>JAQOWZ010000044.1:831329-1431329 GCA_035578165.1 Stenolophus ochropezus
ATGCTTCGCTTTGTCCCTACTATAAGATATATGTACAGTGGTGTTACTGTACTTTACCTGTAATAATCAATATATTAAATATCCGGCTTGAATAACGAAAATTATATTCAAAAATTATTTATTTTATTTGACATACATATGTTTTTATTTATTTACTCGCCTACTTATGTTGCTATGTTATTTTTTAACAAAATAGAAAATTACAAAAATGGCCTACTAAATTAATAATAATAATATTTTACATATTTCATGTAACACACAGAAAAAGGCGAGACTACGAAATCTGGAATAGTAGACCATGCCTGGCAACACCACCACCGGATACTTTGGAACCAAGCAAAAATCATCTCCAGAGAACAGCATTCCTTCAAACGCAAATTTAAAGAAGCCGCATTCATAGCAGCAAACAAAAACGAAGTATTCAGCCATGCCAGTATCGACATCAGGCCGTTATGGAAGAAACTTATTCAAAAAGAAACATTATTAAGGATCAACCAACAGGAACCAAGAAAAACACCACAGCCCATTGAACTCCAAAAGGAACCTTCAATGACATACCATCTCTCATGCTTGATCACCCCCATCTCACTAGATATGATTTGTAGTTTTAGGAATTAGATGTACGAGTAGTATCAGTTCACCTGATGACGGTAACAGATCGTGAGTTACCGAAACGTTGTGTTATAGTGTATGTGTGTGTAGCAATAAAGATAATGGAAGTCCAAAAATCAGTTTTATTTGAAAATAGTATTTACCATCTCTCTAGTAGAATTTATTTATACTACCTTGAAGTATACCTAATTGAGGCAAGTATGCACGAACATAGAAAATGAAGATAGATCAATTCATGAAATGTGCAGATCTAATTTATGTGTTATGTGTTTCTTGTTATGAATACATGGATTTCATATGACTTAAAATCGATTTTTTTATATTAAATGGGGAAGTTTAGCGTATTTTTTTTATTTTTTATTTTATCAAGATTGCCCTCAAAAGTGATATTCTACATTTTATTTCACCCAAAGATGCCTAGATTTCTCAAAAAATGAAATTTTATACAAAAATGACGTCAGAGTGGCTCGCGGAGAACGTATCGTCTATCTTAACCAGCGCGCGCTGGGTTCCCTTGGCAGCAGAGAAGCGTGCAATGTAATGTCGCAAGATGCAACCTACGTTCAAAAAGTCAGGTCTCACCATCCCTTCTGCGCAAGCGCATATCTCACTTGTGACGTCAGAGGGGCTCGAAGATAAATCATTAATTATAAATAATTGGCAACATAATTTTAACTTTCAATTACATTTTAAGTTATAATTAATCATGTACTTACAACTAAAAGATATTTCACATGTAATTTCAACCATGCTAAACTTCCCCATTATGTATTGTATTTTGTGTCACTTATAAATCAGCCGTAAGGTATTTTTCGTAAACCGTGATGGCCGATGTCACTGTTTTACATTTTAAATTAAAAGCTTCTGAAAATATTGTTCACCCTTCTTGGTACAATTAGGATGTTTTATATTTAGATGAAAATTTAGTTTACTGCATACCATTGCCTCGTTTGTAAACCATTCTCCTCAAATGATGCATTCTGATGTTGGAGCGGTTTTTTTTTCACTACAATATTAAAATACATATTGAATGTAATCTTCTTCTCTTTTTAAAATCTTCTTTGGCTTTTTTACATTGCTCTTGTTATAATCGTCATCATCTGTTTGTGATGGCGAATATTTTTTACGTACAGATTTATCCATATTGAATGGAGTTATAAATTACGAAAATGAACCTTAATTTATATATGTGCTTCAGCGTTGTAACCAATAAGAATAACAACTATTGAAATATTATCCAGCGTTACTGGGCGTATGCTAATTTTGCGAAATTGTGTTTATGAGAAGAGCCGAATTGTTTAGGATTTTTTGTTTGTTTCTTCTTTCAACCCGACGGCACATTTAGTATTGACTCACGGCACGCCGATTGCGGAGCATTGCCATAGATGACGGTCGACAGCTTCAAATCCTAAATTGATTCGTTGGACTGGCTACGCAAGACGACATGCTGGAGGTCTTTGTCGTTAGAAGAATGTTTTAAATAATTTCGACTACTATCAGTATTAAGGGTCCAGGGACATTTTTAAATCTAATCTTATAAATGGAGAGGAGTCACCCCACTTACCTTTCCCTTGATCTTGATATATAAAACTTAGAGCTCATGCTAAATAGAAATGTGACTGTTAATTTGGTGCACTTGTATGTATCACTATTTTTAAAGCGGAGTAGTCTCTTGCAATATATTTCTTAACAATATTTGTTTATTTCGGTGCGCCGCTCACTAGGATTGAAGAACTGCCCACTAGTCCACCAATGAAGTTAATACAAGGATTTAACAGCAAATCGTTAACAACATAAGTAGCATTAAGTAAACTATTGCAAACTAACGTGGAGAGCTAATATAGTAGGTATAACCACTTAACAGAGATGACTTCGGCAGTATAGTTTCAGTCTTCTGAAGTTCGGATCAGACGTACGCTAGCAATGGAGAGTTTGGGTGGCGTCAGAAAACCAGTGCTCGACTCTTTCTCCCTATCTTTCAGGCCTTTCCAGTCTGGAGATTCTTCATTTCTTGTCACAGAGTCAGGCGAATCATATTACTGAGCTGTTGTGGAATTTCCGCATCAAGGAGGAATACCGCGCCTATCTTCTTCGAACCGAACTGGCATGAAAAAAGGATTTCTATTCGAAGTTAACTAGTATTTCATTGCTTCGGAGAGCTGCAGAGGTCCGTTTTACCATAGGCTCGTGGTGGCGAGTGTTCGTGGATTGGCACAGCTGGGTTTCCTGCAATAGAAATGTGGCACCAGACCAGTTCAAGCAAGTGGTCTGAATGTACTATGCTCTATTTGCAACGAATATTTTCTAACTGTTTAGGTGACCACAAATCCAGATGGTATGACGCTACTGTCAGACCACTCAAACATGGGAAGATTGGAAATACGTAGAGCTTGCAGCAACAGGCGGATGAGTAGCTGAGCAGCGTGCAGCTACAGACGTGATACGACAATGGTCTTCACTGATATGGTCTTTGTTTTCGAGACGAGGAGGGTCTCATCAGGTCTGGTGGTGCGGAGGTGTCAGCAAACCTGTGCGTAGAATTACATGTATTTGTATCTAAGCAAATTTAAAAAGAAAATAATGAAGAATTAAATGTTGAATTGTCATACGCTTCTAAATGTTATAACATCACTGTGAGAATATAATTCCTAACTTATAAAAATAATAATTCATTGTATTTATGTTACAAAATAAAAATATGTAGCAAATATTACTTCTTGTAAAATTTTTATTTAACAAATGATGGTACGAAAGTTTAGAAAACACTGCTCTATGTCAAATCCATTTGGGCTCAACTGAGTCCATCTCTCCTAGAAGTATGTGGTGAGAGGATGATTCCAATTACAGGTTCATTAACAGGGTCTTTGCAGATATGCTGACTGGAGAGGCCAGCCGAGTGGATCGAATAACAGTGAGACACTGAAGAGGACAATGTACTTGGTGGCGGCAACCGTAAGCGCTGAAGAGAGATTCTCCTGAAAACAAAATCAATATTTTCCTGGATTCCAACAGAGCCATAATATTTTCGTTGATTCAGAAAGTTTGACATTGACGATCAGATTTGACGTTTCAGAACAGACTTCAGCAAATCCCGCTTGCGAGCAGTTGGATCAGTTTATCACGACCTACAATGGCATCTTCCAGTGTCAGCCTCGTGATGTTTTCTTTTGGATACAATTTAAGACGCAGATTCTGATTGAGCCCAACTTTTTAAAAAGCACTCATAGTAATTAGTGAACTCAAGACTGTGCCTTGTTACCTTATGCCAATGAGTAAAAATATGCATAGTAGAGTACCTATATACTCATTTAACTTGAACGGTTTTCACTGTATTGTGACTTAAGGTTTGTCACGTGGAAAATCGAGCATTTGTCCTCCAATGACGTCGTACAAAAAAAAATAAGTGAACCTATTTTTGTTTAAATCGAACCTACAAAGTATAATTTGTTGCTGCACATGATGTATTATTTTTATCAATATATAGATAAGGGTCAATTTTTCGAAGATGTGTTTTTAACATATGAGCACAAATTAGGGTCCCTAGAATACGATTTTACTATTTTTACCGTGTGTGCTCTTCTGCATATATATCCTTGTCAGATATGTTTTAGAGGGCATAGAAAATAGGTTAGAATGTTTATGTACTATGTACGTTAATTCCATTATTCGATTGTCTAGTTCAGACATTAATAACTAAATTCGTTTTTGGTGTTTACGTTTCTTTATTTGTATAATTTCAATATTTTTACATTGGTGGCCTAACCGAAACGTTGCACCTTACTTTTACGATGGCCCAGACCGAGAGCGTTTCTTCAGTCAACTGTAGTTCTACCAATGTCGCTGACATTTTGAAGGTATCATTTTCGTTCAAGGTTCCGGAGTTCTGGCCTGCAGACCCACAATTATGGTTCGCTCAACTAAAAGCTAGATTTGGTACACACCGTTAACTTCAGAATTTACCAAGTTCCCCAAGCTCATTGGGGCTTTAAGTCCTTAATACGCAAGTGAAGTCAGAGATATTATTATTGCACCTCCAGATGATATTTCCTATACTGCCATTAAAAACGCATTGATACGTAGAATCGGTGCTTCTGAAAAAGAAAAATTGCAATAGTTATTGAGCGTTTCAACAGATGATGACAAAAAGCCCTCACAGATTTTGCGAAAAATGAGGCAGTTGGTTGACAATAAGAGTATGGACGACTCAATTCTAAAAGAATTATTCATGCAGAATCTTCCAACCAATACTCAAGTAATTTTATATTCGCTGACGAACTCGACTTTGGGGAAAAAAGCAGAGGTGGCAGATAAGATTCTAAGTGTCCAGCGTCAACCTTCAGTCTACGCGGTTTCTCAAGATGGTCCGTCGCTGCAAAATTTTTCCCGTGAGATTAAGGAACTGAAACATCAGTTAGCCACCTTGACATTGCCGGGACTTTACTGGTATCATCAGAATTTCGACATCAATGCTAGGAAATGCATTGCTCCTCGACAAATAAAACTAACATATTTTGTGTACTTTCCCTTTGTAGTAACTTTTACAAAGATTCCAACTCAAACCTTCTATACCTTGTAGACCAATATTCCAATTGTAAATTCCTTATTGACAGCGAAGCTAAGGTGAGTGTCATTTTTTTTATACTTTCTGTTACCTTGCTAGCTGCAAATAACTCTTGTTGTTGTTTTTTTTGTACATTTCCGATTACGTATTGCCTTTTCATCCAAACGTATTTTTGAAATATTTCCACAATCGCAAAAGGATTAATGGAATTCATAACACTCAACATTAACTGACAATGCTCGTGATAACGATAACGTCAATCGCCACATCAAACATAATATTAAATACAGTATACTCACCACTGGTTTACCAACTTTCGCAAAACCACGTCGCCTGGCACCCGAAAAACTAATAGCAGCTAAATATGAGTTTCAAAAGATGTTAGAGATAAGAATAATTCCCTCAGTTCTTGGGCTTCACCTTTACACTTAATTAAAAAGAAGTCAGCTGAATACCGACCTTGGGGTGATTACAGAGCTCTAAATGTTCAAAAAATTCCAAACCGATATCCACTTCCACATATTCAAGATTTTGCACATAATTTACAAAATATTACTGATTATTCTAAATTAAACTTAATTAAGGCGTACAATTAAATACCAATGAATGAAGAATCTATTATCAAAACTGCCTTTATGAATATACTGCTATGCCGTTTGATCTGAAGTACGGCGCACAAACTTTCCAACGTTTCATTGACGAAGTTAGAAGAGATCTAGGTTTTTGTTTTGTGACATACTTATATATACAGGGTGAATACTGAAAACCTTGACATAGGGAAATAACATGGGAAAACAGTTTTTTGCTGTTTCCATCTGTCCCGCTAAATAAAATCGGGTGTATATGGTATCGTTAGTTAGTTTACTTAATTTTGCATCTAATAAAACTAAATGTTGTGTAATAAGGCCTTTTCTAACAGAAATATTTGATAAAATAAATTGTATTTTGAAGGTTATCCTTCATATTTTCGAATAAGAAACGTCAAAAACAAAATGCTCCATAGCCGAGTGGATACGAGGGCTGTTTCATAACATAAATAATCTACAAGACCTGGTTCGAGACCACCTCAGCCCTATTATTTTTTTAATTAAATTATGCTTAAAATATCTTTATTATATCAGACTATTTTAATAAAATAGCAATATTCATATTTTTATAAATAAAAAAATCCAAATATTTAATAGAATTATTATTTGCTGTCTGTCAAACTTAACAATTAATTCGAATTTAGTTTTTAGTGTATAATTTTGTATTTCATGTTTCGAAACATGATATTTTAACTATAATTTAATTTAAAAAAAATAGGGCCGAGGTGGTCTCGAATCAGGTCTTGTAGATTATTTATGTTATGAAACAGCCCTCGTATCCACTCGGCTATGGAGCATTTTGTTTTTGACGTTTCTTATTCGAAAATATGAAGGATAACCTTCAAAATACAATTTATTTTATCAAATATTTCTGTTAGAAAAGGCCTTATTACACAACATTTAGTTTTATTAGATGCAAAATTAAGTAATCTAACTAACGATACCATATACACCCGATTTTATTTAGCGGGACAGATGGAAACAGTAAAAAACTGTTTTCCCATGTTATTTCCCTATGTCAAGGTTTTCAGTATTCACCCTGTATAGTGGTTTAACACTCCGTTGTGGAGTTGCAACGCTTTTACTTAAGCTTTCTCGATCCTTTTTTGGAGGGGATCAGGCTCCGTTTCAGTTATTTATTAAATATTCTTCGCTATGATGTTCCATTTCTTCCTATCTCTTGTTTTATTTTTCCAGTTGTTAATTCCCGCTCTTCTTAAATCTTCTTCTACTTCTGCTAGCCATGTTGATCTGAGTCTTCCTCTTCTTTTCTTACTTCCAGGGCTCCATTGCATGATTACTTTTATTGGTTCTTTTTCGTCAGCTCTGCTTACGTGTGCTAGCCATTTTACTCTTTGTTTCTTGATTAATTTTATTATATCCTCTCCTTTTAATTCTTTGTCAATCTCATGATTCATTCTTACTCTGTATTCATTATCGGATATTTTCTTAGGTCCCAATATCGTTCTTATTATTTTCCTTTTTATTATTCTTCATTTTTCTTCGTCTTTCTTTGTAAATGGATGACATACTTATTGCTAGCAATTCACCAGAATAACATTAAAAGCATCTAAAAAATATTTTCAGTAGTCTAAAGAAATTCGGTATTCTGTTCAACAAAGAAAAATATCAATTTAGGATACAACAGATAGAGTTTCCCGGTCACACTATTACTTCTTCGGGAATCAAACCTTTACATGATAAAATCAATGTCATAAAACAATTTTTACAACCTAAAAACAATTACGAAAATTTTTAGGTATGGTATATTTTTACCATTGTTTCATTAAAAACTGCGCTACAATAAAACATCTACTCCGCAAACATTTCAATCACTCAGTAAATAGTTTCAAAAAGATAGTTTAACACATTCAACAATATTATCATTTCCAAAACATGACGCAGAAGTCAACGTTATGGTAGACGCTTCAGATATCGGAATAGGTGCTGTTCTGTAGCAAAAAGTAAAAACCATTGGAAACCAATTTAATTCTTTTTCACTACCTTAACAAACACACAAAAAATATAGCATTTTTGGTAGAGAACTTCTAGGTATATTTTTAGCAGTAAAAAATTTCGATACTACCTAGAAGGCAGAAAATTCTTCATGCTCACTGACCATTAACCATTAACTTACATTTCGAAAATTATTCTCAACGATAAACACGAGATTTAGATTTCAACTTCAATTCACAAATATCCTGTTCCAGGATTTCCATTAATACAATTTACAAACATCAGAATATTAATTACGATGAAATAGCCAAAGCTCAATTATTAGATCAAGATTTTAAAGAGCTATTACGAGCTGACCCCCCACTAATTTGAAATTAGTCAAATACACATTACCTATCTCAAATTTGAACTTATAATGCGATATCTCTACGAACATTTACAGACCATATTTCCCGAAACAGTTCCAAGAACTTATATTTACACACTTTCATTAATTTTCATATTCAGGAATGAGAACTTCTCTGAAATCAAGACCTTCCAAATTTGATTGGAAATATATCAACAAAGACATAACAATGAGAACCAGACAATGCATTCAATGTCAACAAGCTAAATATAATAGTATACTAAGTGTTCAGGCGTCTTGTTGATTTGAATATGGCGCAGGATTTAGTTTGTTAAGCATGAGAAAGATGTCGCTAGCAGTGGCTTAAGTGGCGACATCTGGCCAGTCGGCTTGTGGAGGGGAGAGAGTAGCGAACAAGGCTGCTGAGCAGTTGGTTGAAGTATCTCGCCTTCTTGAATATAAGTTTGCTTGTGTTTAGAATACAAAATTGTACTTTCCGTTGTGCAGAATAAATATATGATACAGTCCACTGAATGAAGTTATTGAAGACCCAACATTTGGTCCAAACGAACCGGATTGTACAACTTGGAAGAAAAAAAAAAGCAACAGCGAGGAAGCCATTTTTGAGTCGAGAAGCTTTCACGCCACGAGTGTTCGAGTAAGGCCAGAGAAACGAGAAAGAAGTAAAGAATTTAAACTGTAAGTGCCGCATATAATTAAAATAGACCTTTCCTTATATTTTCCATTCTTTTCCTGCAAAATTGTATTTTTTTGGGTTAGTATTGTAGTAGGAAAAACTGTTTAAAAATGACGAAATTAACTACTTTAAAACAAAAGAGAGCTGCGTTAATAGAATCGCTAGATAGATTTGTTGCATTTGTATCCAAATATGATAATTCCCAATTAGAACAACTAAAATTTAGAGTTGATGTTACACAAAATTATTTAGATAGTTTTGAGGAAATACAAACACAAATTGAGTGCAATAATGGTGGAGGGGACATCATAATTGAGACTGAAGAACGACAGTCTTTTGAAAATAAATATTTTGAGTCAATGTCGCAAGCAAAAGTGTATATTGAATCTAGTAGAGCAGTCACAAGTACGCCAACGCCAAACATAGATATTATTTCAAACAGAACAGTAATAGAACCTAATATAAAACTACCTACGCTTTCGTTACCTTCATTTTCAGGTAGTTATAGTGAGTGGAGAAATTTTAGAGATACTTTTAGAGCTATTGTAAATGACAATCCTACATTAACGAACGCGCAGAAATTTTATTATTTGCGAGTGGCTGTTAAGGGTGATGCGCTGAAGGCAATTGAAGCCATTGAAGTAACAGATACGAATTATCAAGTAGCTTTAGATATTTTAAAGGAGAGATATGAAAATACCAAATTGTTAGTAAATACACACATTCGTGACATATTTGAAATACCAAATATAATAAAAGAAAACGGTACACAGTTGAGAAATTTATGCGATACAGTTTTAAGAAACATTAGATGTTTGAAATCTTTAAAATTACCGACTGAACATTGGGATGCCTTACTAATTTATATTGTGAGTAGGAAATTAGATAAGGATACATTGAGGGCGTGGGAAACCGCGATTCAAAGTCAAGAACTTCCAAAATTTGAGGAGTTTATGGATTTCTTGAAATCGAGATGTCAAATAATAGAATCACTACAGAGTGAACTTAAAAATATAGAGAGTAAAACTAATACACGAGCTGTAGAAAATAAGGTTTGGGGAAGGAAATCTAGCTTTGCAGGGGTCACTGTGTCTATAAATAAATGTGCAATGTGTAACGAAGAGCATAAGATTATGCAATGCGCTAAATTCAAGGAAATTTCTGTTGAGGAACGTATAGACTTTGTAAAGAAAAATAACCTGTGTTTTAATTGTTTATATAACAACCATAGAGTATTTCAATGCAAAATTAAAAGTAGTTGTCAAAATTGTTCGAAAAGGCATCATACATTGTTGCACATAGAAGGTCCTACTGTAAAGAAATGTGATGTTAAATCGGAAACTGAGGTAACTGTATGTGGAACTGGGATTTCTGAGTTAAATAGAGGACAAATATTATTAGCAACTGCTTCTGTCAAAATTTCGGGACCCTCGAAGAATTACAGAATCTGTAAGATACTGTTAGATTGTGGTTCAATGTCCAATTTCATTACAAAGAAGTTATGTAACACCTTAAAGTTACCACTGCGGAAGGTCAATACTTTAGTAAGTGGTATTGGAGTAGGCGTGTCCAAATCAGAATATTGTGTTGATGTTTACATTAGATCGCGTTTAAACAATTTTGAAAAACGAGTTACTTGCTTAGTGTTAGACAAGATAACAGAAGATTTACCTATGTACTCTTTTGACGCGGGATGTTTAAAACTACCACAGGTCGAGTTAGCGGACAATAAGTTTAATGAGAGTAAAGAAATTGATTGTCTACTTGGAAGCGACACATTTTGGGAATGTTTAGGTAATGAGAAAATATTGTTAGGAAACGGTAAGCCCGTATTACAAAGCACAATATTCGGATATATAATCGTGGGTGGAGTAACACCGATGACAGAGAGTCCAGCGGCGACATTTTCGTATTGTGTATTGTCGGACTCTATAGAAAAGTTTTGGAAGATAGAGGAATTTGATACACCACAATTGTCAGAGGATGAACAAAAATGTGAAGAGTTTTTTTGTAAAACATTTAAACGATTATCAGATGGACGATTTTGTGTTAAAATTCCGTTAAAAGAAAATATAAATACAATCGGGGATTCGCGCACTGCAGCATTACGTAGGTTTTACGCCATAGAGAAACGTTTAATTAAAGACACGGATTTGAGAAATGAATACGTAAAATTTATGCGAGAATATGAGTTTTTGGGACACATGACCAAAATCAGTTTAAATCAAGAAAATTCAAATTTGTTCTTAACTTATTATTTACCCCATCATGCGGTGATGAAAGAAGGTAGTTCTACGACACGATGCAGGGTCATTTTTGACGGGTCGAGTAAAACTGATTTGGGATTATGTTTAAATGGAGTACAATTAACTGGAGCTACGGTACAGAGTAGTTTATTATCTATTTTGTTGAGGTTTAGAAAACATAAATATGTATTAAACGCTGATATAGAAAAAATGTATCGGCAAATATGGGTCGATAAGAATGATAGAAAATTTCAAATCATATTTTGGCGAGAAAATCCCACGGAAGAATTAAACTGCTATGTTTTAAATACGATTACATATGGTTTAAGTTCTTCTCCCTATTTAGCTACGCGTTGTTTAAAACAACTAGCGATTGAGAATTCAAATGTTTATCCAATAGCGAGTAAAATAATAGAAGAAACTTTAAAGATCAAAAATGAACTCATACATATTCTAAATTCAGCTGGCTTTAATTTACGTAAATGGGCTTCTAATGAACCAGGTTTGTTAAGTTCATCTGAAGTTAAGGAAAATCAAAATTTAAAAATGTTACCTTGCGGAGAAACAAATGTTAATAAAACTTTAGGTCTTTTGTGGGATCCAAATTGTGATACATTACAATATAAAGTTAAGAATTTCGAGAATAATGACGATATAACAAAACGAAGTATATTATCAGATATAAGTAAAATATTTGATCCTTACGGGTTATTACAACCAGTTATTATTAAAGGGAAATTGTTAATGCAAACATTATGGAAAAATAAATTAGACTGGGATGAACCAGTTAATGAGGAAATTAGAGATTACTGGTTATCTTTTAAGGAAGATCTGAGTAATTTAAACGAAATAAAAATACCGAGACATGCATTAAATGAAAATTTCGTTGAAATAGAGATGCATGGATTTTGTGACGCATCGGAACGAGCATACGGTGCATGTGTCTATATTAAAACAAACGACGTGAATGGTATCTGTAAAGTTACCTTAATTTATGCAAAATCGAAAGTAGCGCCTATTCGTAATTTAACGATAGCTCGTTTAGAATTATGTGGTGCTGTGTTATTATCCAAATTAATGAAAACAGTGCATAACGCATTACAATTAAATGTATCTAGATTTTACTATTGGTGCGATTCAATGATTGTGTTACATTGGATTAGGGCAGATTCTAATCGTTGGAAAACTTTTGTTGCTAATAGAGTGGCAGAAATTCAGACGTTAACTTGTAAAAATGATTGGAGGCATGTCAAAGGTGAATTAAATATCGCAGATGTTATTTCGAGGGGGTTAAGAGCTGATCAGTTAAAAGGTTTAGAGGCATGGTGGCGAGGACCTAAATTTATTTATGGTACGATTATAAACCAAGAAGAGTTGGAGACGGAACTTATGACTTCTGAATTGTTACCAGAAGAAAAAGTAGTTACAATTTCTAGTGTTGCTAATATAAACTGGGATATTTTCGATAAATATTCATCCGTTTCAAAATTGAGTCGAATAATTGCATGGTGTTTTAGATTTATCACAAATTCTGATACCACAAAATTTAGCATGTCTGGAGGTTTAACTGTAATTGAAATTCAAAATGCAATGATGGTTTTAATTAGAATTGCACAACTACAATCATTTCCGCAAGAAGTCAGAGATTTAAAGAAAAAGAAACAAGTGAAAAAGAGTAGTAAACTATATTCATTAATTCCTTTCCAAGATGGAAACGGAATCATTCGAGTAGGGGGACGCCTTCAAAATTCGAATCTGAATTATGAAGGTAGGCATCCAATCATTCTTAGTTCAAATCACAAACTAACACAATTAATTTCTAAGGCGGAGCATGTCAAACAATTGCATTGCGGACCTCAGAGTTTATTGTTTAAACTGCGACAAAAATATTGGGTTACAAACGGTAGAAACTTGGTACGAAAGATATGTCATGAGTGTGTGATATGTTTTAAAATTAAGCCGCGAAATGTCATTCCACAAATGGCCGATTTGCCTGCTGCGCGTGTGTTACCAGCAGCGCCCTTTGAAACTTGTGGTGTAGACTATTGTGGTTATTTCAATTTAAAGGATAAGCGAACACGAGGATGTAAAATACTAAAGTGTTACGTTTGCGTGTTTGTGTGCTTTGTGACCAAGGCTATACACTTAGAACTTGTAACGTCATTGGCAACCGAAACGTTTATAGCTGCCTTAAGGCGATTTGTTAGTAGAAGGGGAATTCCAAAAACTATTTGGAGCGATAATGCAACAAATTTCCTTGGCGCAAAACGGGAACTCAAGGAATTATATAATATGTTAAAAAATGAAGAAAGTCAAAGGGAGATTCAAAATTATATGTTAACGAACGAAATTGAATGGAAAAATATAGCTCCAAGAGCTGCACATATGGGCGGAATTTGGGAAAGCGCAGTGAAATCTTTTAAATACCATTTCAAAAGAATATGTCAAAATGCTAACTTAGTATATGAAGATTTTAACACTTTACTTACCCAAATTGAGGCAGTATTAAACTCCCGACCCTTACAACCTTTAACCTCTGATCCCACGGAGTTAAATCCTCTGACTCCCGGTCATTTTTTAATTGGGCGGCCAATCACTTCAGTGGTAGATCGAAATTTATTGAGATGCAAGGAGAATCTATTGGGAAACTATCAAAGATGTCAGCAACTTCTACAACATTTCTGGCAGCGATGGTCGAAGGAGCATCTCTCAACCCTTCAACAGCGTCCAAAATGGAGAGAAACAGCGGGGGCATTAGACGAAGGATCGTTGGTCATCATCAAGGAAGACAACATGCTACCGTGCCAGTGGCTACTTGGTAGAGTTACTAAGGTACATCCAGGAACTGATGGTGTTGTACGTGTTGTGACCTTAAAAACGTGCCGTGGAGAAATAAAGCGGCCAGTGATAAAATTGTGTCCGTTACCAATTAATGGTGGTTAATATACACTTGTTATTCAGAAAAAACAGTTACAATATGTCTGTAATAATAACTATTAATTTAGAAATCTCTTTATCTGTTAATGTGTTGAAATACTTGTAAATTAGATTAATAAGTATTTCAAGGTGGCGAGTATGTTCAGGCGTCTTGTTGATTTGAATATGGCGCAGGATTTAGTTTGTTAAGCATGAGAAAGATGTCGCTAGCAGTGGCTTAAGTGGCGACATCTGGCCAGTCGGCTTGTGGAGGGGAGAGAGTAGCGAACAAGGCTGCTGAGCAGTTGGTTGAAGTATCTCGCCTTCTTGAATATAAGTTTGCTTGTGTTTAGAATACAAAATTGTACTTTCCGTTGTGCAGAATAAATATATGATACAGTCCACTGAATGAAGTTATTGAAGACCCAACACTAAGTCACCAATTTCACAAATCGAGACTCAAAATATACGTCTCCATTCGTTTCACATAAATATTGTCAAACTACCTTTATCCGAAGGATATTCTTACATTTTAACCTGTATTGATAACTAGATGACCTTAAGCAATTTCTTTAAAAGATTATTCTGCGCAATCAGTTGCGAAAGCACTGGTTGACAGTTGGATCGTTAGATTTGGCGTTCCTGCGACCATCTCCTCGGACAGACGCCAGCAGTTCAATTCATCACTTTTCAAAAACCTAATTAAACTTTTCAAACAGCTTATCACCTTCAGTCAATCGGACCCATTCTAAATCACTACGGCCCTTACAAAGTTATCAAGCGCTACAACAATTTTTTCAAAATTTTAATTCAGGATAAATTAGAAGCCATATCGATTGATCGTTTAAAGCCAGTATATCTCAAAGCGACAGATATTCCTGCAAAGTTTGAAAATATATATTTAATCATACAACTGTCAGTCTCTTTCATAGAAGTTTTGATGAAATCTCCGAAATTATTGGCTTTAGGTATAGGGTACCCTTAATAATATAAGAAGATAATACAAAAATACACACAACTAAATTATAAAATATATGATGTTTTATTTAAAAATGACGAGTTATAGTCATTTCAAATTGAGTAAATTTGATTCGCTTTATTGAACATTCTATATAGTTACATTTAAAAAAATATGTGAGGACATAAAGTGTAATTACAGTTGTACAGGAAAAAAAACCTTAACTTTTACCAATAAAATACCTTCAGTAAGTCTTTATAAAGCAATGCGTGTATTTGGTCTTTTTTAGAGAATAAACAGAATAACTTGGTAACGTCGCGGAAAACTAAAACAAAATTCATATGTCCGTATAGGCTAATAAAATACAAATAAAAAAAATATAAAAATATTTAGGGTGTTTCATTTAAAAAAAGACAAACAATTCTCACCGAGCCGTATTTCTAACGACAAGGATATATATATATATATATATATATATATATATATATATATATATATATGTACAGATAAGATTCTAAGTGTCCAGCGTCAATCTTCCGTCAACGCGGTTTCTCAAGACGGCCGTCGCTGCAAAATCTTTCCCGTGAGATTAAGGAACTGAATCATCGCCGGGACTTTGCTGATATCAGAATTTCGACATCACTGCGTGGAAATGCATTGCTTTTTGTACATGGACTTCGGAATCTAAACGGAAAGAAGTATTGTTGGCTCCAATTCAAAAAATAAAACTAACATATTTTCTGTACCTTCTCTTTGTAGTATCTTTTATAGTCCAGTCATTTGGTAGTTTTACCTGGAAAGTTTTCCGGGAGTTTTGAAAATTGGTGATTTTATAGAATTCGACGTGCTCTTCTCGAATTTTCACTTTGCCACCTCGTATCTTTGCCGCCCGAGCCGCCATATTGGTAAATGGCGCCCAAATACAGTTTTTTGAGAATAACTCCGTTCCAACTCATTTTACGATAAAAATATTTATGTAATAAATTAAACTAGAGAAAATTTCCTACACTTTATTTATGGCCGTTTGCACCAACATAACTTAAATTTTAAGCTTGCCTTAAATAGATAATATCGAATCGAAATAAAATGTCAAATGCATGATTTAACATTGCTGTCAAAAATTCGATTAGATTTTTTTTGTTTAAGTCTGGCTTAAAATTTAAGCCTTGTTGGTGCAAACGGGCATTAGTAACCTTTTTTTTTGTAAAATCAATAGTTTCAGCGTACGAGAGCCGCAAAGTCCACTCCAACACGCGTTTTGGCCAAATAACTCATTTCCACACCACCATGAGGTAGAGTAAGTGGCGCGTTTTTTTTGTGGTATCCCCAGTAGGCCTAATCCACTTGTAATGCACTATTTCAAAATTTAGCGCACTCTCCTTCGCTTCGATATTCTTGATGGACCAGGTTCTAAAAGTTCATCGTCTTCGATACTGAGCGAAATGTCACAAATAGAAATTTCTTCCACGTCATCCGCGATGGAATCATCAGCTTCGTTGTAGTCCTCTGGTTCCTCTATTTTGTCATACGTTTGCTCGAGAATAGACTCTGTTTCTTCCTCCTCATCGCTATCTTGTAGTGGAACGTGCGAATTATCACAGGTACCATTGCAATTGGTGCATATAACGGAGCACTTTAATCCAGCCTTTCTGCATCCACAGGCTCCCCGACATCCTTTTTTGCATTTACAAGAAATAAGTTTCAACAAGGTTTCCGAAGCTGGGGGCTCGAGCGTGGTGACAGGAATTAGCCCATACCACTGCTGAACCTGGTGATAGGTTTGGAACGAATGTTGTCGTGCTGCTGCTTCTGTCGGTGGCAGCGATGCAATATTAAACTTATTTTTATATGCTGATTTTGTGAAGCACGTATATCTATAGTTGTTTAACGACATACTTTTTACGCCACTATAACCGTATAACCGCGACTTGCTTGACCATAAAGTTCGCAGCTTCAAATTTTGTCTTCAACATTCCAATGAGGCGTTTTTTGTTTGCATCGTTGCCCAGAAATTTATCTTGTGACACAGTTGGGATCATTGTCTCGTCAAAAAGTATGTCTACTGAAGCATTTTTCCGTGATCGTTGGGATCGCTCTGCATATTTGGTATTACGGTTTACTACATCTTCCGGATATCCGTCAAATACGACAATGGCATTGGATGTATAGTTCGATCGAACGAATGTGACGTAGTTATTGCAAATGGATGAAAACGATTGCAATAAGTATCCTCCGTCGATGACATACATAGCGTCTCTAAAATTTTCATCCCCAGAATTTGGCTCAAATGCTTTGTACATAGAAGATTTAACGCACTTGCGCATGCCTTCGTCAATGAAAAGGGATAACGGAAACGAAGCAAGTTCGTACGTAAGAAACTTTTCAAGTTCTTCGTCAGATTCTTTTGCAATGCACATTCTTTGAAAAATTAATAGAGGATTAATCGGGATAATGTCGTCTTCTATCCGGATACCTGCACTCATAACACCAAGTGCTTTTACTCTGACATTTCATTTGAAATTTACGGTATAGAAATCGCTGCCGATGATTTTTGAAATGCCAGAATTACCAATTTCTTGAGATATGTGACAATTTATCTTCTCATCTCCGATAACTCCAGTGCTTATTCACATGAGTTCCTTTACTTTTGGAAAAGAAAAATGTTGGCTCAACCAATCCATTAGTTTTTTTACGTCGTCATTATCACGATTAATTCGTCGCAAACATTGTGCAAGAATACCATTCCTAAAGTCCACCTAGAGAGCATGCTGTCTTTGACTCCTCGTCCATGAGTAAGGCCGCCAAGACATTTCATCGTCCTCATCAACGATTGCTCAATCGTCATATCTGACCACGTAACACACCAAAATTTGTCGGAACGACTAATTGTAAAGTATCCTTTAGTTGTGAAAAATTCGTACTCTTGAGCTGTCATTCTTCCCTTCAAATCAATCATATCTTGCAAATACGAGTATAAGTGGCAAGACTTTGCATATAAGAAGTGACCACTGGCATGAAAATAAGGCAGCATCTTCTGGATAGTGTCAAGATGTAATTTCCAATTGCCCATTCTTTCTGCCTCGATGAATTGTTTTACAAACGTTACCATGCGGAAATATTGCACCCATAATTTCGCTGTAGAACCACGCTGTTCAAATTTTATCAGTTGATTCTCAAATTTCTCAGCAAGTTCTTTGTAGCATTCTTCCTGGTCCGCCACGAGCACCTCTGACCTGTCGAAATTGTATAGAATTCTTTCTAATTCTGCACTAAGATCGGGTGTAAAATCTATTGATTGCATGACAATTTTAGCAATTGAAAGATGAGTCAACATATGTACTCTTATCGCACGCGTATACGCATGTCCTGCTAAACTGTTTTCAATTGAATTCAATGCGTAAATTGTGTTGAAGAGCTCTTTCAATTCGCTTCCAGTCGTTAATAATGGAATCCACCGAGTCTAACAACAACATTATTTAATTTGGAGTCCTCACCGTACGAGGAAACGATTTCCAGTGCTTTGAAATACAGGGGCTGGTCAAACGTAACGAAACAAGTGCGCTGGTGTAATGACTCACATTTTTCAGAAGCAGATAAAAGAACAGTCAAAATTGTGTCGTGATTACTCGGTGGAGTATTAATGAAGGGCAAGCATCCTACGAATGATTTGTGGAAGGGTAGTTCTGCTGTCGCTTGTTCCATAAATCCACTCCATCCAGGTATGTTAGGCAGGTCAATCCATTTTCTATATAGCCACAATAAGTCCGAAGCGGACGGCATAATCGCTTTTGAAGCCGCACGAATACTATCGAGATTTCGAATCTCTATTGTTTTCAAACCCGTAACGTTTCTTTTCCCAAATGTTTTTAATGCAATGGTGCCAAATTTACCTATAACTTGTGCAGACGGCATTTGCGTTAATCGTTCAATATTTTGATCTTGAGCGATAGCATTTCTAGGAGTTATACAATGGATACCGCCCATAGCATGAAAAGTTATCGTCGATATCCAACGGTGAGCGCATTATAGCTGAAACTTGAAAAAGCATCGCTTCGGTGTACGAGGAGCAAAATCCGAGAGATGATAATATATCTATTAATCGCCGAGATCCATACTTTTGAAATACAAATGCTGCTACTCCCACCTGCATTGCTGACACGAAAGATTTCGGCCTTGGTGCGGCAATTATAGAACGTACGAGAGCAATGCTCTGTTTCTTCCATTTCTCAAGCGACGCACGTTTGTTCTTCAGGATTACATTATCCAAGAAAACGCGTAAGGTTTCAGGTATATCTGACTCAATTTTTTGAAAAAAAATATCTGTTGGAGTATATTGTTTTGTCTCGTAGACCGTGGAGCGAATATCCTCTAAAACGATTGCTGCTGCTGTTTTTACAATACGCAGACGTTCTTCTGCCTTGTTATCTATTTTTTGATTGTACCAGGCTTCTGTCAATAACTTGTACCCTGTGTTTCGGAAACAAACCAGAGGAGCCTTATTGGCAATGAATGCAATCAAAATATCGTCACCATATTTTTTCAGGAGTTGCGCTTTCACTGTTTTCATGTGCGGGCGGTAATCACCTTAAATTTTGGCCATCAGTTCGTCCAGAGAAAATTGACACTCTTCAGAATTCGAGATAAGAGTGAATGTACTGCATTGCAGTTTCGATCTCGTTTGAATACGGACCTCTTTTTTTGATTTCTCCAGTTGGAGGTGCGTGGTACAATTTTTTCATGCACGAATTATGATATTGTGTATCGGCTACGACCAAATCATAAACATTCTCGAGACGCTCAACAATCGCTCGACCCCAATCATCATTACGAGCTCTAGCAAGTTTTAACATGGTCTCTTTCATCGATAATTTCCGCACGCTATACACAATATTACGATCGCGTAAACGCGACTGTTTTTGTTTCGCTATAAACTCTGGTGTTATTTCAGCACAAAAACAATGATCTCTGAATGAGAATGTTGGGGCAGTGGATCGCAATTGCGCATGAGAAGTCGCGACATCGCTTTCTCTACGCATGCAAATATATTCCTTATACATATAAGTTATAGTGCCACAATTAAGCTGACCTAAACATTATCGTGTTACCCAGTACTTTTCCCCAGCTGCGTAATCATATCCTCTTAGTTTACATGTATAGCATAATTTTCTTATTGTAGTTAGTCTAGATTATGAACTTGAATTGTAAACACTTATTTTACCTTGTACAATAAATAAATTCCTTTTTAAAAACCGATTCGTTCCGTTCCGAAAATTAATTGGCGCAGTCGGTAGGATTTGCTAAAACGAATTAAAGAATATAATTCGATTCACCCTAGTGATTTATTTAGCAAACGAATTATTTTCGTGGAAAAACCAGTGTTACCGCATATAACACTGATCGCGACGAATACGCGTATCCACAACCCGAGAACGTGAACCATCATCGGAAGCATCTTCTGGAGCCGCTGAGCGCACATCAGCCATCCAGTCCGTACTCCCAGCAAATCGAGGCCAGCGGCGACTTCAGGGCACATGAAGCGGGTGCTGCTATTTCTGCTGTGAGTATTGCACATGTCTTTTAGAGGGAATATTCAATTAAACTCAGATTCGAGTTCAAATTCTGAATCAGACTCCGATCTCGAAGATCGAAATCAATTACAAAATTCTCAATTAGCAATTTCATTGAAAAAACCTATTTTAACAAATAATATCACCCCAATCACAATGGCAGTAGAATTAAAAAAGGAATACCTCGATATGATCCCGGAATTTAAGGGAGAAAGAGAACTCTTGCCTAGGTTTCTAGAAATTTGTCAAAAACTAGTTACCAAATTTTATAACACTACAAACATATTAGATTTCCAAAATGAATACCTAATGAGTACTATTAGATCAAAAATAAAAGGAGAAGCAGCCGTAAACATTTCTAGCAGTGTCATCAAAACATTTGACGACCTAAAAACTGCTCTCGTAAATTCTTATGCAGATAAACGCGACAGTTATACCCTTTGCATTGAAATGACCGAAATTAAACAAAATGAAAAAGAATCTGTGTTTGATTTTTATAATAAGTTGCAACATTTATTAAACCTACAAGTAGCCTATATTCAGACAAATTCTACAGGTACTGAACAAACCGTTTTGATAACTTATTTTCGAAATTTAGCGTTACGAATTTTACTAAGAGGGTTGAGAGAACCAATAGGACAATTATTGCGGGCTAAAAACCCGAAAAATCTAAATGAAGCATTATCTATGCTTACGAATGATTTCCAGTACAACGACATGCCGAAATATTCAAAAAATCAAAAATTAAATTCAAAACCTAATTTCACGCATGTAGGATCCACAAACCATCACGCCTTACTCCAATTCAATAGACCTTACCCTATGCAACAAAACTCATATCCTTTTAATAGACAAACAAATTTCAATCCTAATGGTCAGAGACACAATTTCGGTAATCAATTTAGAAGACCGATTACAAATAATAATTTTCCTAAGCCGACACCGATGAGTATTTCTACTCGAAACACATCACAGAATATCGCGCTAAAACGACCCAGAATTGGATCTGCAATTCAACCACAACAATTTCACAAAGACCTAGATTTCCTAACGAACAATTATACAATATAGATGAAACAGAGACAGACGAAAACACAGAACATCCTAACCTCCCCATTAACGAAACTTTCGACAATTTTGGTAATTATAACGAGACATTTGACCAGCCCGAATATGAATATTCAAACGAACCTCTTATTGACGAAAATCATTTTTTAGAAGAACAGGCCTCGGTACCCGATCTAGATCAAATAGCTCAACTCACTTTGAATTAATGAATTTTACTATAAATCAAAGTAAACTTCCATTCATAATATTTCCCGAAAATAATCTTAAGGTGCTAATAGATACAGGTAGCACAAAATCTTTTATTAAACCAAATATCGCTTTTAAATATTATAAAAATTTTATCACACAAGATTCATTTCAAATTTCAACAGCTCATGGTACATCTACAGAATTATATAGCACACAAGTCCCTGTTTCCAACATATTTAAATTAGATAAAAAAACTGTTCCCAAGCTAAAATATCACTTATTTGACTTTCACGACCAATTCGACATGTTACTCGGTATGGGCAATTTAAAAAATTTAAAAATTATGATTGATACCACGAATGATTTAATTATTACCCCAAAATCAAAAATAAAAATACTCTATCTTGACAATAAAAATTTAACAAAAACCAAAGAAATTACCCCCAAATATCTAGACGAACATATAATAAAACCAAACTAAGAACAAATAGTAAAACTTAAAATAAATATTAAAGACGGTACTGTACTAGTTCCACCTATCAAATTTCAACACTTATCTATCCCTGAGTGCGTGACTACAGCTGAGAATTATCACTGTTTATGTACAGTCATTAACCCAACCGACTCAGAAATCAAATTAAAATTACAAAATGCAATCACTGTGCCAGATTTTAACGAATATATAACCTACTCTAGTCCAAGTCCTAATTTCAATTGCATACAAACATGTAACAAAAACAAAACCTATTCAAATTCTAAAATACGTACTGATCATATGAACAAAGAGGAAGAAACACAAATTCTAAATTTGTTGAAACAATATTCCGACCTTTTTTATTATGAAAATCAAAAATTGACTTTCACTAATCAAAATAAATATAAGAACAAATGACGAAATTCCAGTCTATACTAAATCATACAAATACCCCCAAATACACAAGGAAGAAGTACAGACCCAAATAAAAAAAATGCTAGACCAGAACATTATACGTCCTTCAAACTCGCCATGGTCCAGCCCCATCTGGGTTGTTCCTAAAAAACTTGACGCTTCTGGCAAACGCAAGTGGCGTATTGTAATAGATTACAGGAAATTAAATGACAAGACTATAGGAGACAAATATCCATTACCCAACATAACCGATCTTTTAGACAAGCTTGGACGATGCCAATACTTTACGACATTAGACTTAGCATCTGGATTTCACCAGATCGAAATGAGCGAAACTGACATACAAAAGACAGCCTTCAATACCGAAGACGGACACTACGAATTCTTACGTATGCCTTTTGGTTTGAAAAATGCTCCCGCTACGTTTCAAAGGGTTATGGATAATATTTTACGCGGATTGACACATAAAATTTGTTTAGTTTACCTGGACGATATAATAATATTCAGTACCAGCCTACAAGAACACGTTACCAATTTAAAGCTAGTTTTCGATAGACTCAGACAATCAAATTTCAAAATACAACTGGACAAATCGGAATTTCTAAAAAAGAAGTCGCCTACCTTGGGCACATCGTAACTCCCGAAGGCGTTCGCCCTAACCCCGACAAAATAGTTGCTATTCAAAATTATCCCATTCCTAAAACCGTTAAACAAATCAAAGGATTTTTAGGCCTTCTCGGTTACTATAGAAAATTCATAAATAACTTTGCAAAATTGACAAAACCATTGACTAGACGTTTAAAAAAGGACGCGACTATAGACATTAATGACCCCGAATACATACAATGTTTTAACACATATAAAAATTTGTTAATTAATCAACCAATCTTACAATATCCGGATTTCAATAAAACTTTTATTCTGACATGTGATGCGAGCAACGTCGCTATCGGAGCCGTCTTATCTCAAGGTGATGTAGGTAACGACCTCCCGGTTGCTTACGCAAGCAGGACACTGAACGACTCGGAGACAAAATATGCCGCAATTGAAAAAGAACTTTTGGCAATTGTTTGGGCCACACAATATTTCCGTCCTTATCTTTTCGGCCGTCCATTCAAAATTTATACAGATCATAAACCGCTCCAATGGCTACTGTCAATGAAACAATGTAGTGACAAAATTAATAGATGGAGAGTCAAATTACAGGAATTTGATTACACAATTATTTATAAGAAAGGAAAATTAAACACTAATGCGGACGCACTCAGCCGCATTCCTCTTATAACAAATGAAAAAATTCAAAATTTACCAAACCAATCAGATTTACAAGACCCTTTAACCCAATACCAACAATACTTGACATCAAAACTGACCGACATGCCGACACACAATAATATAATAGAAGTCGAAGGAAACTTATTTGACGCTACTCTAACTGAAAGCCTAGCCCACTGTATTAGTAAAGATTTACACATGTGAAAAGGAACAACAACAAACAATTTAAAGATACATTTGGAAACGTAGACAAATTAAAATCACAAAACCCTCAACTTTATTCCTTAGTATATTTGAAAACCAAATTCAGATACATAATTTATTTAATTACTAAAGAACACTACTACGACGAACCCACAAATCAAGACATATTTTATACACTCCTTAATCTAAAATCTTTTTGCATAGAAAATCATATAAAAAACCTTAGTATACCCAAAATTGGATGTGGACGAGATAATAAAAATTGGACAGATATTAAAACAATGCTACAATATCTTTTTAGCAACACTGACGTACGAGGGCGGTCCGATAAGTACTTAGCCTCACCGCCCTATAGCACAACAATCGCAAGAGCAATTTTTTATTGCTTAGAACATCACCGTAGACAGCTACTGTCAAATTTTCAGCCGAATCGGACGCGAAGTTTTGTTTTGACCGCGTGTGGAAGCGAGCGTGTCCGCAGATTTGAGAAAAATGGAAAAAGAAAACTATCGGTCGGTGATTTGATTCTTGTTTTTGGAGGGGAAATCGCGCAGCGAAATTAAAGACCGTTTGGATGCTGTATAGGGTGACTCTTTTCCTTCGATGGCGACCGTCAAAAATTGGTTCAACTAGTTTCAACGTGGTCGCACGTCGGTTTTTGATGAGTCACGCCCAGGTGCCCCGAAAACGACTACCACGGAGGATAAAGTAACAAAAATCCACGATTTCGCATTGGCAGACCGCCGATTGAAGGTGCGTGAGATAGCTGACACAGTAGGCATCGCAAAAGACCGCGTGGGTCATACCTTGCATGAATTATTGGGTATGAGAAAGCTGTCGGCGCGATGGGTGCCGCGTTTGCTCACTCCTGACAACATGCGCATCCGTGAGACCACTTCAGAGCAGAATTTGACGATGTTTAGGAGCAATCCGAAGGAGTTTCTGAGTCGTTTCGTGACCGTCGACGAAACATGGGTACCCTGGTACACACCAGAGACCAAGGAACAGTCGAAACAGTGGACTTCACCCGGCGAACGTGCTCCAAAGAAGGCGAAGACTGTCCTATCGGCCGGAAAGGTTATGGCCACGGTTTACTGGAATTCAAAAGGTGTGATCTACATCGACTACCTGGAGAAGGGTAAAACGATTACAGGGCTCTACTATGCCGAATTATTGGGCCGATTCGACGCCGAATTGTAGAAAAAACGGCCCCATTTGTCGAAGAAACGAATGCTTTTCCACCGTGACAATGCACTGGCTCACACCTCCGCCGGCGCCACAGCCAAATTGGTAGAATTAGGCTACGAACTGCTACCCCACCCACCGTATTCTCCGGATTTGGACCTGTGCGACTTTTTTTTGTTTCCAAATTTGAAAAAGTCACTCGCTGGGCAGAAATTTCAGTCGAGTGGGGCAGTTATCACCGCCACGAAAGCCTACTTTGCACACCTTCAGAAAATGTTTTTTTCAGACGGGTTACAGAAGTTGGAGCATCGCTGGATCGAGTGTATAGAACTCAAAGGAGATTATGTTGAAAAATAAATCGCCATTTTTTAAAAAAAAATGCTATTCTTTTGTAGGCTAAGTACTTATCGGACCACCCTCGTACTTATCACAGTCTTTAAACTGCCAGAGTTGCAAAAATTCGACCTTAATGTAAATGAATCCGATAACACACAATCTTTTATTAAGTACATGGAACATCTTAATGAACAATACATAAAAAGAAAGACGAACAAATTGACAATCAATCTCTAATCGTAGAAGTCGGTGACCAAATAAATAATGACGAGGAAACAAACAGCGAAAGCAATGCCACCATCCATTCTAGTAAAGAGAACCCGATAATAGGTATCCCAATAGTAGAATGCCCGGTCAACTACGGCAAAAATCAAATTATCATTTCAGAAACAGACCATAGTCCAAAAACGCCCACTATATTAAAATTACACGATAATACCAAACAAAGATTTCTGATAGAACTATCGAAAAACAATTTCGTAAAAGACGCTATCGAATTCCTCAAGGAATATATAGTCCCAAAAATTAAATACCATATATATTTTGAAAACGATATGTACGAGAAATTCACTTTAGTATTACAAAATTATTTTAAAAACTCTGAAATTAATTTTATAAAATGCACACAATTTTTGACCGATGTAACAGAAGATAATGAAAAATTAGAAATAATCCAAAACTACCACGAGGGCAAAACTAACCACCGCGGCGCAGATGACACAGAGGCGCGCATTAAAAGAAATTATTATTGGCCTAAATTACGTCAATCTGTACAAACTTTTATTAACTCATGTGAGATATGTCAAATAACAAAGTACGATAGGAGACCACTCAAACTAAAACTAAACATAACACCCACCGCTTCTAAACCTTTCGAGATGCTCCATATTGACAGCATAACATTAGAAAAAGTCAAGTTCTTAACAATCATTGATTCATTTTCAAAATATGCACAGGCATATAAATTAGAATCTGGACAAGGCATTGAGATTGTAAATAAATTAGTCAAATATTTCACACACCACGGCATACCCGAGCAAATAATATCAGATAATGGTTTGGAATTTAAAAATTCGGTTGTCACAGAATTACTAACTCTGCACAAAATCCAAATTCATTTTATAAGTTCACAACACCCTGAATCAAACGGAATCATCGAACGTTTCCACTCTACATTAATAGAACACATTAGGCTTTTTAATAACCAGGAAATTTACAAAAAGGAACCGATCGAAACTAAAGTAAATTACGCTCTTTTGGCCTATAATAATACGATACACTCAGTAACAAAATTAAAACCATCTGAAATTATATCCGGTCACATTGACACAAAATCCCCTTTTAACATAAACATAGACCAACATAATAAATAATTATATTCAGAATCACAAGAACAAAACTAAATTACTATATGAATCAATAAGAAATAAAATAAATCAAAATAAAGAAAAAATTATTGACAAAATAAACGAAAGCAAAGAAGAACTACCAGAAATCCCCAGTCAAGTACATGTGAAAAATAGGCAAAAACAATCCAAAACAAAAAACAAATACAAACAAGAGACTATCCAGACAATTAACAAAAATTAAAAAACCGCTAAAATAACACCCACACACGGTAATACTGTACAAAAAATATACTTAGCAAACGTTAAACGACCTAGGAAGAAAACTTACAAATTTAAAATTCTTCCAGGTTCCTCGCGATCAGCAATGGATCAGTCATCCAAAACATAACCGAAAATTTGGGAATACTCCCAATCAAATTAGAATCCGCAAAACTCGAAAAATCATCCCATACATTTGTCCATTACTATAACCTAGATCCCCTCTTCCAGCAATACAATAACTGAATGACGAATACAAAAAACTAAAAATTATTATTTCTAATAATTCCCATCATGTCAACGATTCTCAAAATTATGTGAAAATAATAAATTTCATAAGAAACAATATTGACAATAAAATAACGAACATTGGAGTTCATTCAACCGCCTTAGTAAAAAGATCTAAAAGAGGCCTTATCAATGGATTGGGAACTGTTTTCAAATTCATTTCCGGAAATTTAGATGCCGAAGATGGCCAACGCTACAACGAAATTCTAACAGACCTTGCACAAAATCAACATGTATTAGAAAACCAACTACAACGGTCATATACAATAAATAACCAAATTATAAACAGATATAATAGTACTCTACAAGACATACAACATAATGAAAATATTCTAAAATCAAAATTAATCCAACTTTCAGAAATCGTTAATAAATACATCACTGAAGATTTCATCTTCACCAAAGATATTTTCGATCAATTAATTTTCCTCTACAACCCCATTTTAAGCATTTTGCAAAATGTAGAAAATTCCTTAACCTTCTGCAAATTGAGAACTCTTCACCCAAGCATTATCCAGCCCAATGAATTATTACAGGAAATCCAAAAAATATCTGACCACTATAAAACTCAGTTACCATTTGAAATTAAACTTGAAAACATTCTGGAATACGAACAATTATTAAAAATTAATTGTAAAATAGAAGCCTCACTAATAATTTATTTCATATCAATACCAATCAATTTTGAAACAAATTTCGATCTTTACCATTTAATATCAACCCCAACTAAGTATGGTTCAGAATTTGTTACAATTATTCCTAACTCGAAATACATATTGAAAAATGACAATGAAATTATTCCTCTGAACGAGATGTGCATGCAAGGCAGAATATATCAGTGCCCACATAAATTCCATGCCCATATCAACTCCAATTGCGAAAAAGAAATACTTCTTAATCAAAAGACAACTCAGTGCCACTACACCCGATTGGAACTCCAAAGGAACCATTTCGAGCTTCTGCCTGAAATTAATCAGTACCTAGCCATCCTGCCCGCCGAAGAGAGAATCACAATCAGCTGTCCCGAAAAAATCAGCATCGAATCAATTAGCCGGCATCTACCTAATAAACAACGATCATAAGTGCGATATAATATTTAATAATCAAAAGTTAATATTCGTCGACAAAACGCAAGAATCACCAATAATACCCCCCAAACTAAAATTTAAACACTATATCAATAAAACATCAAACTTCACGATAAATTTAAAATCATTAAAACTTAGTGAGATAAATTTGAATCAGCTAATACCTATTAGTGATGACAAGTTGGACATTCACATTCCCAGTATTTGGACATTACTACTCTATGTCATAGTTACAGTTACAGTGTTTTACTATATCATCAGACGGCTTCGAATCCGCATGAAGAAACAAACCCCAGCTAAGCAGCCAAACGACATCGAGCTTCAACTACCAGGGGGTGCTTCCTTCTAAGGGTGGAGGAGTTATAGTGCCACAATTAAGCTGACCTAAACATTATCGTGTTACCCAGTACTTTTCCCCAGCTGCGTAATCATATGCTCTTAGTTTACATGTATAGCATAATTTTCTTATTGTAGTTAGTCTAGATTATCAACTTGAATTGTAAACACTTATTTTACCTTGTACAATAAATAAATTCCTTTTTAAAAACCGATTCGTTCCGTTCCGAACATTAATTTATATTTATTCCACCTTTTTCTTATTTTACAAAAAATAGCAAAATTGTATTCTACGGACCCCTAATTCGTGCTCATACTCACACTGGAGAAATTTGACCAAAAACAATACCGCCCTTACCTATATATTGATAGGCGGGACGTAAAATATAATTAAGAATAACTTTGAGTCCCTATGAAAATTGAAAGTTAGTATAAATTTCTCGAAAAGTATACGAGCTATAAAATTTTGAAGATTATTACCAATTCTTCTTAAAAAAAAATTCTGTAGACCGTGAAAACTAGAAAATTGTATGAATTGAAACAAATAGTTATACTTAAGACAAAAAGTAAAATGACCAAAATAAGTATTTGTTCTAATCTAGTACATTATTCCGGTGAAATAAATACATGATTAAAATGGTCAACTAATGCGGCAACGTTGCCCCAATTTAACCGACTTCGTATCTCTTACAGTTCTCGAGATCCCAATGATTAGCCTCTTAAAACGAACTACTACATATTATTTAAAAAAAATATACAAACAATTTACTATTACACATATATTTTATCTATCCGAATGTATTTTACAATAAAAACATTTCACTTTTCTTTATTTTATCTTTTAACATGGCTTACATAAAATTTCTGCTTATTACTGAGACAAATTTATTTCTAGTAAATGAACAACAAAAATATCAACAAATAAATATCAGATTCGTGTTCAGAGGTCTCAATTACAACTAATAAGTTCAATTTCAATAAATAAAAATGCTTTATTTTCGGTTTAACAAACATGAGCCAAAAATAGCGGGAAACGTTCTAATATTTGTTAAATCGAAATTAAAGCAGCTTTATTTCTCGCAAATGAAGTTAAAAGCTGTAGTTGAGGTCCCTGAACACGAATCTGATATTTATTTGCTAATATTTTTTTGTCATTTATTTACTAGAAATAGATTTCGTTCGATTCGTTAGTAGCATCGTTTAGCCGCAAATTACAATTGGATGAAAATCTGATAGTAAGTTGTTGATATTTTTTGTTGTTTACTTAATAGAAATAAACTAAATTTCTCTAACTTCCAAGATATTTAGAAATATTTTCAAACTTCATAATTTGAAAAAAAGTTTCTAACTAACCCCCGTAAAATTTAATTCTAAGTAACTTTCTTCAAATAAATTATTTTGTAAAATTTAACTTTATCCGGAAATCCACTTTTCATAGGCATTTGATCATCTTTGTCAAATTAAAAAAAATCACAACGCCTATGTTCATTATTTGTAATTTACAAAACTCTGATCCTACGTATAAATCGATTAGTAGAATTAAAAAAAAAATGTTCTTGAAATCATATCATTCAACCATTTCTGATTGTAGCCGCTTGTGCACAAAAAAATAGACAATTATTGATTTTCGGCTGAACGGTAACTTCTACGAAATAATTTATATAAAGAAAGGTTCTTGGAATTAAATTTTAAGGGAGGTAAGTTAGAAACATTTTTCAAATTTTTATTTGTAGTAAGTAAACAACAATATATATCAACAAATAAAGGTCGGATTCGTTTTCAAGGACTTCTACTACATCTAATAAGTTCATTTACAACAATTTAAAACTTCGAATTTCAAGGACGGGAAACAATTTGTCAAAAAAAAATTCTACAAAAAGCTGCCCCATCCTAAACTGGGTAAATATAGGAGCTTGTAACTATAATTTTTGGATTCTACGCGTCGACTTCCATAAACGACCAAATCTTGGTAACAATCGGATAATAAACACAGGAGCTACGTATTTTTAAATGCATAATTTTGTGGCTTAAAGTATTGAAGATTTTTCAAGTGTGTTCAGGTCGCCTCGCTATCAAGAATTTCGCTGGATTTCCAAGATTTTTTCTAAGTTCTTTGGGAAATTTGCAAAAGTTTTAAAAAAAAATTTCAAACTAACCCTATATAAAATATAATTCTGAGTAATTTTCTTCAAATAAATTGTTTTTAAAATTTACCGTTCAGTCGGAAATAATTTATTGTCGTCAATTTTTTGTGGAAAAAAATAAATAACCCATAAAAAACGGCCACACCCAGAAGTGGGTGAACATATGAGGTCGAGACCTAGATTTTTGGATTCTACGGGTTAAATTCCTAATTGGAGCACTATTTCGTGCCAAACGGACCATAAATACAGGCGCTGTGAATTTTTAAAGTTTTTAACCTGAAATCTGATCGCGTGTTTCTTTCCTTCGTAACAATTCTACGATCGGAAGTTTGTGAAGTTAAAAATTTCGAAAAAATCTTTAAGGTAACTCCCCCTAAAATTTTATTTGAAACAACATTGTTTCTATGATCTATGTGTGTTAAATGAAGGGTTTAATCGGAAATCCGGATTGGATGAAAAAGTCGGAAAATTTTCATACAATTGTAATTTGCAGCTAAACGGTGCTTTTAAATCATGTAGTTTATAGGACAAAAGTTGTTTAAAATTCAATTTTACATATGATTCGTTTATTTTTATTTAATAGTTTGCGATTTTTTAGATGTCGGTCTGTGAGTTTGTGGTACTTTTTTCCAATACCGGAGGGAAATCTATATCTAGTAAATAACGACAAAAAATATCAACAAATAAATGGCAGAAACGTGTTTAGAGACTACAACTACATATAATAAGTTCAATTGCAAGAAATAAAAGTAATTTATTTTCGAATTAACAAACATGTCCCAAAAATAGCGGAAAACGTACTTTGCTAATGTTTGTTAAACCGAAAATAAAGCAGTTTTATTTATTTTTGACATTGCCTATTCATAACACCAGTGGCGAACGATGGTTTTCTGTTCTAAAATGAGTGAAAACTAATCGGACCCTCATATTTAAAATAATATATGATAAAGTTTAACAAATAATAATAAATGTGTTGGCAAATTTTTAAAATTTTAGGTCAATGAAAATTTTAGGAAACTATCAATTAAAGAATTTAATAGACAATTTCACAAATAATCTGCCATCCAATCAAATAACTATTGATGAATTAATTTTCACTAATGCAAATTGCTACGATAATTTCACTATTAAATAGATGTTGCTTCGATACAACGTGTATCAAAATTTCGAAGTGTCGAATAATAAGTTAAAAATATATTTTTAGTATTCGTGACTAGATTTTTTTTGTAATTTTTGCCTGGCGCACTCTTGTTTGTTACTTTAGAACATCGTCAAACAAGCAAAAATTCTAGTAACTACTGTTATTAGGTGTAACAATTCCATTCATATAAGGTGCCATCGAAATCAAATTCCAATTGCACAGACAATTTTCACTAGAGCAAATTGCCACGATAATATTGCAAGTAAGTAAATATGTTAAGTATTTTATAATATAATTTTATTTAAATATATATTTATTATACAATAGCGGTCGTTGAAAACGCAACACCAAAAAATAATGGGAATAATCACACAAAATTCAGCACAGAGGTTTCTTATTTTTAGAAGAATAAATGATTAAAATTTAGAATCGCTAAACACATTTGTTCAGAAAATATGCAGGTTTAAACTTAATTATCAAGCAGATTTATTTATTTGATATTTCTTCAATATGATTCAAATTCAGTTAAAATTTGATTGTTATCAAGTTACCATGCCTCCTAAAATACAGCAACGTTCATTTGAGCAAGTGGGTGATTTTGAAAGGTGCCGTATAGTGGGTATGCGCGAAAACGGGTTGTCACTGCGTGATATAGCGACTCGTTTAACTCGCATTATAAGTACATTTTCACGCATATGGCGACAGTGGATATTAACAGGTGCAGAAAGAAGGCAGACAGGATCTGGAGCTCGCTGGAGGACATTAGCGAGAGAGGACCGTCTCCTTATTCGGCTATCCTTACAAGGCCGATTTCAAAGTGCACCAACTCTAGCACGGCAGTGGTGGACAGTGACAAGATACCCACTATCTGTAAGACGTATTCGTCATCTTTTATCAGAATTTGGGCTACATGCGCGTCGTGCATTATTGCGACTTCCACTGACCGCGCGGCATAGATCATTGCGTCTTGATTGGTGCGGAGAAAGGCGGTTGTGGAATAATGAATGGAATGAAATAGTCTTTTCTGACGAATCGCGATTTTGTTTGTTCCAAAATGACGGTCGTGTACTTGTGAGACGACGCCAGGGTGAAAGAAGGAATGTGATGTGCATTCGTACGCGTCATACGGCGCCTACGCAAGGAATTATGGTGTGGGGAGCAATTTTATACAATTGGAAATCTCGCCTAATTCGTTTACCCGGCACTTTGAACAGTCAGCGGTACATTGACGAGATCCTAATACCGGAAGTTGCTCCACATATTCAAGACAACCCAGAAGCCATATTTCAGCAGGATAACGCATGACCTCATGTTGCGAGAGGAGTATTAACCTTCTTTGACCAGCACAGAATACCAGTGCTTCCATTGCCGGCCCGTTCTCCAGATTTGTCGCCTATTGAAAATCTGTGGGATGTTCTAGGAAGAGCAGTGCGACGTATTCAGACACCAATACAAAATGTGGAAGAACTGTAGGCTGTATTTGAAAGGGCATGGAATGAAATACCGCAAAATGTTATTCGCAACCTTATTCAATTCATGTCTCGACGAGTAGAAGCGATAACAAGAGCGCGTGGTGGACACAGTTCTTATTGAATTTTTCATTTTCTGTTTATTTAATGTATGTGAAATTTCATTTGTTCATCTAGTAATGAACAACCTTTGTGCTAAATTTCCTCCGTTTATTCCAATTATTTTTTGGGGTTGCCTTTTCAACGACCGCTAGTGTATAATAAATGCTGATTTTTACTTAAAATATTTTTATTAAAATGTAGGAAGGATGAGTAAGGATAATTATAATTAGTAAGTGTAAGGGGGCAAGATCATTTGAATGTTCCCGCCTAACGGGAGTAAATGACATCTACGAGAGATGGCGTGGCAGTTGTTGTAAGATTGAATCACGAATAAACGTATTTGACATAGTACAATAAAAAGCAGTCTTCTTGATATAAAATATCCCTTGGCCAAAGCCTACATGGTGTCAGGTAGAAATAAAGAGAAAATTAAGTTAATTGAAAGAAAAGAAAAAGAAAAAAGTTGGCGGGAAGTGAAAAAAAATGCCGAGAAACGAAGAAATGGAAGCGACAGGGCAACAAAATAATGAAGCAATGGAAGCTATAAAGCAACAGGCAAATCATAGTAAATATGCAGGTGATGGGAAGCCGAAAAACAGCAGTACACAACGCAGTTCCATTACCAACAGCTTTCAGTTTCAACAAGGATGATTGGAAAGACTGGAAGAGAATGTATGAAAGATATAGAGAAGCAACTGGAATGCAAAACTGTACTGAAAAAGTTCAGGTAAATAATCTGCTACTACATTTGGGACCTGGGGTGGATAGATTTCTAGCAACCTTACAAGTTGAGGAAGAAAAAGTGACTACATATAAAAGTATGTTAGAGATAATTGACAATCATTATGTTAAGAAAACTAATCTAATATATGAGCGTGCGAAATTTAATAGAAGGAACCAGCTAGAATGCGAAACAGCCCAAGAATACATAGCAGCGCTTATGGCACTGGGAAAATCATGTAAATATGGAACTATGGAAGCAGAACTAATCAGAGACAGGTTAGTAGTAGGAATTAGGGATAAAAGTCTCTCAGAAAACATGCAACTGGACGAAAACTTAACACTAGACAAAGCTATAGAGAAGATTATGCAATCAGAAACCATTAAACAACAAAACAAAGAATTAAGGAAGGATCCAGAAATTGATTTTATCAAGAAAAACCAAAAGTTTCAACAAAAAAGAAGTTACAGGCCTAAGAATGGAAATGATGAAAAATCAACCCAGAAAACACAAGAAAGGAAAGAGGAAAAATGGAAATACAAAGGAAAAGATTCATGCATAAGATGTGGTAAGCAGAAACATGCATATGCAAATTGCCCAGCAAAAGAGGTAAAATGTTCAAAATGCAATCTAATAGGCCATTATGCTAGATGTTGCAGAACGAAACAAATTCATAAATTGGACAAAAGTTCTTCCGAAACAAATATAGATTTAGGGGAAATTATCAAAGTAGGAGCAATCACAAACACAAAAGAAGGTCCATGGTATGTAGATTTAAACTATCGAAATAAAAATATTAGTATTAAAATTGATACCGGCGCGGATGAAAGTGTACTTTCAATGAAAAGTTATTTGGAGCTCGAAGAAAAGCCAAAAACAAAAAGTACATCAGTGATACTTAGAGGCCCGAGCGGTGAAAATCTAGAAGTAAAAGGCAAAGTCAACCTACCTGTGAAATGGAAAAAGAAAAGGTATGAAATTAAAGTATACGTAATAAACTCAAATAAAATCTTTTAGGCAGACCGGCTCTAGTACAACTAGGAATTGTAGAAATGAAATCAAAGAAAACAGAGATTAATTTAAACATAGAGGAAATAAATAAGGAAGACTACAAAGAAAAAATAGAAAGGAAATACCCTAAATTATGCAAAGGTTTGGGCAAAATTAAAAATAAAACGTACAAAATAAAAGTACAAGAAGAAATAAAACCTTATAGCATAACAACACCAAGAAGAATTCCGTTTGCACTCATGGAAGATGTAGAAAAGGAATTAAACAAACTAGAGAAAGAAAAAGTAATAGTGTAACACGGGGGGGATAACGGAGAGACGATGATGATGATGATGATTATTACTTATTACTTACGATGATGACGATGACAACACGTTTGTTGGGAACACGGGGGCACATATTCACTTTCATTTTACTTAAACTATTTTTATTTACATGTTTAAATTTAAAAAAAACCAAACTTTACTACACTAATTTAAAATTAAACAATTAACTTACAGACTACATTGTGTCTGCGACCAATCTACAACTCACCCTAACTAAGACTGCTTACAAATTTTTGTTGAGAGGCAAATCTACCCTCTCAACTTCTTATCTAAATATAAAATTTTGTCTGTGAAATATGATCTTTTCGGCATATGGCCCCATAATTTCAAATTTTTATTACCCAAAAATGTCAACGTCTATGCCGATAAAAGAATCACAGTTCACAGAAGAAATGCAGTCTACAAAACAAGATGGAAACAGGGCCGTATTTTCCATCTTGTTACAATAGAGAAAATAACAGAACCTACTGAGTTCTGTGCACCAATGGTAATCGCCACAAAAAAGAAAAGGAATAAACAGAAAATAAGAATATGCACGGATTTCACCGAGGTAAATAAGTATATTATTCGTGAGAGACTGCAACTTCCATCAGTAGACGAAACACTAGCTCAATTACGTGGGGCAACAGTATTTTCGAAATTGGACATAAAAAACGGATTTTATCAACATGAAATTGACGAAGACTCGAGAAAGTATACTTGTTTCATGACCCCATTTGGCCGCTACGTATACAAAAGATTGCCTCAAGGGTTAGCCTCATCACCAGAAGTATTCCAGAGAGCTATGGAAGAAATAACAAAGGATCTAAAAGGTGTTAAAGTTCACATGGACGACATCATTGTATATGGTGAAAATGAGGACAAACATGACGAAAACCTAGAAAAATTGCTGGAAAGATTAGAAGAAAATGGAGTTACATTGAATTGGGAGAAATGTAAATTCAAATTTAACGAGCTACGATTTTTAGGGCACGTCATAGGTGCGAAAGGATTGTCTATGGATCAAGACAGGATTCGTGCAATCACAGAATTTAAGAAACCTATTTCAGTAAAAGAAGTACAAACATTCTTAGGTATGATCAAGTATTTATCAAAATTTATAAATAACGTTTCTGAGAAAACGCATGCATTAAGAGAATTGCTGAAGAAAAACACTCAATTTACATGGGGAGAAGCTCAAGACACGTGTTTTGAAAATTTAAAAAGAGAAATAACGTCTTCGCCTGTATTGGCTACGTACGAAGTCAATAGAGAGACGAGGGTATCTGCAGATGCAAGTTCTTACGGGTTAGGAGGTCTCCTGGAACAAAAAGTAGAAGGACAATGGAGACCTGTATTATATTGTTCTAAATCTCTAAGCGAAACCGAAAAACAGTATTCGCAGATTGAGAAAGAAACCCTAGCCATTACTTGGACTTGCGAAAGACTACAACAGTATATTGTGGGAAAACAAATTGTAATCAGAACAGACCACAAACTCCTGCTAGCTATTCTCAAAACGAAGAATTTCGAAAGTTTAAGTCCAAGGCTGAAAAGATTCAGACTACGTTTGATAAGATTCGACTACGAAATAGAACATGTTTCAGGGAAAAAAATCTGGATACCGGATTCTTTATCAAGATCTCCAATGCCAGAAAGAAGAGACGATGAAAATGTTCTAGAAACTAAGAGTGAAAGATACATAGAAGCCATAGAAGAAATAAAAAAAACAGAAATAAGGAAAATACAAAGTAAAGACGAAACACTGAGAAAACTAGAAGAAACAGTGAAGTCTGGATGGGAAAACAAAACTACATGTAAGCCAGAACTTTTACCGTATTATAAATTTAGAAATGAAATAGGTATTTGTGATGGACTATTGACTTACAATGGACGAATCATTATACCTGAAGATCAGAGACGAAAATATTTAGAATATCTGCATGCAGGACACTTTGGTTTAGAAAATGTATAAAAAATAAGAATATGGAAACCGAGCCTATGTTAAACAAACAGTTACCCGAACTACCATGGCAAATAGTATGTGCAGATTTATGTGAATTTAAAGGCAGGAACTATATTGTAATACAAGACGTATACAGTAAATTCCCAGAAGTTTACAAATTAAAAACACAAACAAGCAAAGAAGTCATCGAGAAGCTAAAAAACGCATTTTCGAGACATGGCATCCCAAAGGAATTGCATACGGATAATGGTACACAATTCACCTCAACGGAGTTTGAAAATTTCAAAAAGAACTATAATTTCAAATCGATCACTTCTAGTCCCATGTATTCTCCATCAAATGGGTAAATTGAAAAAGGTGTGCAAATAATAAAACAAATTTTAAAGAAGAACGAAGAAATGCATTTAGGATTATTAATCTATAGAAACTCACCATTAAAATGTGGCAGTTCACCAGCTCAGTTGCTATGCTTGGCTTGTCCGAGGTAAGCCTCCTGGTGTCTGTAACTCCAGTACTCTCCAACCTCTACCTATGAACCCTATGAACCCGCTGCTTGACGTTATTAGACCGTTGTCTGGCGTCGTGGTGGTTTCTCCTTTCCACTGGGAAGTCTCTCGACGTTCGTAGGCCTGATGTCTCGCGTCGAGACGACCTAGTACACTTTATGAATCTGCTGCTTGACGTTCGTAGGCTGTTGTCTCATCTGGCGTCGCGGTAGGTTCTCTTTCTCTTGGGAATTCTCTTGGCGTTCGTAAGCCGACGTCTAGCGTCGAGACGACCTTAGAGATCCTCTAAATTCTTTCCATTCCATTATAACACTCGACCACCAACAATCCACCGAGGAATTCCATTTCCATCGACTTCGAGACTACTCGGACAAGCTAGGTATGTGTCTGTTATTTTCTTTATATAAATATCCCGAAATGTTTTATAGTTGTCACAATGATATCATATTTTTATTAAATAAAACCGATCTAATACTGGTTGTCTATCCACGTTCACTTGGGTATAAATAAACAATACACAACCGTGGTGCGGCACCGGCACCACGAGAAGCGTGCGACCACTCAGTGGTATTCGCTTTAGACTCGCCAGCTCAGCTGGGTGTCTACCCCAAAAACAACGGCCCTCAGGCCAGAAACAAAAGATATCAGAGCAATGGCATGCCGACTCTGAACAAATTAATAAAAACCCACGCACACACTTACAACTGTCAATGACTTCCAATATTAGTGTGGTCGCCATAACTATAAATGATTATAATAAATTATTGGGACAACTCTTTAAGAATTGAATGTGATCTTTTATGTAATTGTTAAATGTTCAAAATTGTCTCTCTACCTGAGGTTTTGGCTGTGGTTTCCCCCAGGTTATTAAGGTGAATTCCAGAGAGCGTAATATTCCACAGCACTCTACGATTTTCTTAATTATAAATAAATGCACAAGATAGATATTTTGTCTGTCTTTTGGAGTGAATATCATTCTTTTATTTTATCAAATACCTGTCCCGATTCCTCTACTCTTAACAGCTACTCCGTATTACGACGATGAAGGGTTACTTATTTAAATAAACACAACGTAGGGTAAGTTAAACTTCCACGAGATGTTCTTTGGCTAAAATATAATTGAATGTATGGAAAAGGTGGGTACGTAACAAGTTTTTGATCCTTTGTATGCTTTATTAAAAAAAGATGCTGTATTTATGTGGGATAAAAGCTATCAAACAACATTTGATAAAGCGAAAGAAATAATTTCTTCCAACAATATACTAGTACACTGTAATCCAGACCTATCAGTTAGATTGTACTGCGATGCATCGAATACAGGATTGGGTGCTGTATTAATACATAAATTTCCAGATAATATAGAACGTCCAATTTGTTTTGCCTCTAGAACACTAACAGATGCATAAAAAAGATATTCTGTAATACATAAAGAAGCATTAGCAATTTATTGGGGAGTAAATAAATTTTATCAGTATTTGGCAGGTAGGAAATTCGATATTGCATCAGACCATAACTAATTACAGGCATTGTTTAGAGAAAATCAGGCGGTACCTCAAATGGCTGCAGGCATTGCAAATATGGGCTGCGTACTTAACAGAATTTAATTATTGTAAATTTTAAAGTGTAGGTTATTTGGATCAAAAAGCGGATTTTATTGTAATGGAGAAATCTTTTATTTCATTTGGACGTTTCGGTGATTTAAACATTCACCATCTTCAGCTTAAAAACAATCATCTTATTGGATATAAATACTCCAGGTATTTGTTTGATATAATAAAATGTTACATGTTTTGGTAATAACTTGTTTCTTGAAAACCGAAGTGGTCGGAAATGGACTCGAAGAATTTTTTGTTCATCTTAGGGATTGGGACGAAAGTTTTTTTGGTAACACCTTTGTCGACAATTGAAGGTGGACTTTGTAAACCTCCACCGTGGAATAATTTTCTTCAAAGTTGTAGTAGATCCTAGTTTTTAAATTGTTGTAAATTTTGAAGTGTAGGTTATTGGGATCAAAAAGCGGATTTTATTGTAATGGAGAAATCCTTTATTTCATTTGGACGTTTCGGTGATTTAAACATTCACCATCTTCAGCTTAAAAACAATCATCTTATTGTATATAAATACTCCAGGTATTTGTTTGATATAATAAAATGTTACATGTTTTGGTAATAAATTGTTTCTTGAAAACCGAAGTGGTCGGAAATGGACTCGAAGAATTTTTTGTTCATCTTAGGGATTGGGACGAAAGTTTTTTTGGTAACACCTTTGTCGACAATTAAAGGTGGACTTTGGAAACCTCCACCGTGGAATAATTTGTTACAATAAAATCCGCTTTTTGATCCAAATAACCTACACTTCAAAATTTACAACAATTTAAAAACTAGGATCTACTACAACTTTGAAGAAAATTATTCCACGGTGGTGGTTTCCAAAGTCTACCTTTAATTGTCGACAAAGGTGTTACCAAAAAAACTTTCGTCCCAATCCCTAAGATGAACAAAAAATTCTTCGAGTCCATTTCCGACCACTTCGGTTTTCAAGAAACAAGTTATTACCAAAACATGTAACATTTTATTATATCAAACAAATACCTGGAGTATTTATATCCAATAAGATGATTGTTTTTAAGCTGAAGATGGTGAATGTTTAAATCACCGAAACGTCCAAATGAAATAAAGGATTTCTCCATTACAATAAAATCCGCTTTTTGATCCAAATAACCTACACTTCAAAATTTACAACAATTTAAAAACTAGGATCTACTACAACTTTGAAGAAAAATAATTTAATTATAAAATATACTATGTTAAGGATCCTAATAATATCATAGCAGACTTTTTATCTAGAAATTCATTATTGTATGAAGACAAGGAAATAGATATTGATTTAGATTATTGTAGAATTTAGAATCTCTTCCAATATTTAAAGAGGATATAAACGCAGAACAAGGAAAAGATACAATATTAATTCAGGTTATTAAATGGGTAAAACCAGAATGGACTGATAGAGTAAATGATAAATTTAAAAGATATTGGTGTCGTAAACATGAATTATATGTAGAAGATGATGTTCTAATATGGGGATACAGAATTATTATACCTCTAAAATTTAGAAATAAATTACTAAAAGAAATGCATAATTCAATCTAGGGATAGTAAAAATGAAGGCGTTAGCTAGATCATGGATTTGGTGGCCATCATTAGACAAAGAAATAGAAAATTTAGCTAAAACTTGTTCATCTTGTTTAGAAATTAGATATAAACCACCTCTAAGTTCTCTGTGTAAATGGTCGGAAGCACAATTTCCATTTGAACGTATTCATATAGATTATTTAGGTCCATTTAAGTGAAATATTTTTCTCATTCTAACTGACGCGTATACTAAGTGGGTTTAAGTAGTAAGAATGAATAAGACGGATTCTACAAATACAATTGAAACTTTGAGAAATATTTTTTCAATTTTTGGTTTGCCAAAAGTTATAGTTTCAGATAACGGAACACAGTTTGTATCTAGAGAGTTTCAACAAATTTGTAAATTTAATGGAATTAATCATATAACAACCGCACCATACCATCCGGCAAGTAATGGAGCTGGGGAAAATGCTGTAAAAACGTTTAAATCGGGATTAGCAAAGTTGCTAAAAGATTCAAAAAACAATACTTTATCAACGTTGATCAGTAGGTATTTGTTATCATATCGAACAACTCCATATTGTTCGACCGGAGAAACACCTGCTAGAATAATTTTTGTTATGGATATTCGGACGAGATTGTCATTAATTAGAGAAGATGTGCAATTTAGGGGAAAAGCTAAACAGGAAATAGGAGCAGGGGGAAGAAGGAATGTATGTTTTGAGGTAGGAGAAATGGCTTACGCGAGACACTATACTTTGCCTGCAAGAAGAAGATGGGTGCCGGTAAAAATTATAGAGCAAATTGGAAATAGATTTTTTCTACGTAAAGTTAACGAAACCGGTATGTTTTGGGGAAGACATAGATCAATTAATTAAAGTAGCTGACGATATTACAACGTATCCAGATAGAAATAATATAGATATAGAGGATAAACAATATCCTGAACAGGAGGAAGTTCAAGTTGAACACTCGGTTTTGCGTGATCAGATCGAGGTCCCACTTGAGTATCCTACTGTTGTGGGAAGGCCTGTTGATTTAAGTAACTCTACCGAAAGTGATAAAATATTGTCTCCTGAATCTGAGCTAATAAAGTCCTCAATAGAATCTATTTCTACACCTCTAGTCAAGTCTCCAGTTTCCGATATAAATAAGCAAGCAAGACCAAAGCGCAATGCTGGTCATCCTGTTAGATTTAAGGATTATGTATTAAATAAGTAAAGAATGTTTCATAATCTTAGTGGGGAGGATTGTGATGTATTCTAAATAATAATTTATCTAGTAGTTATCCTGAACAAACAATTGTAATGATATGTATCTATGTACAATATGTCAAGATAAAAATAAAGTAGTAAAAGCATTGATATTTATTAATTATATTGGCAAGGGGCTGATATAATATAAAAATATTTTCAATTTTTCTCAACCCTGTTAATAATACAAACTAATGCAATGCGTATTATTATTGTACATATAACAATGAAAATGTGTATATACATACACTACCTAAATTGAATCAAAGACGATTGATATATAGGTTTATGTAATATAATAAATACCTGCAGAGGGTTCGGTGTTCGATTTAATGACGTCTGCGCGACTGTTTTAAAGTGTTTTGCTTCAAAATGTCGCGAGCAGACACCATAACCAGTTGAGCCCGAAAACTGCGAAAAGGACGTCTCCGCTACGTCCTGACGGGTAAAGAGGTTCAACGTTCAACCATTATTGTGTACTCGTGATCGCAAAGGTTTAGTTTGCAATAAAACACACAAGTACAACTACTTATAAATTTTATTTACGGCGAAATGTTTCCTGGTGTACTTGGCTAATTTCTGATGTGGATTCGGGGTGTCGTGGAGATACGGAATAACTATAGGTGTTTCATTTTCTATCGTGGCAAGAATTTTATATGAATTTCGTACAAAGGAAAGAGGTGGGGGTGGTTTGGAAAGTTTAAGAGTTGATGAAATAAGATGAGAAAGTTGTCGGTTTTTTAGAAAGGGTGGTTATGGAATAGAATTTTGGGAGTTTATGGCTCTAGAAACATATAAGATGTTTTATGATGGGGCAATATGAACTTTGGAATTTCTGATAGGAAAGGATTTAACAATGTTAGGGATGGCTGCAACAAGTACAAATAAACACAAATACAAACACAAAAAATCTGGTGTGTCCAACAAATACCTCCCGCCACTGTAGAAATACATTCTATATAAGTTTGTCAATACATTTAATTTGTAGTTTTAAAATTAGTTTGTTATTGCAGTTCAGAATATTTTTAATTCATTTCATACCTAAAATTTCCTTCATAAATTTTGTATGACCAATATGACAACTATTCTTGACGTTACTAAAACCGGATGAACTTACTTTGATTCACGCATGCAAATACATTCCTAATATATTTCTTCCATCTTTTTAAATTTTACAATAATATTATTTCATTTTTACTTATTTTATCTTTTACACTTACATCAAATTTGACATCATATGTCAAATTTTGTGAACATATGAATAACTCATCTGTTTTATCGATATTCCTCAGCCTAAACGATATGTAAAATTATTATAATTTATATATTTTTTTTACTATGTAGCTATAAGTTATATATGAACGTAATTATGCAAATCGGAAGAAAATTAAAAATCTCTGTATTTATAATAACGAAATTTGCGAAAATATGGTATTTAGAGGTATTTTTTTAGGAAAAACGGTTTAAAGCTTCAAGTAAAGTACTACTTCCGGTTAACCAATTGTAGTCAAAATCTAATCAGTTCATCATATTATAATAGAACTCTTAAATACCAAATATTATGTTTTTTACATGTATCGTATTGGAGTTATCGTGGACGAAAAATCGTCACAGACACACAGACATACAGACATCACGGTAAAAATAGCAAAATCATATTCTAGGAACCCTAATTCGTGCACATTTGTTGAAAACTCATACTCGAGAAATCTGACCAAAAACAATACCTCCCTTATCTATATATTGATAGGCGGGAGGTAAAAAGATGAACAAAAAATGAATCTTACTAGCTAACATCATGAAATAAGATTATTGTCTGATTTTTTTTTTTAATATAATGCTAATTTCTTTTATTTTATAATGACCGGTTAAAATAACAAGTTCAATAAAATTAATTCTTATGCCGGGTCAGTTATATTTAGTTTCCTAGTAAATATATTTTAAATGAACAAATTGAAACATATTTTATTAATGACACAAATTATATTGCTATCTAAATTTCGATTGTCAATTGAAGGGTTACATATTATTTAACTGAGGAAATAAATTTCGCTTTATCATATCGTGCATAGTATACAAAACATAGCTTAAAATATTTTAAATATCGCGCTGTAGTAATTTTATTATCAATAAACAATATTAAATGATTATTACAGTGTTATGTACAATAATTCATTACTTTCTTCAAATTTCTATATTTATTTATGTTATTTTAAATATTAAATGTGACTTTGAAACACTATCTTGCGTGAAGAGCCTGCGCACCAAGTGCACTGTAACAGCTGTGTGCAATGCAAGATATATCTCCATTACGCTTTGTTGAACGTGTGGATCGCGGAGAATCAGCGGTATATTACTATAGCTTATCCAAAATAGAAAAGGACCTGTCAATCATTCTCGCGCATATAATGCAACAAACAAGTTGAAAGTGACGGCCAACATAAATATAGTTTTTTTCTAATGGTGTTCAATGTGCCGCACAGTACATACTAAACGCATCTTAGATCCATGCCTGGCCTACCAGTGGCCCTGTGCAGTACTGGGTTATAGTAGCTATACCTACCCCATATAAACGAAGTTCAAAACTGCTCTGATCCAATAAAGTAGGGGCGTAAACCATAAATGGGAAAGCAATCTACCATTGGCGTGGAATTATTTCAATAAGAAATGGAATTTTTGTAAATATTTATATTTTAAAATGCGTAATGTTTATGAATAACAAAAGAAAATATAACATTTATAAACATCATAAAAAAACTCTAATTAAGTAGAGGCGAATGAATTACATCGGTTTGGTCACTAACAATATTTTTTTTTTAATAACAGCTTCTTTAATCTCTAGATTAAAATGCAGAAGGGAATGGATTACATCGGTTTGGTCATTGACTACATTTTTCTTAGAAATAACAGCTTTTTTAATCTCTCTATATTCAAGCCAAATTATTATTAATCCTTTTCGGCTACATATAAGATTACGAATCACCCTTTCCAGAAATGATTATTACCTGCTAATACAATCGTTGGGAATCCTGTGTTGTTTTCTGTTTATTGCAGTTATATGTTCTTTAAATCTTAATTTCGAATTTCCTTAATATTATATAATAATTTCCTAATATAGTTTCCCCATATGAACTAGGAACTAAGTACGCCACTGGTAAAAAACGCAATGGGGGTACCTTCTCCCAATGGTTGCTCAAAATACGAACGAAAATGCGTCTGTCGCGCAGGTTCATTTCTATATTGGACGAGCTATAATAGGTATATGCTAGCTAACATGCAATATAAACTTCCGAACGGTACAAGTATCGCCATCTAAAATTTCTATGGAAACTAGAAATGTAGTTTCATGCTGCCCTATGAAGATTCAGGAGGACCTAGCGGACCTACCTTTTCAAACAAAGGAGATGTTAGCAGCCAACACCAGGCATCAAACGGGATAGAATTAACAATCAATAAATTGCATATTACATATTCAATTTAAATCGCCAAGTGTTGTAATTTCGAATGACATGATTCATATGTGACATGTGATGATCCGAAAAATCACCACGATCCTAATGTATTTATTTCAAAATTGCTTATAACTATTTGAAGTACAATTATTTATAATAATTGCAAAATTGCTCGTGAAACGCATACATTTAAAGAAAAAATTAATCTTGTAACGCAATATAAACACAAGCACAAGTACCTATTAAATTCGTTATTTGTAACAAATGAGAACTGATATTACTTAAATTACTATTAAGTTTTTTACTAATAGAACACAAATTATTTATTTATAATTTATTAGCAATAATTTAATCAAACAATAGTATTAGTTTACTAGTAAGAATGGATTATAAATTGTACCACAAGTACTTATTAGTCATTAAATGGTACGTTTGTTTATATACATGCCCAACACATTATCTTCCGCCACTTCAGTTATATATTCTATAAGATTTTCCAGGACAATCAATGCAAAGTTTTAAAATTAGTCTCTTATTGTAGTTCAAAATATTTTTAATTCATTTCATACCTAAAATTTCCTTCATAAAATTTGTGTGACCGAAAGCAAACAGCTTTTTTTGGCGTTACAAAAACCGGAACCGTACTTATCTTGATTCACGCATGCAAATATGTTCCTTATATATTTCTTCCACCTTTTTTTAATTTTAAGAAAAATAGCAAAATTGTATTCTAGGGACCCTAATTCGTGCTCATATGTTGAAATCTCACACTGCAGAATTTTGAGTCCCTATGAAAATTAAAAGTTAGTATAAATTTCTTAAAAAGTATACGAGCTATAAAAGTTTTGAAGATTGTTAACAATTCTTCTAAAAAAAATGTCTGTAGATCGTAAAAACTAGAAAATTGTATGAATTGAAACAAAAAAGTTATACTTAAGATAAAAGTAAAATGACCAAAATAAGTATTTGTTCTAATCTAGTACATTATTCCGGTGAAATAAATACATGATTAAAATAGCTAACTAATGCGGCAACGTTGCCCCAATTTAAACGACTTCGTATCTTTTACGGATCTCGAGATCCTAATGGTTAGCCTCTTAAAACATATATTTTATCTATCTGAATGTATTTTACAATAAAAACATTTCGATTTTCTTTATTTTATCTTTTAACATGATTTACACAAAATTTCTGCTTATTACTGAGACAAATTTATTTCTAGTAAATGAACAACAAAAATATCAACAAATAAATATCAGATTCGTGTTCAGAGGTCTCAACTACAACTAATAAGTTCAATTTCAATAAATAAAAATACTTTATTTTCGGTTTAACAAACATGAGCCAAAAATAGCGGAAATCGTATTAATATTTGTTAAACCAAAAATAAAGCAGTTTATTTCTCGCAAATGAAGTTAAAAGCTGTAGTTGAGGTCCCTGAACACGAATTTGATATTTATTTGTTGATATTTTTTGTCGTTTATTTACTAGAAATAGATTTACATTCGTTAGTGGGACCGACCCCAAAAAAATCGCAAAATAATAAATAAAAATGTACGAATCATATGTAAAATTGAATTTTAAACAACTTTTATCCTATAAACTACATGGTTTAAAAGCACCGTTTAGCCGCAAATTACAATTGGATGAAATCTGATAGTTACTTGTTGATATTTTTTGTTGTTTACTTAATAGAAATAAAATAAATTTCTCAAACTTCCAAGATATTTAGAAATATTTTCAAACTTCATAATTTAACAAAAAGTTTCTTACTAACCCTCCATAAAATGTATTTCTAAGTAACTTTCTTTAAATAATTTTTTTTTGTAAAAATCAACATTTATCCGGAAATCCATTTTTCATAGACATTTGATCATCTTTGTCAAATTAGAAAAAAATCACAACGCCTATGTTTATTATTTGTAATTTACATGCGTATAATTCGATTAGTAGAATTGAAAAAAAAATGTTCTTAAAATCATATCATCTACCCATTACTGGTTGTAGCCACTTGTGCACAAAAAAAATAGATAATTATTGATTTTCGGCTGAACGGTAACTTCTACGAAATAATTTATTTAAAGAAAGGTTCTTGGAATTAAATTTTATGAGGGGTTAGTTAAAACTTTTTTTCAAATTTTCACATTTTTTAATTTTTCTAAAAATATTTAAAGTTAGAGAAATTTATTTTATCCAACACCGTGTTATTATAACGATATAAGTGTGCTGTTTTTAGATAAATAAACACACTATTTTGTTCCTAAATGTAATTTCGAAATTCCATCTGCCAAAAATCTTTATGTATTTTATATCAATGATTAAAATGTGATGGATAAAATGTTGTATGGCACACGTGTGTTAATTACCTAAGTCACTTGAAAAAATACCACACTCGGCCTAACGGCCTCGTGAGCTAAACTTTTCCCACGTGACTTATCTGTAATGTAACACACTTGTACCATAAATAACTATTATTTCTAGTAAGTAAACAACAATATATATCAACAAATAAAGGTCGGATTCGTGTTCAGGGACTTCAACTACATCTAATAAGATTATTTGCAACAATTTAAAACTTCGAATTTCAATGACGGGAAAAAAATCGTCAAAAAAAATTCTACAAAAAGCTGCCCCACCCAAAACTGAGTAAAAATAGGAGCTTGTAACTATAATTTTTGCAAAAGTTTACAATATTAAAAAAAGTTTCAAACTAACCCAATATAAAATATAATTCTGAGTAACTTTCTTTAAAGAAATTGTTTTGTAAATTTTACCGTTCAGCCCGAAATAATTTATTGTCGTCAATTTTTTGTGGTGAAAAATAAATACAGGCACGTATCTCAAAAATAGTAAGCCCTATTAAATAAATGATTTAAGTAAACTCCATCCAAAAATTAAATTCTTTTTTTTAACTTTTCCTCGAAAAATAGTTATTTTCGGAAATAACCTTTAAAAAACGGCCACACCCAGAAGTGGGTGGACATATGAGGTCGAGACTTAGATTTTTGGATTCTACGGGTCAAATTCCTAATAGGAATACCATTTCGTGCAAAACGGACCATAAATACAGGCGCTGTGAATTTTTAAAGATTTTAACATGAAATCTGATCGCGTGTTTCTTTCCTTGGTAAAAATTCTATGATAGGAAGTTTGTGAAGTTAAAAATTTCGAAAAAAGCTTCAAGGTAAGCCCCCCTGAAATATTATTTAAAACAACAGTGTTCCTATGAACTATGTGTGTTAAGTGAGCGGTTTAATCGGAAATCCGGATTGGATGAAAAAGTCGGAAAATTTTCATCCAATTGTAATTTGCAGTTAAACGGTGCTTTTAAACCATGTAGTTTATGGGACAAAAGTTGGTTAAAATTCAATTTTACATATGATTCGTCTATTTTTATTTAATAGTATGCGATTTTTTAGATGTCGGTCTGTGAGTTTGTGGTACTTTTTTCCAATACCAGAGGTAAATTTATGTCTATTAAATAAACGACAAAAATATCTACAAATAAATGTCAGAATCGTGTTCAGAGGCCACAACTACATCTAACAAGTTCAATTGCAAGAAATAAAATTTATTTATTTTCGAATTAACAAACGTATCCCAAAAATAGCGGGAAACGTACTAAGCTAATGTTTGTTAAACCGAAAATAAAGCAGTTTTATTTATTTTTGACATTGCCTATTCATCACACCAGTGGCGAACGATGGTTTTCTGTTCTAAATTTAGTGAAAACTAATTTGCAAAGTCTAATCAGACCTTCATATTTCAAATAATATATGATAAAGTTTAACAAATAATAATAAATGTTTTAAAATTAAAAACAGGTTAATGAAACTTATAGGAAACTATCAATAAAAGAATTTAATAGACAATTTCACAAATAATCTGCCATCCAATCAAATTACAATAACTATTTTAATGAATTAAACGAATCACATTCGAATTACACTGATAATTTTTACTAATGCAAATTGCTACGATAATTTCACGATTAAATAGATGTTGCTTAGATACAACGTCTATCATAATTTCGAAATGTAGAATAATTAGTTGAAAAAATATATTTTTAAAGCATTCGTGACTAGATTTTTTTTGTAATTTTTGCCTAGCTCACTCTTGTTTGTTACTTTAGAACATCGTCAAACAAGCAAAAATTCTAGTAACTAGTGTTATTATGTGTAACAATTCCATTCATAAGGTGTCATCTAATGAAGTCATAGTATTTTGATAAATTGACGAAATCAAATTCTAATTGCACAGACAATTTTCACTAGAGCAAATTGCCACGATAATATTGCAATTAAGTAAAAATGTTGAGTTTTCATAATATAATTTTATCTACAACTATTGAAATATGGGTACATTATACGTGTGATACTACATATAATATACTACTCATATTACACAAATGTAATATGAAAAGGTATATTACACACTACACTTTTCTGTAATTAATAGAGCATATAATTTAACACATAACATTTTAATAAACTGTTAATTTATTAATAATATACTTTTTATTATAAATATCAATATAAATGATTATAAAAGTATAATAAATACAATTTGAATAGTTATTTTGACATTTAAGTGCTACTGTGGCGCCATCTGTTAAGCTATATATGAACTACCCATACCTAACTGAATATTTAACAAATAATATCAGATTTTTTATATGTGTGATAGTTGTAGATAAAGTATAGTATTTGACTCGCATAATATGGCTACATTACACTCGGATGGTTGAAAATACTCGCTACCGCTCGTATTTTTAATTATCTACATCCTCGTGTAATATAGCCTACATATTATGCTTGTTAAATAATATACTATTATTTACATATATTTTTATTATATAATAAATGCTGATTTTTACTTAAAATATTTTTATTAAAATGTAGGAAGGTTGAGTAAGAAAAATCATAATTAGTAAGTAGATAAGTATTTCAAAGGAGGGCCACAAAATTGTTAATTATTGTTAAATAATTTATATATACAATACTAATTTGTTGTTGAATTATACATGTAACAATTATAGAATCCATAATTCTTTATAGGATTGAATACATTACATTCGCGCCAAACAAGCAAATAATTTATTTCTCTAAATATATAATTATTAAATAATGCAACGCTTGTTAATATAAATATATAATAATAATAATAATAATTTATTGGTTCCCAAATTTAATACAATTTATACCAAAGATTGAATAACTCTTAAACATATATAATTTAAACAATAATACACAACGTAATTTTCTAATTACAAATTTACCAAAATAATGTTAAGATAAATTATATAAAAGGTACTTTAACAAATGTGTTATGTAACCCAAAATAATTTTAATATGTACAATCACAAACGGTAAATTATAAATAACATACAACAGGCTTCAAAAGTTGAGAATATGAATAAAACAAGATTATGCAATTAGTTTAAAATTTACATATATCATAGAATGTATGAATATATAATGCTAAAATATTTTTAAAAAAATTTTGCTACATTATTTAAGAAATGATAACTATAATCTGCCAGTGATCATCATGTACCGCTATATTTTATTCATTTAGAAAAAAGCTACGCAATTTTAGTGATGGAATCGTGTAGAAAAACAGATCATTAAGTTTTTCTTTTGTTAAGTTTAACAATAATTTATAGAACTCGTTACGATTAAGATCATTAATATTATAATGAAAAAGGTCTTCAGGCTTATGTAAATTACATATTGTACATGTGTTTGTTGCGAAAAGTGCATATTGAATATTCTTGTAAACTACTTTTAATCCTCTTTTGGAGGCAAAACGAATGTGACTAATTATTCGTTGTACAAGGGGTATTTTTAAATATTGTTCTAATTGGTATGAATTTTTGATGTGTTTGTAATGAAACTTATAACTTGATTCACTGTTTTTATGTAAGGAATAAATTGTTTAAATTGTTAAATTCGTAATTCTTATTGTATTTGAGAACTAGTGGATAAATTGTTTTGAAATTTTAATACGTAATATTAGGATCCTGTATCTAGGGGCAGACATATTTAATATATTTTTTAGGCGGCTGGTACATAAATTGTTGTTTTTCGTATTTGCTGGCAACCTTAAAGTATAAATTTTTATTTGACATCTGTCAAAGTCAAAATTTTTGGCTGCTTGTTTGTTTATTATTGATTTACATAGTTCATATTATTGTAATTTATTATTTTAGAATATAATAATAAAGTAAAATTTTAACTATTACTTTACAAATATTAATGAAAAAGTAATAAATTTGCGAGTAAAAATAGCGGCCATAAAGTAAGTGCGGCCCTAAAGTAAATGCGGCTGTAGAGTAAATGCGGCTGTAAAGTAAATGGGGCCGTAAAGTAAATTTTGACGGATGTCAAAAATTTATTTTAAATGAAAATTCATAATTTCTTGTTGTAATCGCCTAAAAAATGTTGTGCGTACCTTGGCTAAAAGTTCTTTTTGGGCCTCATCTGATTTGTAGCCTGGGCTTTGCCTCGGCTGCAAACTTCGTGTCGACCAAAAAAGATTACTTTTAGAACCTTGATATACAAATAACTATTTTAGGCGACTGGTACATAAATTGTTGTTTTTCGTATCTGCTGGCAACCTTAAAGTATCAATTTTTATTTGACATCTGTCAAAGTCAATATTTGGCTGCTTGTTTGTTCATTATTGATTTACATAGTTCATATTAATGTGATTAATTATTTTAGAATATAATAACAAGTGTAGGAAAAATTTTAACTATTTCTTTACAAATATTAATGAAAAAGTTATGAATTTGCGAGCAAAATAGCGGCCGTAAAGTAAATGCGGCCGTAAGGTAAATGCGGCTGTAAAGTAAATGCGGCCGTAAAGTAAATTTTGACGCATATCAAAAATTGATTTTAAATGAAAATTCATAATTTCTTGTTGTAATCGCCTAAAAAATGTTGTGTGCACCTCGGCTAAAAGTTATTTTTGGGCCTCATCTGATTTGTAGCCTCGGCTGCAAACTTCGGATTCGGCCAAAAAAGATTACTTTTATAACCTTGATACACAAATAACTATTTTAATCATGTATCTTGTCCGAAAACTGAAATAAAAATTATTATTTGCGAAATTTATATAAAAAAAGGAAAATATGTGAGCCCTTAGAAAAAAAATTCATCATCATCAAAGTTTTTAAATAATTATGTCTTATTTTGCAATGGTATAAGAATTACGATTTTCCCATAAGACGCAATGTTAATTTAGTTCGAAGGTTTAGCGTGAGAGGTCGTAGTACCTGAAAAAAACTACTTTCCTTATAATATTGTAATGAGCGAGACTCACCGTGGATGATAAAAATTATAGTGGAAATAAATATTGCGTAGTTTTAAGTGTTCAAATAAATGTCCGCATTGTTTAAGCCTTTATTAATAATAATCCGTCTAAATTAATGTTAATATTTGTTTATTTATACTGTTACTTACTTTTATTATATTTTTATAATTTATTCCTCTTTTATTACCCCTAGTTATATAAACACTCATATTTCATTTATGTTTACACTTCACCTAAATAAGTAAAAGGTTACAATATGGTGAGCCAATTGTGTTGCATATGTAGCTTCGCTTAAAAGTAAACAGTATTCAGTTGGTCAATTGCCTGCACTTATCGCAGTAAATACAGGAAGTGGGAGGGATCATCTTCACCCTTACTTTTTCTAATACAATACGGAAGGGTCAGATGCAATACTGTTGTATGTATTTATTGCTATATGTGCATTCTAGAATTTTTCAATACTGATAATATTGAACTATTTTTTATTTAGTGAAATTTATTTTATTACAATTTTTTTCATTACTTAGTGGATTTTTTTAAACAAATAGTTAATTGTATCACTATAATACAAAATTAAAAATTTTGAGAGAATATAATATTTAAGTTGGCATCTCTACATTATGCCGGCCTAGGCCTGCAAACAGAAAGTTTCTGGACGATATTGAGTTCTGTAATACTAGTCATAATAAAACGGAGGCGCGAAAAATATATTTTATTGAAGAAAAAATGAACTGTTTTTTCATTTATTACAATATGAATGTTGACTATAACGTAAAATGTGACGATTATTTGTTTCACTTAATAACCTATCATTGTTAACAAATAAAACAAGTTTGAATATTTTACTTATGTCATTAAATCTTTTCATTTTAACATTGAAAGCAGTTGAAGAAAAAATAATGTGTAAATATTTCAATACTTCGTTGCACGATATTTTTACGTATGACTCAATGTTAAGGTGAAATGATACCCCAGCGCGGGAAATTCAAAACCAGTATTTAAGTTTTTAATTTTTTATTAAAAATTGTTTAATGTAACAAGTTTTTCTTGTATATGTAAATAAGTAGATATCATTTACTATTGAAATAAAATTATTTAGTTGATATTATTTATTATTTATACACACAAAACATTTTTTTAAATACAATTTTTAAAATATCTCCAATCGAAGACTTAATAATTTGTTGAAAATTTCAGGATATATTTCAAAAAGGATACTGTATCATATATGTAAAATATATGACTTCTCAAAAGTCAGAAAACATATGAAAAACATAGGATTTTCATATGTTTTATTTTTTTTCTCTAGTACTAGACCTAATATCTGATTTAAACTTATGTATGTTCTAAAGAATATTATTATACATGTCATATAAAAAAATTATGTAAATTGAACTTCTAAATTCCAAGTAAAGGAAAAAAAATATTTTTAAAATTTTATTTCTCAATAATGTGAATATTTACGATGGAAACGTCATCTTCATTACGTACTGTATACTGTTATACATTCGTTAGGAATATATGAATAATATATACTTTTTAATATAAAAGATATTAATTTTCTAAACAATTGCGGTAAGCATTTTTGTGAAAAATAAGGAAGTGGCGCCATGAGTACAGCGGTCAGTAGCGAACTATTATATACTCGGTGGCTCAGCGGGATATACCGGGTGTCCCAGCTCGACCGACACATGGGAGTTTTACATGGGAAATCAGTTAATGGGGTATTCCAAGTTTTTTTCATTTTTTAATATGTTATTCTATGCAAAAAAATATTAGACCCGTATTTTTTCTTTTCGCCGAAAGGTTTCAAACACGCCAGAAATAAATTTTTAAAGTTTCAATAAATTACAACCTAGAAAATCGGCCGTTCGTGTGACGTCACAGGCACTGAGAATCAGCTGAGAACATCATTCGTAGGTCTGAGTCAGAGGCGTGGCGCGTTCGAACAAGAGCCAATAGGCTGACGCGAGTGCCTTTTTCGTCACAACAAGGCTGATACTGAATTTTACGTACTCGATTCAAATGCATTACAATTTCATTTTGATATTATGTTATTAAAAATCAGAAAAATAATGATTATATTCACTTTAATATTACTTATATATGGTAAACAATGATATCCAATAAGAATTTATTTAAAAGCCGTAGGCTTGGAATACCCCATTATGAATAGTATCTCCCCAGTGCAAGATATTAACTTCAAATTTTGTATATTTATCGGAGAATAATAATTCTATGGATCACACTTATTTGAAATATGCAATTTCGTCTGCAGGGCGAGATTTATTAAATTTAAAATCTAATATTTTCGTTCAAATTCAGACAGCCATGGAAATAAAAGAAAATATTTATCTGACAGTTCAATGAAGTATCACTGATTTTAATTCTTATTCCTTGTATTTTAATATTATTTAAGTTGAATTTAGTTTCTTTTTGTTAAATAATATACTAATATTACAAAAATATAAATATCTACAATGGCATGTCATTAACTGTCAGAACTGTCACATAGATATTTTCTTTTATTTCTATGGCTGTCTGATTTTGAACGAAAATATTAGATTTTAAATTAAATAAAGCTCGCCCTGCAGACGAAATTGCATATTTCAAATAACTGTGATCCATAGAATTAATATTCTCCTACAAGTATACAAAATTTCAAGTTAATATCTTGCACTGGGGAGATACTATTCATAATTAACTGATTTCCCATGTAAAACTCCCATGTGTCGGTCGAGCTGGGACACCCGGTATAGCAAAATGTATATTTATATTTCGCATTCATAAATTATTACTTTTCGAATATTTTAAGCAATTAGTATTATAGTTATAGCATAAAGCGTAAGTACATATATATATATATACAGGGTGAATACTGAAAACCTTGACATAGGGAAATAACATGGGAAAACAGTTTTTTGCTGTTTCCATCTGTCCCGCTAAATAAAATCGGGTGTATATGGTATCGTTAGTTAGATTACTTAATTTTGCATCTAATAAAACGAAATGTTGTGTAATAAGGCCTTTTCTAACTGAAATATTTGATAAAATAAATTGTATTTTGAAGGTTATCCTTCATATTTTCGAATAAGAAACGTCAAAAACAATATGCTCCATAGCCGAGTGGATACGAGGGCTGTTTCATAACATAAATAATCTACAAGACCTGGTTCGAGACCACCTCAGCCCTACTTTTTTTTAATTAAATTATGCTTAAAATATCTTTATTATATCAGACTATTTTAATAAAATAGCAATATTCATAATTTTATAAATAAAAAAATCCAAATATTTAATAGAATTATTATTTGCTGACTGTCAAACTTAACAATTAATTCGAATTTAGTTTTTGGTGCATAATTTTGTATTTCATGTTTCGAAACATGATATTTTATTTAGCGGGACAGATGGAAACAGCAAAATACTGTTTTCCCATGTTATTTCCCTATGTCAAGGTTTTCAGTATTCACCCTGTATATATATATATATATATATATATATATATATATATATATATATATATATATATATATATATATATATATATATATATTGTGACGATCACTTGGGCCGCTGCGACTTTGGCGGTCCGTGATGTCGTGGTTCTTCCCCAGGAAGTCGGGTTTTCTCGGGCGCCAATCAGCGGAACCTAGGGAGAAAACAAAATGCCACGGGAACTCTAGGTCGGTTAGGCCAGGGTGGTAACTAAAATCCAGAATTACTAAGAAAACAAGTTTTTATTGCAGATTCCTTTGGTTCCATACGTCGTTAACGCTGGGAAGTCACAGTCGTAGTCGCGGTCTGAATTTATCGCGGTCTGAAAGGAAGTACAGCCAAACCAGATACCGGCTTGAGACTGTACGGTAGGGATGGGTCGCGGTCGGAGTCAGGACGACGAGTATCACCAAACTGAAGCCAGCTTAAAGTTCTACTCGTCGGGGTTAGCGGTCAGGACGGCAATACGGTCTTACCTACAAAAAGTCGGTCTGTAGATGTAAACTCAGTTTATGTCGCTATCGGGAGCTAGTAAACAAGTGATCAGACTCAGCCTCGGAGGCCGTATTTATACCCCGATTACTAATTAAACTTGTTTAAACAAATTGTACGACAAAGATGGAGAGTTTTAAAATATTGTTATTTTTGTTTAATAAAATTTAATTTTATTCTAAACGTCGTTCTTTGACTTCCCTGCGTTTTACAAAGTGTTATATTACATTTTATGATATTTTAGAATATTTCATAATTTATTTTGGACATTTGAATTTCGGCTTCGGTCGGAAGTACGGATGTGCCGCATCTGCCCAGTGGCGTCTTGGTGGTGGTTTTGACAGCTTTCTGTAGAGTGAAATATCTGTGAAAATAAACATTTTACGCAGGGATGTTTAATGTGAGTATGATTATCAGTAACAGGGTGATGTTTTATGCACGTGATTTTGTAGGTGGATCAGGAACGGTCACTTGGCCGAGCACGTGGTCTCGAAGTTGGGTTAGGCCGTGCGCTTGGTGAAAAAAAAACGATATGAACGGCTTCCCTGTGGTCTGGAAGGCTTGTGATGATGATGATCGGATGACGGAACAGTGTTGTGTGAGTAACGGGGAGTATCCGTGATTGCGGACAGGAAGTCAGGTTAGTGACGCTTCGTCACAATATATATGTATATATATATATATATATATATATATATATATATATATATATATATATATATATATATATATATATATAGGGGAGAGTAGCCTAATTTGGACCGCTGTGGTATCCAAAGATTGATAAAATCTGTGCGATTTTAGATAGACTACTTGTTATACGTAGAGGTAGACCAGATTAATGTAATCGTGTTTGTGAAAAAAAAGTCTCATGGTTACATTTAGAAAAGGATTATTTGTTCGACTACGAAGAAAATTTGTTATTTTGACATAAAAGTGAAAGCCGTTAGTTCGTCCAAACGTAAGTAATTACAGGTCCTCTTATATCAGCACAAAGTTTACCTATCTATCTATAATTTCCTGTTATAATTTTATGAGTTTGTTACTTTGACATTTTTGTATAATTTTAAGTATAAAATATTCAAGTTGCCCAAGTTGGACCGAAAACAGTTGCCCAAATTGGACCGACAAAAATTGTGATTACGGCACAGAATAGTACATAGAGAAGCGACACGTCGATATGTCGGTACCTTTCATGTTACCCTATTTAGTTCTATGATCTTGAAGCATTGTGTAGACCTTTAAATTTGTTGACTTCTCCTATCTCTCCCTAAGATGTGACGAAACTATCCGATTTTAAACAATGAGCCCTTTAAATTTGTTGCCTTTTCCCATCTCTCTAACAAAATGCGAAACATAAAAAAGAAAATGGTGATTCATGGTTTTGTATATTGTGTGAAGAAACCAAGGAAGAAAATTTGATACAATATATGAAATGTCGCACTTGGATTCATTCTCAGTGTGCTGGAGTTAGTGCTGTAGTTAAAAGGTTCTATTGTTGTAATTTTCCTTAAGAAAGCTAATGGTCCAATTTAGGTAGCTAGCGGTCCAAATAAGGAAACCGGTTTCCTATATTGGACCGATGACAAGATTTTTTTGAATTTATTTTTTACTATTGTAACGCGCGTTGGACCACCCAGCTACACCGGTGACGAGAGAGGGGAGATAGCAGTTGTTTGTGTTAGGTGCAAAGTGCAGAGTCAGTCGTGTGCGGTGTAAGGGTGAGACTAGATGTGTCGTTTGCGAACTTGAAAGATAGGTTAAGAGAAGTTATTGTTTCTGTTGTACTGTCAGTTAGGTGTAATTGTTATTGTTTAAATAAAACCGAGTTAAAGACCACGCTACATTGGTGACAGCGGTAGGATCGTGCCTACATAAGAAAAATTGTAATCACAAAGTTGTTTAATATAACAGTGACGCGCGGAGTGTACGCGAGAGTGTACGCGTTTCGTACCGAACCGTTTCGTACCCAGTCGATTCATAAAAATGGCCGATATACAAATGCATAAATTTTCGTGTGGGAATTGGGGAGACTGGGTAGAATCATATAATTCCTATGCGGTGTTAAAAGAATGGAATGAAGAAAAGAAGCTTAAAGCTCTTCCGTTCTACCTGGACAGTCCAGCAAAAGAAACATTTAACAGCTTGCCGGAGGAGTTGAGAAATAATTGGGGAGTAACTTGTGAACAACTCAAACAGAGGTATGCCGTCGAAGAAGACGATGCAGAAGCTCGCTTTCGGGCTAGGAAGCAGCAACCAGGAGAGACACTAGCCATGTTTGCTACGGTAATTCGGGGTTTAGGGAAGAAAGCCTTTGCGGAATACAGTGAAGCTACAAGGGAGAAGTTTTTACTCCGACAATTCTTGATAGGCATTGAACCTCAAATAGCCGTAGAAACAGCTCGGAATAGCCCAGCTACCTTAACCGCAGCATTGACCAGCGCCCAAGCTGCTTTATCTATTAATAAAACTATAGGTGAGATTCGGCAACACCATGAGAAAGCAAATATGCCAGAACAGGGAATAGTTTGTTCTGCTGAGTCTAGAGTTTCTGAATTAGATGAGTTAAAGAAACGTATGGACGAATTGACTATGATGCTGAAAGAAGTTGTTGATGGCACTAAGCGAATGCATGATACGCGGGCGAAAGTAATGCCGTCGCGGGGAGTTCTGCGGCGTGAACCAACACCTCCACGAAATCGGCAGCCAGCAAGGTCATCGTCACCTGATAACCGTACACCACCTAGTGGGACGAGCAGAAAACGTTGTTATGAGTGCAACGCATATGGACATTTTCGACGAGATTGCCCCAAGCGACAGGGAAACTAAAAGGAGCACCGCTGCGTCCCGGGACGGCGCTCAGTTTTACATCGGGACATAAAGATGCAGAGGAAGACTCGATGGCCGTGATGCGAATACGAGGATCGATTGGTGAGCGTCTGGTAACGTTTTTGATAGACACTGGAGCCTCTTGGTGCTTTATGCGCAAATCATTGTGGAACCGATTAGGGTGTAAACCATTACGTCCTGCGAAAGGCCAAGTGTTGCAAGCTAATGGTGAACGATTACCGGTTATGGGGGTATGTGAAATGAATGTGAAATTCACAGACATGACTATAAGTGTGACGTTTAATGTTTGTGAAGAACTTGCGGACGAATGCGTATTAGGGTGTAATTTCCTGAGAAAACAGAAGTGCGTGTGTAATCCTGCTGAGGGTTATATTGAACTTAACGGACGTAAAATTCAGGAATGTAGTGTACCACTATGCGAGACAATAATTATTCCTGCGCGTACCGAAGTGCTTGGACAAGTGAAACTAACGGGAGAGTCCACGGACATACCGCGTATTATTGAACCATCGCCGCATTGCTGGGGTAAATTTAATTGCATGTTGGGTCGCAGTGTTGTGTCTGGAAACAGTGGTACTGTATTATTGCGTAATCCGACACCCGAGCCAATAACGCTTAGACAGAACGCGCGTGTAGGAACTGCATCGGAATGTGCGGTGGTGGAAGAACGTGCAACGCAGAACTTAACATGAGAGGATTTTGATTGGACAGCAGCTTCGCGACATCTAACCTCTGATGAGCTGACTCGAGCCAAACGTTGTGTCAATCGTTTTCGGGACACTGTATCACGAGATCCGAGCGACACAGGACGCACTCGTGCCTTTTCATGTGGGACCGGGTTGTACGAGTTTAACGTGCTTCCTTTCGGGGTATGTAATGGTCCAGCTACGTTCCAGAGGCTGATGGACGTAGTTCTCGACGGTCTAAATTGGGAAAGCGCGCTTGTCTACTTGGACGACGTTATAGTATGGGGGCGTGGCTTTGAAGAGCACCTAGAGAGATTGCAGGCAGTTCTAACCCGTCTGAGACAGGCGGGATTGAAGATAAACCCCAGAAAATGCCGATTATTCCAAACGGAGGTAGCGTTCTTGGGACATGTTGTTGGACGAAATGGAGTCGCTACTGATCCCGCAAAAACTGAAGCTGTGCGGGACTGGCCTACTCCGAGGAATCTGACGGAGCTACGGTCATTCTTAGGATTAGCTTCGTATTATCGAAGATTCATCTGCGGGTTCGCAAATATCGCTGCCCCTCTACACCGTTTATTAAATAAAGACGTAGATTACACGTGGACCGAAGATTGCGAAAAAGCCTTTAAGAAATTGAAACGGTGTCTTACCAGCGCCCATATATTGGCCTATCCTCAATTGGACAAGCCATTCATCGTCGATGTCGATGCCAGTGGAGTTGGCCTCGGAGGTGTCCTGAGCCAGGTGCAAGATGGGCAGGAACGAGTGATTGCCTATTTTAGTAGGGCTCTCACTAAGCAAGAACGAAGATATTGTGTCACAAGGCGCGAGTTATTGGCATTAATAACTGTATGTAAACACTTCAAAGCTTATCTACTTGGGGGACGGTTCCTCGCCAGAACCGACCACAACTGTCTTCAATGGCTGCGGAATTTCAAAGAGCCGGAAGGTCAAGTAGCGCGGTGGCTTGAGGTCTTGGCCGAATATGACATAGAAGTGTCTCATCGACCTGGTAAAAAGCATTGTAACGCGGATGGTCTTTCCCGGAGACCGTGCAATCAATGCGGAATGGAAATTGGTAACGAAAGTCATGAACTCACGACGAGTATGCTCGCGTTGACTGCCAGCGGCGACAAGACGACGAAATTAGTAGCCAGTGAGAAAGCGTCATCAACGGAAGACAATAAAGAACAAATTGGTGAGGCTCAACTAAAGGATGAATGTTGCGGCCCTATAATCCGATGGTTACGTGGTGAAACGACTGAAGCGTCCCTACCGAAAGTGTCTCAAAAACTGAGTGTATTAAAACCAGAACTAATTAATAATATCTTGTGTCTACCGGATCGAACAGGTTCGCGGACAGAATATCGGGTAGTGGTGCCGGCGACGATGACCGCAGAGATCATGCGAGCATATCATAATAACGCTTCCACAGGTGCTCATCTGGGAGTTTCACGCACGTTAGCAAAATTACAAGAACGGTTTTTTTGGACGGGCATGACTCGGGACGTTGGTGAATGGTGTCGACAGTGCGAATCCTGCAATAGAAGAAAGTCACCGACGCGTCCTTATAAAGCTCCATTGCAGACTGAATTATCGACGAGACCTTTTGAGCGGGTAGCTATAGATATTCTCGGCCCATTACCAATTACTACACGGGGTAACAAATACATCATGGTGGTGGGTGATTATTTCACCAAATGGGTAGAAGCCTACCCAATTCCTGATCAAACAGCAGAGACGGTGGCGCGAAGCTTTGTGGATGAATTTGTATGTCGGTATGGTGCCCCAGAGAAGGTACATACAGATCAAGGCCGCCAGTTCGAATCGGAACTATTTCAAGAAATGTGTGCTCTGTTGGATATTAACAAGACACGTACCACTCCGTTCCATCCTCAATCAGACGGGATGATTGAGCGATTCAACCGTACTCTTCTGAGTATGCTTAGTCATTGGGCTGGTGATCATCAGAGGACATGGGATGAGAAGTTAGCACAGGTCATGCTAGCTTATCGCACAAGCAAACATGACAGCACAAAGAACACACCTTTCGCTCTTGTATTTGGTCGAGAAATAAGGCTACCTGTGGATTGCCAGTATGGATTACCACCAGACCGATCGAATCATTCCAGGCAAGAGTATGTGCGGCGACAGCTCATGTCCGACAGAAGAAGAATTATGACGAACGAGCTCGACATCGTTCGTATCGAATAGGTGATTTAGTGTGGCTTCATCAAGTTACTCCTCGGGTGGGAGAGACAAACAAATTAGCACGGCCATGGACGGGGCCCTACCGAATCATCAAAGATGTAGGTATGAATACCTACCGAATTCAACATTGTACCTTCCGACACAAACGTCAGGTGGTTCACCAAGATCGTTTGAAACCATGTTCGAAATTGCCCGAACCAGATCAAGCTCAACGCGAGGAGCGTGCACAGAGACAACGGGGAAGACCGCGGAAGGTCGACCACCTGAATTCGCAGCGACCCGGATATAGAATGTTGGAAGTTGAGGAAGATCTGTTCCTCGTGTCGGCCGATTATGCCTTGGCGCACTGCGTGGCACAGGACCTACAGATGGGATGTGGGATCGCTGTTGAATTTCGAAAGCGATTCCAAGGGATCGAACAGTTAAAACAACAGGGTGTGATACCTGGAGGGGTAGCCACGTTACGAGCCCATGGCAGAACAATTTTCTATCTGGTAACTAAAACTCGGAGTGGGGACAAGCCATCATATGAAACGCTCACTCAGAGTCTGCGAGCCATGCGAGAAGAAGCCCAGCGCTTAGGGATTAAAAAGATTGCCATGCCGATGATCGGATGTGGGTTAGACAGGTTGGATTCCGTGAAGGTAAAGGAATTGATCTCTAAAGTTTTCTGTGAAACCAATATGACAATTCGTATTTGTTATTGGCCGCCGAAGAGAACAGAATTAAGAGAGAATGCCGATCAACTAAGAATGTATGGTCGAAGGACAGTTACAAGATCCTATCGGAGGAGATGCGACGAGCCGAGATATCGAGAAGAAGTCTATACTCCGTTATCTTTTCCGTCGTGTTCTACGCCAGTTAGCTTATATAATCAAGAGCTGGCCGACGATAACATAAGTACTTTGAGTCACCACTCTACAGAAAATGAGGGTGATCTCTCCTTAACAGAAGTACCCGCAATAGAAGAACTGGAACCCATTCCTGCAGAAATGGGTGGTACCACTGATCCTATTTTATCACCCGCAAGAGGAGACGTCCTCGCAGATAAGGATAATAGAGAATCCTGTACTACTCCGCCGGAGGAGTTGTCGGACGCGATAATACCAGCATGGACAGATGTACAAGCTGAGACAGCTCGCGAGTCTGTAGCCGCCCCTGAAGCTATGGTGCCACCAAGGAGTCCAATCCTGGAGCCAGTCGAAACACTCTCAGGAAGTTGTCCGGAGAGTGTATTGAAAGAAGATCCACCACCTAAAGGCCGCCTACGCGTTCTACCTCAACGAGAGGCTCGAGAATGGGCCAAACTAAAGATCCGCTTCCAGGAGGAAGTGTGAGCTACGGAGGGGGCAGTGTAACGCGCGTTGGACCACCCAGCTACACCGGTGACGAGAGAGGGGAGATAGCAGTTGTTTGTGTTAGGTGCAAAGTGCAGAGTCAGTCGTGTGCGGTGTAAGGGTGAGACTAGATGTGTCGTTTGCGAACTTGAAAGATAGGTTAAGAGAAGTTATTGTTTCTGTTGTACTGTCAGTTAGATGTAATTGTTATTATTGTTATTGTTTAAATAAAACCGAGTTAAAGACCACGCTACACTATTATAAATGGTATTTAAAATTTAATAAATGGTTTTATTTTGAAGGTACACGTAGTGAGTTTCTTTTCTACTACTTAATTTTTATTAACACTTCTTCCGTGCTTTTATATAGTGAATATTATAAAATTGGTCCAAATTAGGCTACCTTCCCCTATATATATGTTCTGTTACATGTCAGACTTTCTAGGGCACGTAAACTCCGCTTCTTGGCTGACTAAGCGGTAAATTTAAATAAACGTCAAATTAAAATTATTTTTTTATTACGTTTTAAATATATTGAAATATAAGTTTTTGTTGTTATTATTAATAATAATACAAGTTACATGTTTTTAAATATAAAAAAAGATGAATATCGCATTATATTTACAAAATGAATAGGTAGATAAATAAAAATCGGTGAAATGTAAAAAAAATACATATTATATAATATTTTTGTGTTTACAAATGTAAAACATTAATGTTTTTTTGTCGATTTGATATTTCTAATTATAAATTCAAATGAATAAAACAATATACTAAATAAATTAAAAAAATATTTTTTTGAAACTGTGGACATGGATGATGACATTTTACATTTATTAACAAAATTTTTAATTTAGAACCAATATTTTCAGTGGAATATTTTTTAAAATTTTGGAATTGAAAACTTTTTTGTAGTCAAGACAGCAGGCAGCAAGTGGAGGGGGTGAAAACAACGCGGCTGGGAGGTGGAACTGCCTCAAGGTCAAATTTTCGTATAACACTGGAGTAAAATTGCTATATATGCTTTATACTATGTTATGGTTATATGATATATAGTTTCTTGTGTGTTTATTTTATTTCTATTGTACTTTGTTACATAGTGTTTACATATTATTATTGTTACTATTAATATTATATATTATAGCCAGTTATCCGTCTACCTTCAGTAGTATCGGTAATATTATTCTTATTTACGGTTTTCTTTATTGTGTCTCTGTAGCACCTATTTACTCTGTGTTTTATTGTTATTATTATTGTATTATTTTCTAGCAAAAAATGGCAAGTGAGCAGTCAAAATTATTTTCTCGCAAAAAAAAATAATAAAAGAGGTATACATACATAATATATACATTTATCTGAAATGTGCTGCCTCAATTTATACTGATGTCGATCGAATATGTTAGGTTTCTAAAAATTTCCATTAAATTTTTTTTTTTTTCTATTAGGAATGATGACCTCTGTCAATTTAATTCTCCGACAACGCCGAATTACAAAAACCTAAATTACATTGCAATATAACCTGGTTTTTTTGTTTTTTTGATACACCCATATTGGCGCAATGAAAAAAAACTGTCCTATTATTTAATACTAATTAATTACCGCAAAAATAAATTTATTACCCTTGCCGTTTTAAAAAAAAGGGTGGCTGTGTCAGCTTCTCAGTGAAGCTAGTACACCACCAATATAGTACAAAAATAGTAATTTTTATGTTAATATTTACTACTAATTAATTACCACATGCATAAATTAATTACCAGTATCATTAACGAAAAAACGCAACTTTTCCAGATTTCCAAATTAAGCTAGCGCACGAAAGCGAAAGAACATATTTCCTTCGTCAAAAAAAAAATAAATGAAGTTGATAACTATACCTAACAACAATAAATGTTGAAATAATTTAGGACAGATTATGCTGGAGTAATATATTGTTAAATATTTTTTAGAGAACGATTTCCTTGGAAAGATAGATGTTAAGAGTTTTTAATCTGAAACTAAATTTTGCCAATGGTAATTTTTATAAATTAAGTTGCTAAATATACCTAACAATAATAATTGTCGATAAAAATTAGTTACGTGAGATTGTGCTGGAGTAATAAATAATTAATTTTGTTCAGTTTATTGAGAGTCAAGGCCCTGAATCGATCTTTAAACAATTATTAATAATTTAATACTCGAGCACAATCTCTCGTAAATAGTTTATATCGAGAAACATTATTGTTAGGTATATTTAGCAGCTTGATTTATAAAAATTACCATTGCGAAAAATTTGTTCCAGATTAAAAACTCTTTGAAAATAAATATATCTTCCCAAGGATATCGTTTGCTAAACCATTTTTATCAATTTATTACTCCAGCAAAATCTTTCCTAAATAGTTTATATCAACATTTATTATTGTTAGGTATATTTATCAACTTCATTGATAAAAATTACCATTGGCAAAATTTAGTTTCAGATTAAAAACTCTGAAAATCAATCTTTCCATTGAAATTATTCGTTAAAGAATTATTAACAATTTTAACTCCAGCACAAATACAGCTAAATAGTTCATATTGACAATTCTTATAGTTAGGTATATATAGAAACTTGATTTATAAAAATTACTGTTTTGGTTTGTGGAGTTCAAGGAATAACGAGCGACCACTTTAACACAGATTTAATAAAACTAAAGATTCACAATACACATGTTATAACGAACAAAACTGGCACAATACCGTGTGAACAAATACATTTGACATAACAAGTTCTGCTTGACAACTGCGTAGCGTTCGGCATCGAAGATGGATCTCTCACTGATGATCGAGCTGACGATGCACCGCCGATCTCGTCCCGTACGCATATTTACAACACGTACTCAACACTCCCCCTCGGGATGATGATCCAGGACGCCCATGGAATTCATGCAACATAAAAGTTTAGGTTTACATAATGCTTCGGTAAGGACGTCGGCGATCATTCGATTGGTAGGAACGTATTTGACAATTATCGAACCGTCGCGAATAGCATCACGCACGAAATGGTAGCGAATGTCTATATGTTTGCTTTTCGCGTGGTACACAGGGTTTTCCGCGAGTTTAATCGCACCTTGATTGTCATTTAGGATTGTCACTGAACTGTCTGTTTCAACACCTAGCTCTATCAAGAAATTCTTCAGATACACAGCTTCTTTTGTAGCATCGGAAAGCCCCTTGTATTCTGACTCATTTGATGATAGGGCTACAGATTTTTGCTTCCTGGATTCCCATGATAATGGGCCTTCACACCAAATGAAACACGAACCTGTATGCGATTTTCGGTCCACAGCATTTCCACCCCAGTCCGCGTCGACGTAACCGAGGAGAGGTTTCGTTGATCGCGAATACCGTAACCCGACGTTTAGTGTCCCTTTCAGGTAACGTAGCACTCTTTTCGCGGCGACCCAATGTGTTCTGTCGTAACAATTGTTGAATTGTCCAAGAAAACTACAAGCGAAACTGATGTCCGGTCGCGTCGCTACGGATAAATAATTTAATGCGCCGACTAGCTCTCTGTAGGGTAACTTCTGGTCTTCCGTGGACACGTCGCCTTCGGGCTTCTTCAGTTTCACGTTGGGGTCCATGGGGGTTCCGACTGGCTTGCAGTTTGACATGCCGAAACGGTTCAGCAATTCTTCTATGTAACTTGTCTGTGAGATGATGATGTCTTCATTTTCTTTGGTGAATTTCATACCCAGACATTGATCGATCTCACCTAGATCTTTGATATCGAAATGACTGCTGAGGTAATAAATGATCTCGTTCAACTTATCCTCATCAGAAGACGCTATTAGTATGTCATCTACGTAAGTGACGACGTAAGTTCGAGCTCCCCCTCGTTGAGAGGTGTAAACACAGGCATCTGCGCGGGTAGGTTTTAACCCAAATTCTTTCAAAACCATGTCGAGCCTTTTATTCCAGCTTCTCCCCGCTTGCTTTAACCCGTACAAAGCCTTATTTAATTTGCAGACTTTGTCTCCATTCTTTAGGTCTTCAAGCATATTTGGAGCCTTATCACTTACTTTCTTGTCAAAATTGCCGTCTGAAATTCTTTGAAGGATCTTCGGTAGGAGTTTCGGTGCCTCTAGGTATGTTTCTTCTTCCAAGATACCGTTTAAGTACGCGGTTGAAACATCTAACTGCTTGAGTTTCATACCGAAGTTCACAGAAGCAGCAACTACTGTTCTTACGGAACTCAACCGGGCAACCGGAGCAAACGTTTCGTTGAAGTGTATGCCAGGTTTTTGTAAGAAACCTTGTGCGACTAGACGCGCTTTCTTTCTGGAAGCATCGTTTCTATTGCTTGGTTTCTTCCTAAGTACAATGCGACTGCCAATGATGGTCTTGTCCTGAGGGCGATCTACTACATCCCATGTGTCGTTTTTCAAGATAGAGCAGATCTCGTCGGAAATCGCGTCCAACCAATCGTCAGCTTCGAGGCTAGACAGTGCCTCTTTCATGCTTATTTCACTCAGTAATGCTTCTTCATTTGGTTCTGCAGTCTCTTCTTCATTGTATTCTGCAATCCTTGCTGGCCGGGGAATACTGCGTTCGACTCTGGGTCTACCTCTTCTACCCGTTCTAATGATTCGTGGTCTTCCCCGTCTTGTCGCTGGTCTTTCGACATCTTCGTTTGTGTTTGTTCCAGAATCATCTAAAGTCACATCGATCAGAAATTCTTCGTTTGTTGAAACAAAATCATCTTCGTCAACCGGTTCCGGAAAGCCTTTTGAACTCAGGAATTTTAAGTCGCGAATTAACTCGACCTTCTTCTCTGTTGGGATCCATACTCGGTAGCCTTTGGAGATATCCGAGTAACCCAATAACACACCTTCTTTGGATCTTGCGCCAAACTTGTTTTTCTGATCTTTCACATCCAGACAAAAAACCTTTGATCCGATTTCTCGAAGATGATCAACTGAAGGAATTTTCCCGTTCCATAATTCATATGGAGTCTTTCCGTCGATACTGGAGGATGGGCAACGATTGCGAATATAATTCGCCGTGTTAATGGCTTCTGCCCAAAATCCTGGAGTCAAATTTCCTTCAATCATCAAACACCTTGCCATATCCAGCAGCGTTCGGTTTTTCCGTTCGGCTAGGCCGTTTTGTTCTGGATGGTAAGGGATTGAAAGTCTTCGACCGATATCAGATTCTTTCAATAAGTTATCGAACTTATGGTTTACATATTCTCGACCGTTGTCGCTTTGTAGGAATTTGATACGTTTACCTTTTATATTTTCAAGTAAAGATTTTACTTCTTTAAATGCTTCGTAAACTTCATCTTTCGTTCTGAGAAAACGTACTTCGCACCACCTACTGGCTTCGTCGATGAAAGTCACGAAATACTTTGCTCCGCCTATTGATTCGCAGCGCATCGGTCCGCAGATGTCAGTATGTATTATCTCCAGTAGTTCTAAGTTCTTTTTCGGGGTACTGGAAAAAGGTGATCTAGGTAATTTTGCTCGTATACAGATTTCACACTGGGATTCGATGTTGTTAACGTTGAGATTCATCCCTGATACTCTGTTATTTCTGTAACTAGCTACAAGATCCCTGACGTTAAGGTGGCCCATTCTCTTGTGCCATTCTTCGATAGATAACTTGGGGACATTCGATTCTATCAATGTATTGGCCTGATTTTCGAGTTTGACGTTTGGATTTTCACATTCGCTTACGTAGTAGAGATCCCCTTCACGTTTAGCTATCGTTTTAATGTTTCCCTCTTTCTCAAGTACTTTTGCACAGTGTTTGTCGAACACTACTCTAAAGCCATTATTGGTTATCTTCGTAACGGACATTAAGTTAGTTCTGAGATCGGGTACATGCAATGTATTACTTAATGTTAATTTATTAAAATTCTCACCTACTTTGTGAAGTAGTTGTACGTTGCCTCTTCCAGTAACGTGCGTTGTACTGTCGTTTGCCATATTTATTTTTCCAGTGTCTGTTCTGAGATCACGGAACGCATCTGCATCGTTGCAGATATGAGAGGTTGCTCCGCTATCAAGGCACCACCGTACAGTATCCGTGTCTGATACTTGGTTGACTTCCGCGTAGTAAGTAGATTCTTCCACCTGTTTCGCAGTTTTTTTCTTCTTTTCTACGCAGTCTATGGCTTTGTGTCCTATTTTATGGCATTTGTGGCATTTGAACTTAAATGGTGTTCGGCTATCTTGAACGTTCTTTTCCTTTGTAGTTTCCGTTTTCTTCTGGTAAAAACGTTTTTGATTCCTAGAATACATTGCATTTTGTTCCGAACCGTTTTCTTTTCTTCTAGCTTCGTACTCTTCAGCAATTTTAATTCGTAGAACGTCTGGAGATGGTAATTCGTCGCGCGATTCAATTGCGCATCTAAAATTTTCGAAAGTTTCGGGTAAACTGTATAGGACCATGATTGATAGTAAATCTTTGTCAATTTTTACGTCCATTTCTTCTAACTTGTCTACCGTGTCGAAAAATTGATTTAGATGATCTTTAGCATCGCCCTTTTCTTCCATTCTATGTAGAATTAATTGCTTGAGTAGGTTCGCCTTTCTCGCAGGTCCTTTGGATTGGTATATGCTTTCTAGTTTTGTCCAAACCTCTCTTGATGTACCACATCCCTTTATTTGCTTCAGTTCAGATGGATTGATGCACAGTATGATGTCTGATTTCGCTTTGTTGTCATTTCTTTTCCATGAACTCACTTCATTAGCGTTGGTGTCTGTAGGCGTGGGCATTGATTTTTTTACCATTAACGTATTCCCAAGCATCATTTTTTATTAGAAGTGCTTGCATCTGTAACTTCCAGGTGTCATAGTTCGATCTATTCAACGGTTCAATCCGCACTACGTTCGAACTCATTTTAAAATCAATTTGTGTTAAACTTTCCGAATGAACACTGCGAGTTTGGAAACACGCGTCCTGGTTCACGGTACACGCACACACCTGCACGACACTGAATGCTACACAACCACGCACGCGCGGCCTGGGCCCATAACCTGTTTTGGTTTGTGGAGTTCAAGAAATAACGAGCGATCACTTTAACACAGATTTAATAAAACTAAAGATTCACAATACACATGTTATAACGAACAAAACTGGCACAATACCGTGTGAACAAATACATTTGACATAACAAGTTCTGCTTGACAACTGCGTAGCGTTCGGCATCGAAGATGGATCTCTCACTGATGATCGAGCTGACGATGCACCGCCGATCTCGTCCCGTACGCATATTTACAACACGTACTCAACAATTACCATTGCCAAAATTGAATTTCAGATTAAAACTTCTTCGAAAATCTATCTTTCAATCGAAATCGTTCACTAAGCGATATATAACAATTTATTACTCTAGCATAATCGCTCCTAATTAGTTTATATCGATTACTATTAATGTTGGGTATATTTAGCAACTTAATTTATAAAATTTGCTATTGCCATAGATTAAGAAATTCTTAAAAATCTATTTTTCCATTGAATTTATTCGCTAAACAATAATTAACAATTTATTACTCGAGCACAATCTCTCTAAAACAGTTTATATCGACAATTATTATTGTTGGTTATATTTAGCAACATGATTTATAAAAACTACCATTGCCAAAATTTAGTTTCAGATTAAAAACTCTTCGAAAATCTATCTTTCTATTGAAATTATTCTCTAAACAATATTTAACTATTTATTACTCCAGCATAATCTCTCCTAAATGGTTCATATCGACAATTATTATAGTTAGGTATATTTAGCAACTTGATTTATAAAGATTACCATTGCCAAAATTTAGTTTCAGTTTCTGAAAATCTATCTTTCTAAGGAAATCGTTCTCTAAACAATATTATAACAGTAAACGGCAAAGGTAAGAAATTTATTTTTGGAGTAATTAATTAGTATTAAATAATAGGATAGTTTTTTAAATTGTGCCAATACGGCTGCAACAATGCGAGATTATATACTAGATATTTTTATTCAACGCGATTTTATATAAAAAATATTGCATTATTTTTATAAACCGGTATAAAATATTTAATTCGCTTTTATAAAACCGGGCATATGTGTAATTATATATTTGTTTACATAGTTGTAAAGCTATTTATTGAAAATATTTTCAAAATAAGTCAAATCTAAATGACGTGGTCGAGCTCATTATTTTTAAACATACAAGACAACTAAAAAAATAAAAAATTAAAATTTATAAATCATAGTGTTTAAAATGTTATCGAGGAAAGTTGTATGTTCGGATTTTATCGTTGTATTTTGTATGTAGAGGTGCAGTCTTGGTTACCATAGTAACACCCTTATTGTTTATGTCCGGCGAAAAGATTCCCCCTACATTCTTGGAAATTTGATACGTTCTAGTAACGTAAGTCGTGACATTACCAAAGTACATTTTTTAAAATTATGTAATCAATTGTAATTATTTTTCAACCACGCTAACCTTTCAAAGATTTTTGCTAATGTCTCATCTTGCAAATATTACTTATATTTTCTAGTCTTCTGTAACCATTGTTTTACTTGCACAATGCATATTTACCAAAAATTTAATAGTTTCTTTCTTCTGCTGTCTTCTCTCTTCGTTCATTTTTTTGTAAATATCTGTATGATCTGGCGTTTTTGGTATTAAGTATTCTCTTGTTGTTGGCAAAATGTCTTGCAGATTTCTCCCCATTAGCAACTGAGCTGGTGAACTGCCACATTTTAATGGTGAGTTTCTATAGATTAATAATCCTAAATGCATTTCTTCGTTCTTCTTTAAAATTTGTTTTATTATTTGCACACCTTTTTCAATTTGCCCATTTGATTGAGAATACATGGGACTAGAAGTGATCGATTTGAAATTATAGTTCTTTTTGAAATTTTCAAACTCCGTTGAGGTGAATTGTGTACCATTATCCGTATGCAATTCCTTTGGGATGCCATGTCTCGAAAATGCGTTTTTTAGCTTCTCGATGACTTCTTTGCTTGTTTGTGTTTTTAATTTGTAAACTTCTGGAAATTTACTGTATACGTCTTGTATTACAATATAGTTCCTGCCTTTAAATTCACATAAATCTGCACATACTATTTGCCATGGTAGTTCGGGTAACTGTTTGTTTAACATAGGCTCGGTTTCCATATTCTTATTTTTTATACATTTTCTAAACCAAAGTGTCCTGCATGCAGATATTCTAAATATTTTCGTCTCTGATCTTCAGGTATAATGATTCGTCCATTGTAAGTCAATAGTCCATCACAAATACCTATTTCATTTCTAAATTTATAATACGGTAAAAGTTCTGGCTTACATGTGGTTTTGTTTTCCCATCCAGACTTCACTGTTTCTTTTAGTTTTCTCAGTGTTTCGTCTTTACTTTGTATTTTCCTTATTTCTGTTTTTTTTTTTATTTCTTCTATGGCTTCTATGTATCTTTCACTTTTAGTTTCTAGAACATCTTCATCGTCTCTTCCTTCTGGCATTGGAGATCTTGATAAAGAATCCGGTATCCAGATTTTTTTCCCTGAAACATGTTCTATTTCGTAGTCGAATCTTATCAAACGTAGTCTGAATCTTTTCAGCCTTGGACTTAAACTTTCGAAATTCTTCGTTTTGAGAATAGCTAGCAGGAGTTTGTGGTCTGTTCTGATTACAATTTGTTTTCCCACAATATACTGTTGTAGTCTTTCGCAAGTCCAAGTAATGGCTAGGGTTTCTTTCTCAATCTGCGAATACTGTTTTTCGGTTTCGCTTAGAGATTTAGAACAATATAATACAGGTCTCCATTGTCCTTCTACTTTTTGTTCCAGGAGACCTCCTAACCCGTAAGAACTTGCATCTGCAGATACCCTCGTCTCTCTATTGACTTCGTACGTAGCCAATACAGGCGAAGACGTTATTTCTCTTTTTAAATTTTCAAAACACGTGTCTTGAGCTTCTCCCCATGTAAATTGAGTGTTTTTCTTCAGCAATTCTCTTAATGCATGCGTTTTCTCAGAAACGTTATTTATAAATTTTGATAAATACTTGATCATACCTAAGAATGTTTGTACTTCTTTTACTGAAATAGGTTTCTTAAATTCTGTGATTGCACGAATCCTGTCTTGATCCATAGACAATCCTTTCGCACCTATGACGTGCCCTAAAAATCGTAGCTCGTTAAATTTGAATTTACATTTCTCCCAATTCAATGTAACTCCATTTTCTTCTAATCTTTCCAGCAATTTTTCTAGGTTTTCGTCATGTTTGTCCTCATTTTCACCATATACAATGATGTCGTCCATGTGAACTTTAACACCTTTTAGATCCTTTGTTATTTCTTCCATAGCTCTCTGGAATACTTCTGGTGATGAGGCTAACCCTTGAGGCAATCTTTTGTATACGTAGCGGCCAAATGGGGTCATGAAACAAGTATACTTTCTCGAGTCTTCGTCAATTTCATGTTGATAAAATCCGTTTTTTATGTCCAATTTCGAAAATACTGTTGCCCCACGTAATTAAGCTAGTGTTTCGTCTACTGATGGAAGTTGCAGTCTCTCACGAATAATATACTTATTTACCTCGGTGAAATCCGTGCATATTCTTATTTTCTGTTTATTCCTTTTCTTTTTTGTGGTGATTTCCATTGGTGCACAGAACTCAGTAGGTTCTGTTATTTTCTCTATTACTTTTTCTTTCTCTAGTTTGTTTAATTCCTTTTCTACATCTTCCATGAGTGCAAACGGAATTCTTCTTGGTGTTGTTATGCTATAAGGTTTTATTTCTTCTTGTACTTTTATTTTGTACGTTTTATTTTTAATTTTGCCCAAACCTTTGCATAATTTAGGGTATTTCCTTTCTATTTTTTCTTTGTAGTCTTCCTTATTTATTTCCTCTATGTTTAAATTAATCTCTGTTTTCTTTGATTTCATTTCTACAATTCCTAGTTGTACTAGAGCCGGTCTGCCTAAAAGATTTTCATTTGAGTTTATTACGTATACTTTAATTTCATACCTTTTCTTTTTCCATTTCACAGGTAGGTTGACTTTGCCTTTTACTTCTAGATTTTCACCGCTCGGGCCTCTAAGTATCACTGATGTACTTTTTGTTTTTGGCTTTTCTTCGAGCTCCAAATAACTTTTCATTGAAAGTACACTTTCATCCGCGCCGGTATCAATTTTAATACTAATATTTTTATTTCGATAGTTTAAATCTACATACCATGGACCTTCTTTTGTGTTTGTGATTGCTCCTACTTTGATAATTTCCCCTAAATCTATATTTGTTTCGGAAGAACTTTTGTCCAATTTATGAATTCGTTTCGTTCTGCAACATCTAGCATAATGGCCTATTAGATTGCATTTTGAACATTTTACCTCTTTTGCTGGGCAATTTGCATATGCATGTTTCTGCTTACCACATCTTATGCATGAATCTTTTCCTTTGTATTTCCATTTTTCCTCTTTCCTTTCTTGTGTTTTCTGGGTTGATTTTTCATCATTTCCATTCTTAGGCCTGTAACTTCTTTTTTGTTGAAACTTTTGGTTTTTCTTGATAAAATCAATTTCTGGATCCTTCCTTAATTCTTTGTTTTGTTGTTTAATGGTTTCTGATTGCATAATCTTCTCTATAGCTTTGTCTAGTGTTAAGTTTTCGTCCAGTTGCATGTTTTCTGAGAGACTTTTATCCCTAATTCCTACTACTAACCTGTCTCTGATTAGTTCTGCTTCCATAGTTCCATATTTACATGATTTTCCCAGTGCCATAAGCGCTGCTATGTATTCTTGGGCTGTTTCGCATTCTAGCTGGTTCCTTCTATTAAATTTCGCACGCTCATATATTAGATTAGTTTTCTTAACATAATGATTGTCAATTATCTCTAACATACTTTTATATGTAGTCACTTTTTCTTCCTCAACTTGTAAGGTTGCTAGAAATCTATCCACCCCAGGTCCCAAATGTAGTAGCAGATTATTTACCTGAACTTTTTCAGTACAGTTTTGCATTCCAGTTGCTTCTCTATATCTTTCATACATTCTCTTCGAGTCTTTCCAATCATCCTTGTTGAAACTGAAAGCTGTTGGTAATGGAACTGCGTTGTGTACTGCTGTTTTTCGGCTTCCCATCACCTGCATATTTACTATGATTTGCCTGTTGCTTTATAGCTTCTATTTCTTCATTATTTTGTTGCCCTGTCGCTTCCATTTGTTCGTTTCTCGGCATTTTTTTTCACTTCCCGCCAACTTTTTCCTTTTTCTTTTCTTTCAATTAACTTAATTTTCTCTTTATTTCTACCTGACACCATGTAGGCTTTGGCCAAGGGATATTTTATATCAAGAAGACTATGCTTTTTATTGTACTATCTCAAATACGTTTATTCATGATTCAATCTTACAACGAGTGCCGCGACATCTCTCGTAGATGTCATTTACTCCCGTTAGGCGGGAACATTCAAATGATCTTGCCCCCTTACATAGACAATTATTATATCTAAGTATATTTAGCAATTTGATTTATAAAAATTACCATTGCCAAAATTTAGGTTCAGATTAAAACTTCTTCGAAAAACTATCGAAATCGTTCTCTAAATAATATTAAACAAATTATTACTCCATCACAAATACACCTAAATAGTTCATATTGACAATTATTATTGTTAGGTACATTTAGCAATTTAATTTATAAAAATTACCATTGCCAAAATTTAGTTTCAGATTAAAAACTCTTAAAATCTATCTTTCCAAGAAAATCGTTTTCTAAACAATATTTAACAATCCAGCACAATTTGTCCTAAATAGTTTATTTGAACAATTATTGTTGTTAGGTATAGTTATCAACTTCATTTATTTTATTTTTGACAAGGGAAATATTGTTATAACAATTTGTATTTGTATTTAAATCATTGCGAGTTAGGCGGTTCACAACAGTCCCGCCATCTAGTGTTGTTAGTAGTAACTCCATGTACGCCGTCAGTATTGTGTGTGTCGATATTACCGACAGACAGTTGTTGTTTTTTGACATGTAACATTGTGTGTTTAATTCTTTTTGTACTTCTCAGTTTAATATATTCACAGTCTTTGTAATTCACTGTTTTATTTCTCATGTTGCGATCCACACCACTCTAAGAAATATGTTCTTTCGCGTTCGTATGCTAGCTTAATTTGGAAATCTGGAAAAGTTGCATTTTTTCGTTAATGATACTGGTAATTAATTTATGCATGTGGTAATTAATTAGTACTAAATATTAACATAAAAATTACTATTTTTTTTTGGTGGTGTGCTAGCTTCACTGAGAATCCTACCGAGACACAATAAAGAAAACCGTAAATAATAATAATATTACCGATACTACTGAAGGTAGAAGGATAACTGACTATAATATATAATATTAATAGTAACAATAATAATATGTAAACACTGTAACAAAGTACCATAGAAATAAAATAAACATACAAGAAACTATATATTATATAACCATAACGTAGTATAAAGCATATATAGCAATTGCACTCCAGTGTTATTCGAAAATTAGACCTTGATGCAGTTCCGCCTCCCAGCCTCGTAGTTTTCACCCCCACCACTTGCTGCCTGCTGTCATGACTACAAAAAAGTTTTCAATTCCAAAATTTTAAAAAATATTCCACTGAAAATATTGGTTATAAATTAAAAACTTTGTTAATAAATATAAAAAGTCATGATCCATGTCCACAGTTTCAAATTTTTTTTTTTTAATTTATTTAGTAGATTATTTTATTCATTTGAATTTATAATTAGAAATTTTAAGTCGGCAAAAAAACATTAATGTTTTACATTTGCAAATATAAAAATATTATATAATATATATTTATTTACATTTCATCGATTTTTATTTATCTACCTATTCATTAATAAATATATTAGCTACTATTATTAGTTAGCTACTGACCGCTACTTGCTCGTGGCGCCACTTCCTTATTTTTCACAAAAATGCTGACCGCAATTGTTTAGAAAATTAATATCTTTTATATTAAAATGTATATATTATTCATATATTCCTAATGAATGTATAACAATATACAGTACGGAATGCAGATGACGTTTCCATCGTAAATATTCACATTATTGAGAAATAAAATTAGAAAAACTTTTTTTTCCTTTACTTGGAATCTAGAAGTTCAATTTACGTAATATTTTTTATATGACATATATAGTAATATTCTTTAGAACATACATAAGTTTAAATCAGATATTAGGTCTAGTACTGAAGAAAAAAAAATCATATGAAAATCCTATATTTTTTATGTTTTCTGACTTTTGAGAAGGTCGTTATTTTTCATTTTTACATATATGATACAGAATCCTATTTGAAATATACCCTGAAATTTTCAACAAATTATTAGGCCTTGCATTGGAGATATTTTGAAAATTATATTTAAAAAAATATTTTGGGTGTATAAATAATAAATAATATCAATTAAATAATATTATTTCAATACCGAATTGATGTCTACTTATTTACATATACAATAAAAACTTGTTACATTAAACAATTTTTAATAAAAAATTAAAAACTTTAGTACTGGTTTTAAATTTCCCGCGCTGGGGTATCATTTTACCTTAAGGCTGCGTTCGAAACCGAGCGCCATGAATGAGTAGTGAGCATTTAAAGAACTAAAATGAATGGGGGTTTCCAAGATTTTTTGATTTTTTTATATGATAAACTTTAAAACAAAATATTAGACCCATATTTTTTTATTTTTCCAAAAAGTTGATAGTATCCGAGAAAAAAATTAATAAAGTTTACGGACAATGGGTTTGACGTCATTCCCCTGACTAGAAAAAGATAGTCCATGTGCGCTATGAGATAGAACTATAAGTAGCTAAAAAACTGAAGTGAAGTTAGGTTACGAATACCGTGTAAATTCAAACATTGAATATAAACATAACCTGCTTTCGTGATTCATGCTTTCCATAGATGCATTTACCAGTTACCACGTGTGTGTGTTCTCATATATTTTAAAATGAAATGAAATCGAGCTTGCACTGTCATTTTATCACATGAAGCTAGCTATCGGAGGCAGTGTTGCGAACCGGTGAAATTAAAACTTATGTATTTATAGTTGGCAACACTGATCAGGGGAATGACGTCACAAGGTCATTTAAATAAAACTTTAATTTCAATTTTTAAATAAAGTATTCAACAATTACATATTATTTTAGTTTTATTACAATATACTCACGACCAAAATTGATATGCAGAATATATATTTTAAAAAGGCGTTGTATTGGAAACCCCCATTATGTTCGACTTGTGGTAAATAGATGGTTGCACATTGTTTTGTTACCTTCTTGATCATAGAAGCGCTGTGATATTATATTGCAGCTTGATTTAAATTATTTGATTCAAATCTTGATTTAAAAATCATTAATTTTTATCGCAGAAAAAAAATGCAAAATATAATGAAAATGTATTTATTTGCAATAAAAATAATTAATAGCAACCAAAATAAGTTCTTTATTTAAACATTCAGCGGGTAAAATTGAGGACATTATGTCAATTTGTAAAATACAAAATAAAAGCAACAGACTAAACATAACTGAAAACTTAGAAATCTTTAAAGAAAAAATAAATAAACCAATCATAAACATCCAAATAAATAGCCAATCAGACATAATCTTCCAACCATTAAAATTAATCCACGGACCATCTAATACTATAAAATCCATAACCTAACTAACTTTCCACCAGTTACCTGATGATGATCGAAAGATCGAAACGCGTCGTATCTCATAAAGTGCCGAGTTTTGCTATCCGCGCAGTGTCATATTTAGTTTATTGCATTGTATCTTATACTATAACGATCTTTGCTCTAAACTCCATATCGTACATTGTACCGGATACAACACTCATTGACGAGTTCTTGAAAGGAACAATTACGTTTTTTAATATAAATGTTGTACCTTTGACAATATACGGAGCTGACAACAATTAAAATCTCAAACAGATATACAAAAGCGTAAGAATTTATTCATGTTTACAAGTACTCGTATTATATAGGTAATGCTTTTATTATTATTGTTACTTTCCGTTTTTATATTAAAATTAATATTGTTATAGTTACAGGGTAGGTATACAATCATAAGTAAAGAGCGGATTATATGCACTAAAAAAGTGTCAAAATATGCATTAAAAAATCATCAAAATATGCATGATATATGCAAAAAAGTTATAAATATGCACTTTACAATAAAAATATGCAAAAAAAATAATGTCATCAGGCTCTTTTTACTGATATCATTTTCTTAATTCTATTTTTACATGCAGTGTTTTATTTGAAACATTTCATGAAATGTATAAAGACAATAAATATCACAGGTAATTCTAACAAAAATAAGAAAATCTCGAATTCATATTCATATTGAAATTTACAAAAGCTCTTTTTTGAAACAAAAATCAAAAAAGTCATCTTTAACGAGAAAGTTGCTATATGCTCCTCATATTTTTAATACATTTTTTTCGGCATTACTAATTGTTGTTATAGTTCCAAACATACGAATTTCAATGACAGATATTATTTACTTACCTTACTTACAAAATAAGAATTACTTAACTTCTAAACAGTTCTAAAACACTGATAGAATCACTTTTTTTTGTTCTGACGAGAAATTAAATATGATTGTAATGATTTCAATGAGTACATTTTATATAAATGCTCACTAGTTAAAAGTACGATCAAAATTATATTTCTTGTAATATACTGTTTTCAAAAAAGAACAAAATTTGTCAAAAATTAATTTTTGTTTTTGGAAAAAGTCTTAAAATATGCACTAATATGCAAAAAAAAATCAAAATATGCAATAAAGTATCATTAAATGCAAAATATGCATTATTTTTTTTTGATATTTGGCATTAATTTTTGATGAAACGTGAACATATGAAAACAGTTTGTTGATATGCCTAATATAAACAACACATGCAATTGCATAGAATCCGCTCTTTAATCATAAGTATTATATTTTTGCTACACTTATAGAGGTAATACATGTTTTATGTTATTGATTTTTATGAAATGTTGCTATATACTTATATTTACATACTGTTATTTATATAAGAGCTATTTATACAATAAATTAGCAAATTAATGAATATTTTTACATGCAATTACAAAATGTATTTCTTTATTAGAACTTTAAAGTAAATTCATTAATGTTTAAAGTAATAGTTTTCTGTTGCTATGTTATACTTTTATAATAAAATTTTATACTATTCCAATGATTTTTTAAAATAAGGTATCACTTGATTTAACCATGATTAAATTCGTGATTCAAATCAGACAAACCCTGATTATTATATTAATTATATTTAAAGATTACCTATTATAAAAGGAATTTCTTTAAAATCGTAAATTTGATAGCTATTTTATTCAATTCTTGAATTAACATGAAACAAGGTTCATGTGAAAAAAAATAAGTATCCAAAAAGAGTTTGTTTCAATATAAAATAAATAGATAAAGATATTCGATAGACAGATAGATAATAATGAGTAAAGTAAGTTACAGTATAAATAAACACATATTAACACTAATTTAGACGTAATTATTATTAATAAAGACTTAAACACTACGACCATTTATTTAAACACTTAAAACTACGCAATATTTATTTCCACTATAATTTATATCACCAATTATTTATTTATATCACCAACTATTCATTTATATCACTTTACATGTCGCTGACATGCACTGACTGATACTGACTGTCTTCAGTGACTCTCTGCACGCTCTGACCGATACTAACTAACTGACTTCCCGATGCAGCCCTTATATACCTGTTGCCAATAATCTCTAGAACATTCAATTTCTAGAACATTCTACAGCCTTCCAGACTATAAAATTCCCCGAACAATAGCTGCGTCGCTCCTACCCCACTTGACCTTTAACGCGGCTACCTGTCCAGACAGGTCAGGCGTGATGACTCATCCACGGTGAGTCTCCCTCGTTACAATATTATAAGAAAAGTAGTTTTTTTCAGGTACTACGACCTCTAACGCTAAACCTCCGCACTAAATTATCATTGCGTCTTATGGAAAAATCGTAATTCTTATACCATTGCAAAATGAGACATAATTATTTAAAAATTTTGATGATGATGAATTTGTTATTTTTTTTGTAGAGGCTCGCATATTTTCCTTTTTTTTATAAATTTCGCAAATAATAATTTTTATTTCAGTTTTCGGACAAAATACATAATTTAAAAATATATTAAATATGTCTGCCCCTAGATACAGGATCCTAATATTACGTATTAAAATTTCAAAACAATTCATCCACTAGTTCTCAAATGCAATAAGAATTACGAATTTAACACTTCAAACGGCAACCTTAAATAAAAACAATGAATCAATTTTCATTACAAACACATCAAAAAATCATACGAATTAGAATAATATTTAAAAATACCCCTTGTACTACCAAAGCAACAAATATTTAGCCACATTCGTTTTGCCACCAAAAGAGGATTAAAAGTAGTTTACAAGAATATTCAATATGCACTAGACGCAACAAACACATGTACAATATGTGATTTACATAAGCCTGAAGACCTCTTTCATTTCTTTACAGAATGCCCAATTTACAGTCCATATCGCTTGAAATACTTAACAAAATATAATATTAATGATCTTAATCGTAACGAGTTCTATAAATTATTGTCAAACTTAACAAAAGAAAAAAATAATGATCTGTTTTTCTACACGACTTCATCTCTAAAATTACGTAGCTTTCTTCTAAAAGAATAAAATGTAGTGGTACACGATGATCACTGGCAGATTATAGTTATCATTTCTTAAATAATATAGCAAAAGAATTTTAAAAATTTTAGCATTATACATTCATACATTCTATGATATAGGTATGTAAATTTTAAACTAACTGCATAATCTTGTTTTATTCATATTCTCAACTTTTGAAGCCTGTATACATGGTATTTATAATTTACCGTTTGTGATTGCACATATTAAAATTATTTTGGGTTACATAACACATTTGTTGAAGTACTTTGTATATAATTTATCTTAACATTATTTTGGTAAATTTGTAATTGGAAAATGACTTTGTGATTTAAAGAAGTATAAAATTATCTCTTTTATTGTTTAAATTATATTATATGTTTAAGAGTCATTCAATCTTTGGTATAAATTGTATTAAATTTGGGAACCAATAAATTATTATTATTATTATTATTATTATTATTATATATTTGTATTAACAAGCGTTGCATTATTTAATAATTATATATTTAAAGAAATAAATTATTTGTTTATTTAGTGCGAATGTAATGTATTCAATCCTATAAAGAATTATGGATGCTATAATTGTTACATGTATAATTCATTAATAAGAAGGTGACAAATTAGTACTGTACATAAAAATTATTTAACAATGTATTCAGTGGCGGATTAGACATAAAGGAGACCCCAAGCGCAGTCTAATTTTGTGGCCCTCCTCCAAAATAATTATCTACTTACTGTAGGCTTTGGCCAAGAATATTTTATATCAAGAAGACTATGCTTTTTATGGTACTATCTCAAATACGTTTATTCATGATTCAATCTTACAACGAGTGCCACGACATCTCTCGTAGATGTCATTTACTCCCGTTAGGCGGGAACATTCAAATGATCTTGCCCCCTTACCTCCCTCCTTTCGAGCTATGTGTATTTTAACAATTTACAATTATAATGAAATTAAACAATTCAATTATTAATCTAAATATCTTCTAGGTTTCTTTATCAGTCTTCGGCTTCTTCGAACTCTTTCTTCTTTCTTGTCTTGGTGGTATGTTTCGGTCTTGTCGTCTCCTAGTTCTTCGTGTCTTCCACTTTCGGTGTTTTCTTCAATTGGAGGGAGGACCCCTAGGAACTTCCGATTTCTTTTTACTTCTTGCTTCTCTGTCGATACTCTGTACGATCTAGGTTCATTTGTTTTCCCTAACACTTCTCTTTCTCTGTACATGTCGACAATCCAAACTCTTTGACCTTCTTTCAAATCTTCTAACTTCTTTACTTGATGTCTTTGATCATAAAACTTCTTCTGCTGTCTTCTCTCTTCGTTCATTTTTTTGTAAATATCTGTATGATCTGGCGTTTTTGGTATTAAGTATTCTCTTGTTGTTGGCAAAATGTCTTGCAGATTTCTCCCCATGGGAGTCCTGGATCCGACTCCACGAGTACCGATTTGGACTCAGGTTATATACAAAAATATTCCTCTTCTCTCCTTTCAGAACGAGGGCGTTTCGGGGGTGGTCCACGATCCAAGCGCGTGATCGTCGAATCATCTAGAAAAATGCATCTTAAAAATGCACGTGCAGGCGCAGCGTCTCGAAATCTGATCCTTTCAAGTGGTTTTGCCGTCTGGCTTGGGCGCCAGGACGTGGAATCCATGGGCGTGCGGATGATCCCTTGAGTACTTTTGTACATTTTAAAAATATCTAACAAAACATAATATTCTTTGTCATATTACATATTTATTTATATCAATTACCAACACCAGCTGGAAGGACTACATTGCGTCACCGGTCCTAGCGTGAATTTAGCGAAATTTAGTTTAATTAAAATATGTACTTTTATTTATATTGGACGTATTTTACACCGGAATAGTATAAATGATCTGTGTTGTAATAACACTATATTTTAGCAACATTATGAGTGACTTTAGTACATAACGAATTATCAACTTTATGTTGTTAAAGTTATTTGTCTTTAAATAACAAATGGGAATGACATAGTATTTAAACTATGTGATATTGGAATATATATTCCTGATGTCTAAACTATTTGATTGGCACATCCGAGCATATTTAAACAAAGAACTAATTCATATATTAATCCACGGAATTAAGAATATAATAGAGAAATTTGTGAAATCTACGCCTATGTTATATGGATAATATTCCCACATGTGACAAAGTGTCGTCTGCCGAGGGCCGAGGGTATAGCTATTTGACCCATATTCTTCGCAGGTAATAATGAAACTAAGATAACAAAAATTTGTTACCCTATGCTGAGTTTAAAAATACAAACAGATGTCTATAAAATAAATTGTTCAAAAAATTATATATAATTATATATAATAAAGACTATTTTAAATATTATTAACAAAATGATCCATGCTAGCAGTACTGCTTTAAACTGTTGCCAAATATGAAAAAAAATACCATAATAATTCACTAATCCTGCAAATTCCTTTACCTCTTTTACTGAACGAGGAATAGGAACCTGCAAAATTGCTTTAACTTTCTCATTTTTCTTTAATCCCTCTTTTGTAATCACGTGCCCCAAATAGGCTATACTTTCTTTAAAAAAATCACATTTATTTTTATTGAAAGTTAGTCCTGCATCCCTTAATTTAACAAATACTTTTTTTAAATTAGCTAAATGTTCTTCTCTCGTTATACCCGTAACTAATATATCATCCAGAAAAACTGTAGTTGCACTAACTCCCTGTAATATCTTTTCAATTTAACATACAAGCTGGTCTGGTTCCAAATGGTAACCGATTTACTAAATATTGTCCTTTATGGGTACTCCACGCTACCAATTCTCTGGTTTTCTCTTCTAATTCAAATTGGTTGTATGCGTTTCTAATTTAGAAAACTCGTTTCCGCCTTGTAATTTTGCAAATATTTCCTCTATGTGAGGTAATGGATATTGAATATCTTTTAAGTAACAATTAATCGTCGTTTTATAATCTACACAAAGTTCAATTTTTTCTCCCGGTTTCATTACTGGTACTAAAAGTGTACCCCAATCTGTTTTTTCTACGTTAGTAATTACCTCTTATTTCTCTAGCCTAGCTAATTTCTCGTCTACTTTCGCCTTGAATACAAAAGGAATGGATCTCGGTTTTAAAAAAAATAGGTTTTATATCTGACGCTAGTTCAAGTTCTATTTTTTTATTTTTTAAAGTGCCTAATTTTTCGGAAAATATATCTTTGAATTCTTCTAACAACTGTGTTAATTTATTATTGGGTTCAATTCTTAAATTATTGTTATTAATTTCTATATCAGGCCAAATATTAAATACTTTCATTAAATCTCTATCAAAAAGTGGGCGGCAGCCGCCTGCCACAATAACAAATCTACACATTTTCGTATCATTTTTATAAGTACCTTGAATTATAATCTCACCTAAAGGTCTTAAAATCTCTTTATCAATTCTATTTTACCTAAAAACATATTTATTTGTATAGAATTGACAATAGGGGTTTCCAATACAACGCCTTTTTAAAATATATATTCTGCATATCAATTTTGGTAGTGAGTATATTGTAATAAATCTAAAATAATATGTAATTGTTGAATATTTTATTTAAAAATTGAAATTAAATTTTTATTTAAATGATCTTGTGACGTCATTCCCCTGATCAGTGTTGCCAACTATAAGTATATAGGCGAAAAAAATCAAAGTGGCTGACCTCTGGTGGAACAGGGAAAACATTTCTTCTTGTATTGAAGTTTGTATAGAACAGTTTGATCTTTTTTCGTTATTATAATTGTTTAACCCTAATATTTGTTGTTTAATAAAAATAAATGCGTGGATATAGTTTACACACATCATTTTAAAACTTTGGGTATGTTATTAAGTATTTTGTTGTTTGTAATATGAATTATAATATCGTTTCGATGATTCGTTTGCAGCTACTATTGTATGTTATTATGGCAATTAAAAGTAAACGATACTGCTCAGTGCCGCAATGTAATAATTATAAATCTGATAACATAAGTATTCTCGCATTTCCAAAAGATCCAGTTCTCTTAAAAAAATGGGCAACCGTACTTCGATTTGGTAAAAGAATAGGCCTGTTTCACTATCCTGCTTTTTTAAAAAAACATGTTGCATCTTAATTTTAGTTGCGAATAGAATATAATAAAATAGAAAAATGTTAAATTATTGACATTTTAATATTACTAATTATCAATTAAAAATTCACTGTGTTCAAAACGAACGCTATTTTGCTGACGAAAGCCGTACGACTAACGCATGCGCACAACAGCCGTAAACAAGTAGTTGTGAAGAACGTTTGTCTTTTCATACATCATTCGAATGTTTGTGTTTGACGCCGCTAATTTTGAAGAAGTTATTGTGCGATTTCTTTCACTTGAAAAACATTAAGTAAAAGAAACTACATTACCTAATAATTTCTAAAAGCAAATATTTCTTTTTATTTTAGAATATGAATCCAGAATACGTAAAAGCGGATAGCCGAAATTTGCCGTACGTGGATACATTTATGATTCATATGTTTTACAAAGACAATCCTAACTTTGTTAGTGCTGAAGTAAGAAACGTGAAAACACAAAGGTACATAACATTTAATACGTTTATACACTCTACATACTACATATATGTACTTATACGTCTCGATGATTTAAGTGATGTAACTAATTCATTATTTCATTATTTCTATTCGTTCATAACAAAGTACGTATCAAATAAGTCATGCACAATGCGGCTTTAAGTTTTAGAAGTTGCGATCAAAAATCTTTTTGTTATTTGTATTTATATATAGGTGCACACGTTTGAATCCGTATGACAAATATATAAATTATAATTTTTAGGGCAGCAAGATCAGAATATGGAGATGAAGCCATAGGTTACGTTCAAATTTGTCGAAAAAACAAAATAAGTACCATAAAATCAAAAGTAACACCTGAGCATCGTGTACGAGACAAAGCTTATGATGTTACTATTATTATAAATGAAGAACATGAAAAAATTGTTTCTTGTGAGTGCCACGGATGTACAGCTTCTCTTGGTATATTATTACTTTGTTTAATCTTGTTGTATGAAATTAATATGTATAATATTATTTGTAGGTGGTTGTAAACATAGTGTGGCGATGTTGTTTTGGTTGTATCGCCAGAGTCAAGAGCCTTCAACAACGTCTGTGGAATGTTACTGGCGTCCTTCTTCCTTATCAAAAGTGAGCAAAAGTGTGAAGTCATTGTCGCTTAAGGAAATGTATAATGGTCCTTCTTTGCCACCTAAGAACATTGAGTTTTTAAAAAAAATAGTATCTCACGGAAAAGAAATTGGCAGTCAAAGTTTGCTGCTTCTACATTATTTAGATGGAGATGTGAAAGAAAGAATTTCCATTCACAATCTTGTTTTAAATTATAGGAAGGCAAAGGAACTATTAGGGGAAGCACAAGATGTAGATGATTTCATCAAATTTTGTCAAGAAAATATGACTGAGGATGATTGTAGAACTGTATTGGCAAAAACAGAATTGCAGTCAAAAAGTGCATTGTGGTATGAGGCAAAATTTTGTAGAATTACAGCTTCAAAATTATATGAAGCTGCCAGATGCAAAACAAAAGAAGGAGCATTAACAGAAAAATTATTTGGGGCAAGTAAAATTCCACAAACAGAACAAATGATCAGAGGTTTAAATCTAGAAGAATCGGTGTTGGCTGAAATAAACAAGAAATATAATATTCAATTTAAGAAATGTGGAATAGTATTACGACCCGATTATCCTTTGTTTGGTGCTTCACCTGACGCAGATTCGGATAAATACTGCGTAGAAATAAAATGTCCGTCCAAAGAAACAACAGTTAAAAATTATCTAGTAAATGATAAAATTAATAAAAAAATTTTAGCACAAATTCAGCTTCAAATGTTCATGTTGAAGAAAACTCATGGACTCTTTTGTGTGGCATCGCCACATTTTGAAAGCAATCGAGAAGTTACAATTTTGGAAGTCGAATTTAATGAAGATTTTTGCCTGGAACTTATGAATGCTGCTAAAGATTTCTGGACATCTGAAAGTTTTCCTAAATTAATATCTTAATTTCTTTGTATATGTATATTATTTTTTTTATTAAAATGTATTATTTTTAAACTTGTGATTGATACATATTTTCCAAAACAGAATAACTAAAATAAAATTATTATCAAACAGTTTATTTAAAACTATACATTTATTTTATTAATAAACCTTGCAAGTTAACAATGGCACATACAATAACTACTATTAAATCTAACCATTTTACAATTTGTATATTGACACATGCATGAGGCTTAAGCATTTCAAATTCCCGTAATCTTCGTATTACCCGTTCGACATGTATTCGAAGAGATGCAATTCGCTTGCTCTGCAACACTTCTTCTTTAGTATTTTTTTCGCCAGCAGCTGCTGATGGTGGTCGTACAAGTGTACAATTTTTTCTTTGCAACTGCGACGCTATATGCTTGAATCCCCGATCAGCCATAACGGTTGTTTTTTCAACGAGTGCATCTAAATAACCGGAAATTTCTACTATTTCGTAATCTGAAATACGTCCACTATATCCTTGTGAAATAAAATTTACAAATCCATAGGGTGTGCAGGATAGTAGGTATTTTATAGTATTGCAGTTTTTGTATCTACTCCAAGTTACTGTCTGATGGGTTGGCCTCGAAGATTTTTCTAATTCGATTTCAAAACAGTCTATGATTGACTGAGTATTTGAATATCGATATCGAAATGGTAATGGCAAAAGTCGCTTAATAGTCCACTTATCTGGCCAAAATATAACATTTTGATATAGTGCCGCTATTTTCGGTACCGATGAAGTAAAATTTTTAGAAATTGTACTGGTACTTACACCAAAATCTATGGCTAGTCTAGAATATTGATCGTTGGTTCTAATTTTTTTTTATGTCATTAAAATTTTCTCGTAACTAATTTTAGCTTCTGACTCTGTAAATTTTATTACATAATACTCTTCTTTTGGTATTCCTAAATATAATCTACTATTATTTTCAAGTTTTTCAATTGTAATTTTTCTTATAAGATTGTCTTGTGTTTGTTTTTCAACAGTTGATGTTGTGGTTGAAGAGCCTGAACCAGTAACGGAAAAATTAGAGGGTGAATATGATGAAGCAGATGAAAATGGACTTGCGTGAATTGGGGATCGAAGATTTTTATCTTGTAAATTGCACATTGTACTTTTAGTATTTGGAGGTCTGTTTGTTCTGACCATTTTGTGCCTTCTGATTTTCATCCACGTAAGTTAAAATTACGAATTTGTTTTATGAATGATTGAAATAATATTATTATCTTCTTTCAAGCCACACAATGTAACATGTCCAGCTTTAAATACTGCTTCACCTTCTTTTATTGGACGCGAAGTAGAAATATATTCGAAAATATCACTTAATTCAATATTAAGCTTATCCATTTTGCAAAATATCAATCTGATGTTTAAAGTAAAACGAGTAAAACTGTAATGGCACACATACACAATCAGCTTACTTTCCCTGTTCCTCCGCCATTTTCATTCTGATAGCAGCGCCTCTATATTTCGATTTTTTCGCCTATAAGTTTTAATTTCACCGGTTCGCAACACTGCCTCTGATAGCTAGCTTCATGTGATAAAATGACAGTGCAAGCTCAATTTCATTTGGCGCGTATTTACTTGTTTGACGCCTGTTGAATCACGTGCGTTGTAATTGGAAAAAATACCATTTAACAATCTGATTTATAATATATCATTATTTATGAATAAGGTAAAATCATACCAGATTGCGCGTGTGTTTTTATCATCAGGAACCGATAAATATATCTTCTTCGGATTATTGTTTGAATTGTTTTTGCAAACAGGTATAAAACAATAATTAACAATAATAGCCACAAGGAAAATTGCAAGTATAAAAGCAGCGATAGCAAGAAAATCTAAATAATGTTCATTCATATTAAGGTATTATTTAGTAAACAAAAGACACCTGAAATAGAACTCTGAAAAAAAAAGAAAAATAATCTAATTACCTGTACAGGGCCGTAACAAGAAATAATTTTCAGGGGGGGTTTTTAAATTTAAAAAATTGTGTTACTTATATTATATTTTATTGAACATTTAACTTAGTACAAAATTTATTGTAGGATCTTTTTTAACTGCAAATCAATCAATTATTTCTTCAGGATCTAAGTAGATATCTCTATGGATGCTCATAAGAGCCAAACCGGATAAAATTTCGGGGGGGGGGGGGGGTGAAACCCCGAACCCCCCCCCCTGGGTACGGCCTTGTACCTGTACCCCAAAAATATTTATTAATAAATATAAAATAACAAACAAAATATTCAAATTAATATTCCGAATTCTTCTCAACGATTGTTCTGTAAAAAAGGAAGGAGAACTATAAGTATTTCAACTTAGTGAGTAAGTAAAATACACACACATACAGGGTTGCAAGGATAAGGATAACTCCGTATGCGATTCGCACATCCACTACTCAACAGTAGCTGTGGTTTTACTTTGGCCTGATGGGCACGCCTCACTGCGTCCCTGCCCTCACCACCCTGAGCACCCAACTGAACAACTGTGGATCCCAAAGGCCTTATGGGCACGCGGTACCGCGTCCCTGCCTTATCCCACTCAGACTTGGCACACTCAGTTGCTGAGCATCCAAAATGGCTTTATACGGCCTTAGGGGTATGATTAGAAAACCAGGATAAAACCATCCCTGCCGATACCATGCGATGCATTAGCGAAACACGAGACTAGCACCTCGCGCACACATAGATCGCTTTCCTGGTTACTCTTTTCGGGTCACTCCTCCAAGTGCCCATACCGAGCGCGACCATTATAATTTCTGGGATAAGGATAATTTTACAACACAAGAGCATATCACTCACTCTCCCACTCACTCACTCACCTATAACTCAGTAAATGTATCACCCCAATATACAGTAATATAAAACACTCTACACTCGTTAAATGATAGCGAAAGACTAACTATTACAGGATATAGTATTCTTATGATCGACGAAATGGAGATAGGTAAAAATGTTAGTTTGGTTGTTGGGAAGAGTACATGCCGCGTTGATGCGGGGGAGGGGTCGGCTCAACTTATCGCTGATCACGCTTTAGTGTTCATGATTCGTGGGATTCGAAAGAGGTGGAAACAACCCGTTGCGTTCCACCTCACGAGAAGCTGCGCGAATAAATGGGCACTAAAGAAGTTGATCAGTGATGTGATATGAGCAATTCATGGATGACCGAATTTCACAGTCGTTGCATCTGTTAGTGATGCCGGCACTTGGAATGTGGGAGCAATCCGGTTGATGACAAGTGATAGTGGCAGGAATCCTAATCACTTCATCTAAAATGTTGATAATAATAAAATTTTCCATCTATTCGATGCTCCGCATTTTGTTAAATGCATAAGGAATGGATTTATTAATAGAAACATTGTATTTGGGGCTCACAAAACTGCGAAGTGGACTGACACAAAACATGTTTATTTTCAGGATGGGGCGCTTCTAACTGCCAAAATGTCAAGGTACCGACAGAGAGTGTCGCTACTGGTTAAGAATTCTTATACTGTGCTACCAGGATGTGTTTGGAGCTTCTTTCACATCACGGACTCATTGATGGATTAAATACCGCAGAATTCGTTGGTTTCATGGATGATCTCTTTAATTCCATGGACTCGACCTATACATCAGCACCGTTGGGTAGTAGACTTTCCAACAAGTCGCCTCATTTTGAGTTTTGGTTGTCCGCGTAATCTCCTTCACGGGTTAGTTTTCTACGACGAACGTAATAATAAGGTTTATGTGGAAATAATAATAATAATAATAATAATAATTATGTGTTTTAAACAACACCGCCAAAAGTTGCTTTGGGTCAAATAGGGGTTTCCAAGATTTTTTGATTTTTTTATATGATAAACTTTAAAATAAAATATTGGACCCATATTTTTTTATTTTTCCAAAAAGTTGATAGTATCCGAGAAAAAAATTAATAAAGTTTACGGACAATGGGTGTGACGTCATTCCCCTGACTAGAAAAAGATAGTCCATGTGCGCTATGAGATAGAACTATAAGTAGCTAAAAAACTGAAGTGAAGTTAGGCTACGAGTACCGCGTAAGTTCAAACATTGAATATAAACATAACCTGCTTTCGTGATTCATGCTTTCGATAGATGCATTTACCAGTTATCAGGTGTGTGTGTTCTCATATATTTTAAATCCAGGCAGGATATAAATATCAGGTACTGAATTTATAATAATATTTAATGAAAAAAGAACATAAAGTATTTTATTTTAGTTATGAATGAATATTATTTAGATTTTCTTGCTATCGATGCCTTTATACTTCCAATTTTCCTTGTGGCTATTATTGTTAAGTATTGTTTTATACCTGTTGCACTGTCATTTTATCACATGAAGCTAGCTATCGGGGGCAGTGTTGCGAACCGGTGAAATTAAAACTTATATACTTATAGTTGGCAACACTGATCAGGGGAATGACGTCACAAGGTCATTTAAATAAAATTTTAATTTCAATTTTTAAATAAAGTATTCAACAATTACATATTATTTTAGTTTTATTACAATATACTTACAACCAAAATTGATATGCAGAATATATATTTTAAAAAGGCGTTGTATTGGAAACCCCCATTGTGAGGACGATGGCGAAAGATTCGTTTTCTCCTACGACGTCCTTTTTTCTATGGTGGAATCTGAGGTTCCACGTAGTACATCCTATGCGTCCAACATGTCATCCACATCAACTATACCTAACCGTAATATCCCACCAACTACTTCTGCACAAGCACCCTTCAGCACAGCTATAAACATTGCTGGGTTTTTTTAATAAAACTTTTGCATCATGAATGCCAATCGTGTACGCAGTTTCTTTTAACTGATACATGCACTAGCATACATGATGTAATTAGACTGAAGGAGTATTCTAAGGACGCCCATCGCGTTAAGTACCCTTCAGGACCGTTTGTGGAGTCCGTGAATGAGGCAAAGGACAAAATTTTCAAACAAAAACCACTCCTTATTCACCTTCGCGATTTATTTTCCCGTTTGACCCAATCCATTTATTCGATTCCTTCTGATTTTTGCTTGGAGCACGGCGCTCTGTTTCAGACTCACACCATCAACTTGTGCTTCGTAATGGTACGTCATTTTATAAAAATGAATAACAACGATTCCAGACCTAATGAAATTGTTGATCTTAGATCTGCGATGCCATGATTATTCATTTTAGGTTACAATATTTTTGAAATTACGTACTAACATAACTTGTCCTATTCCATCCTTCATCCTTTCATCTTTTATCTATTTAAATTATATTATATTACTATATTTTGTAATGTAACTAGTAGCATAATACATTTGTAATTATTTATAGAATTATGCAATTTTAATTTTATATCACATTCTAAATAAAATATTTAAAAAAGTAAAACCCCTCCTTGCCCCTGGCAGTCATTTAGTTACCATCGAAATTCAGAGATGGCGTGACTACTGCAAACTTGGGATCACGCTTTAGTACGTATGATTTCTGTCTTGTCAATAACTTAGTCTATGAGGTAGGTAATGGGGTATTCCAAGATTTTTTCAATTTTTAATACAATCATTTAATTTTGATGTTGTTTGCTCACTGTTTTGAGTGCACAAAGTTTGCTATTTAATGAGTAGTGATTAAAAAAATTTTAATCACTCAAAAGAGTGAGCGAAGTAAATTATTTAATCAGTAGTGATTAAAATTTTTTTAATAACTCCTGTTTTAAAAATTGTCAGTAGATGGCGCCAAAAATTTTATTCCGCCATTTGATTTTAAATTATTTTACAATGTTAAGATTATTGCGTTGTTGAATTTATAATTGCGTAAAATGTATAACTTGTGACGTTACATTTTAATTTACAAAACAAAATTAAAATTGTTAGAAATTTAGGAACTACTGGGGAAATTCATGCTAACACCGACATCGACTATATGTTGGTACTGTTGTCTAATGTCAGTGATGTTATTTAACTTCAAACCTCACCGGCTTGGCCTAAAACTTTTTGTGTGTATTCTTTTACTAATTTGGTACAAATTACTCATCTGTGGAATTTAATTGTTTAATTAGAAGGGAGAATACAGACTTGGAGTTTGAGCAAAATACTCCCCCCGAAATAACTGAAATTGCAAAAAGTGCAATATTAGATCTACTATCTAGCAAGTCCATAAGGTACTATGAAAATTAAACGATTGTGGAAAAAATCAGATTTTACACTCGTGAGCAAACGTGCATTTAATCAGTTATCCAGTTGGGGCCCTCGCCTACAGCTCGGGCGCCCAACTTCTCAACTCGCGATTAAATGCACTACTTTGCTCACTAGTATTAAAAATAGCTATTATTTAGAAAGAGGACGTTTGATCACCTTAAATATACATAATAATTATTCTAAATCAGTACGTGTCCTTGATGCATCTTGTACAGATGAAAGTGATTTTATATTTTAACTTTTTATGTTATTTTTAAATTGTATATAATTTCGTGTAGTTTTGTAAAACTACATTTTGATGATGATCTTAAACTTAGCTATAAAATATTTTCGATATTATATGCTGTTCTTTTACCTAGAATAAACTCACGTTGCAAAAACGATCGTAATAAATTATATTTGATATTTTATTTACAATAATGAAAAGATTATGTAATATGAACAGTATAAAAAATATATATGTTTATTTGGCATCATTAATTTATTTGGGGAATACTGCAATTTTCAAAATGTCTCTTCCATCACCTGCTAACAAACTTCTTTGTCGTGTAACACGAGCTAAGGAACGAGGACTGTGTTGACAGATAGGGGTTGTCGGGACGTTGCCGTTCTCTTAAAACTGAGCAAAATACTAAGAATTCGGTACTTACCGCTTTGGACTACTGGGCTCTGTTGACCTGGATCTGGGCGGCAACAGCTGATGGTCTGGCACTTAACACGAGGGTAACGACCGAAAGGTTTTCAATAAAAAGGCAGTTTAAATTATAAATATAATAGTGTAAAAATGTTAAAAAATATTAATGTGGTGAAAATATTAAAGTACAAAATTACGAAATACGATAAATTTTATAAGTCCAAATATAAGTAAAATTATGCAATTAATTATTGCTACGACACGCGACGTGAACCCGGGACCGAATTTGGACAGACACATAGACCACAGCTATGATAAAGCCCTAAAATTTGGTTCACATGCCCATTTATTAATTTTGTTTATGTGGCTTTCATAAGCGAGTAATATGATTTCCAAATGTTTGTAATTTCAGCTGCATCATAACAAGTTGGATATTTGAGACGTTGATAATTTGGGATAACGAAAATGACTTTTATTACGGTGACAGACTATTTATGTGTCTGGGCTAGGAAATTTTGAATTATTAATTGATAAATTGAATTTGTTTAACGTCTCAAAATCCATCTTGTTACACCACCCTCCCCTTAAGACATAAATATATCGTGAAATCGATATATTTATTCTTTCGCGCCTGTGTCTACATGTCCAAACTCTGTCCCGGTATCTATTACTAACTATGTTTACAAAACAATAAAACAAAATTTTCTTACTTTCTACAATTCTTACAATTATTGAATATAACTAAAATATTGTCCATATTGTCCTTAAATTACAAATCACACTCTTAGTGTCTTTAAAAATACTGGTAACCTGGTGGGGCAAGGGCAAAAGTTTATAAGTTTTTCACTTCACTATAGGGGCTACACTTCACTCTTACACGACACAAACATTTTCTAATTGAGCATCCGACTCTGGTTGCTGCGTCTTATGCTGGAAGAGGTGCAAGTACCGATTAGCTAAAGCATGCCACAGGCTGGCCCACAAGAAAATTTTTGGCCGCTGGTGTAGCTTGGTGGCCTTTCTCAACGCCAAATAATTGAGTATTACACTGCCTATGTATCCACCAACACAGAATAGGGTATATAGCAACGCAATTACTGAAAAATAATTCCCCATTTTGGACAAGAACCCCCATACGTGTTCCGCGGATGTAGTCGCGATATGCGCGAATTCATCGAGACTGAACACGTTTGGAAGATGGTAGCCTTGGTGATCTGTTTTACCTCCAATTACTCTACGAGTCACGAGGCTAGTGATAGCTTGTTTTTCCATAGGGAATAGCAACGCTTTTTGAAATTGTTCCATTTCTTGCTGCGTATATACCCCATGTGTGCTGATGGGTGAGATTTTGGTCAAATCGAGTACATGCTTCTCTTCATTGGCGTCGAGCACAGTAGGTTCCGGTCTTGCATAGTGAACTTCCGGATATAACTCCAACCACTTGTTCTCCAGGTGGAACATCGCAGGTAGCTTATCACTACAGTCCACCTGAGTGCCATGATCTTTAATAATATGTGTGATTGGAGTCATAAATTTTGACTGATTTTTGAACCAAATCGGAAGTTCCTGGTAACAAAATTCGGACCTTCGGTACTCGACCACCTTGGCACTGCAGCGGGCTATGTAGAGTACTTCTCCGACGACTCTGCCGATGTGACCTGGAGCTTCGCGTACGAGGCCGCTCACGACGTCGGGCGTTTGGAGGGCAAGGGCAAGGCGTTTCTGCAGGATTTTCTCTCGAAGGCGGCATCTTTTCAGTATGGAGTCATAAATTAATTCCCCCATGTGACGTTTCACCGCAATCTCCAAGAATAGCAATTTACTTAACACTTGAGTCATAAGGTCAGTGTTTTGTACTAATCTTGGGGATTTGCGGTAGTAAAACCCAATTGACGAATCAAATATTACCAGCAGGCGATTTTGTTCTGTTCGCCATGCCTGCTGATGACAGATGGCTTGGGGTTTTACCAGTTTGAGGGCGAAAACGGTGTCATAGGCTTCCACAATGATGAAGATTTGTTTATTCTTCGACCCGCCGTCCTTCATTGTTAAGATGGAGGCCATACCTTCGTAGAGGACGTCGATGCCTGTTGCCGTGCACTCCTCGTACAGCTTAGACTCCCACATCACTTCTCCAGCGAGGTCGTCGAAGCAATACCCTGCACTGTAACTACATACTGTACCCGTGCGCAGATTGAGTCGGTTGCTCTCTACATCAGCTACTGCACTGTAGTCGTGTAAGCGTGAACTTCACGCCAAAACATTTACCGGTGGGGTCCAGGTTACCTGCTATGGTGGCTGAGACCTCCGTGGTCCCGTTCATGGCTAGGTTGGAGATGATGCCCGCTCCTAACCCGGTGAGATCCAGGTGTTGGAACCGGTGCGCGTCACGGCAAGCTGTAGGCTTTACGTAGAATACATACTTGCCTAGCCCGCCGGTCACAAGACTTGCATGTGAGTGCATACCACAATGAGTTATTAATTGTTGCACCGTGACCATGCAAGTGTACACATGCACCTCCACGTAGCGCCGTTCCTGCACCAGCTGGATTTTCCTGTTCTCTGTCTTTGTCGCATTCCTTGGGTCCAGGCAGGGTTTGACGTTTAAAAAAAACAGCCTGGTAATTTCTGTCTCTTTATCAGTACAGTCATAGGCAATTATTTCAGCCCATGCAATTGACAAAAATGACCATAAAATAATTCTAAAAAGGTTGCCCATTTCCTGTAACAAATTTATATTCGATCTTTCCGGATCCAAGGAATATTCGGGACAGGTCCTCGACTGCGGGTCTGATAAGTGTGTCGGGCTTCTATTGCAGGTTCCATGCTGGGAGGATTAGGGATTGGGGTGGTAATTTCCGTTGTATTTACAATGTCCGGTGGCAATGGAGTAGGCGGTGACGTTACAGTGTTATCGGCACAGTCGGCAACTTGCTGTGTGTCATCTGATACTTTAGGGATAAGAGGCTCCGAAGTTAAAACATTTCCACACAATTGCGGTTTGGTTTCCTTTACAGTTATTGGCGGTATTATGGTGAAAAACCCGTCTTCTGAAGAAGAATCGTTATCACTTTCGCTTAAATTTATAGGCTCATTTATTACTCCAAAACAAGGTTTTAATCTATTTACATGAACTTTTTGAACCTTTTTGCCAAATATTTCTTTTATGGTAGCATTAACATCATGGATTTTTAATATTCTATGGGGGCCGGTCCATTTTTTTGCCAATTTTGATGAAAGACCCAATTTAATTGCCGGATTAAATAAATAAACTTTATCTACAATTTTGAAATTTGGTACTTCTGATTTTTTATTAAAATATTTATGAACCCGTTCCGTGGTTTTCACCATGTGTTCCCTTGCTTTCTGATGAGCAATTTTCATCCTTTGCATGAACTCACTTGCGTAATTCACGTCAGTATCATAACGTACACGCAAAGGTTTGAAAATTTCATCATACGGCAATTCTATATCTCGCCCAAATAACAAGAAGTACGGACTCTCATTCGTTGAAGAATATGTCATCGAACAGTAAGCTGATACAGCATATGGGAGTCATTCATCCCAATCTCTATGATGTTCGGTATTTATGTATTGCGACAACAAATCCTTCAACGTTCTATGAGTACGGTCTAACATACCGTTAGTTTGTGGTCTAAACGCAGTTGTGCGTAAATGTTCGCACTCCAATTTTTGGCATACTTCTTGCATTAGTCGAGACATAAAATTAGAACCTAAATCCGTCAGCAATTGTCTTGGAACACCATACCTTAAAATGATTCCCGTGATAAAATGTTTTGCTACGGTAGTCGCTTTTGCATCTTCCATGGGAAATGCTTCTAAGTACCGAGTAAAACAGTCTTGTACAGTCAGAACGTAAACATTTCCGTTGTCTGTCTTTACTAAAGGTCCAACTACGTCCATCGCGATTCGTTGGAAGGGTCGTTGTACAGGATCGATTTTTTTTAAAGGCGCCGGCTTCATGTGTGGCGACGTTTTTCGTTGGGCACAAGAGATGCAAGCTTTCACAAAATCTTTTACATCCTGATACATGTTGGGCCAATAAAAACGTTTCTTTAGACGTTCATATGTTTTATCAACACCTGTATGTCCGGACATAGGCTAGGCGCGCACTACGACTTTTTGCCGTGCGGCTAAATCGCCGCGCGGCATTTCGCCGCGCCGCATTTTTGTTAACACGGGCTTTTATATTAGGGAGAGCGCACTTGCGTCTTGATCGCCGCAGCGGCAAAAAAAATGCAGCATGTCCCATTTTTAATGCGGTGCGGCGACGCAAGTTTGTCTTTGGGACATGTAGAATTATATAGAGCAGCGCGCACTACGGCAATTCACCGCAGTGAAAACTTGTTTTTAAAGAAAGATGTCCTCTGGTGTCACAGTTTTTCTTAATTTAGTGTCGTTATATGTTACCTATATACGGACCAACTATTTTCAGAAGTTCATCGAAAGATTCAATGCTCATTCTATATTTAATAAAGTTTTCAGGATAATCTCGTAATTCTCTAAATATTTTAGAAAATTGTCCTTTGTTCAGTTTTTCACTAGTAAGCAGTGGCGGTTTTACGGGGGGGGGGGGCGACAGGGGCGATCGCCCCCCCCCCCAGGATTAAGTATGTTACTTAATACACATAAAATTTTATAAATTTATTAACAAAATGAACAGAAAGATTTTTTTTTTATATACATTCAAAAGGAAATCGCCCCCCCTAGAACATTATCCTGAATCCGCCACTGCTAGTAAGGGGGTGTACCCAGAAACGCTTAGTTCTTTTTCGTTTCTTTTCGCGATTTCTCATTATTAAAATACTTATACACGCTGTTTTCGCGAGATCCATATTTAAAAACTTCTGAAAAACAGCTGTAGTCCGCGCGTTTCAATTTCTCTGCGTTTTTCTGTCGTACGACAATTCACCGCACGGCATTTTACCGCGCGGCGAAACAACGTAGTGCGCGCCTAGCCATAAGTGTTTCGTGATATAAACGTATGAAGTCTGTACTTATATTTTTCGGAATTACAAGTCGGCCTTCGCAATTATCAGTGTCAGTACGATACAATATATTATCGTCGTCTAAAAAGTATTCAGAGCTTAGTGGTCTATTGTTTATATTTTTAATAGTTTTTAAAATATCTGAGTCTTTTCTTTGTTCTTTAAAAATTAAATGTCTGTTCCAAACAACAGGTTCATATTGAATTTTGCCAAGTGTCCTAATGGGTTGTAATCTGGATAATGCGTCTGCATTTCCATGTTTATTTCCCGGTCTATAATTAATTACATAGTCGTAATTTGAAAGAGTCACAGCCCATCTAGTACGTCTGTTAGTTGGGTCATTGTCAGTTAGTTGCCATTTAAGTGGCTGATGGTCTACATAAATTGTAAAAGGTCTGCCATAAAGAAAACAATGAAAGTGTTTTACACTCCATACTAACGAAAGTCCTTCTCGGTCAGTCGTACTGGATCGTTTTTCAGTATCTGATAATTGCCGACTTGCATAAGCAACTGGCATTTCATATCCGTCAATTTTCTGGCTTAAAACGCCGCTAATAGCGTAGCTTGACGCGTCTCTACATAAAATGAATTCTTTTGAAAAGTCTGGATATTTCAATAAAGGTTCATTACAAAGTGAATTTTTCAAACTTTCAAAAGCCTCTTGTCTCTCTTGTGTCCAAATAAACGGAACACTCTTTTTTGTTAGGGCAGTTAACGGACTTGACAACTCTGCAAATCTAGGAATGAATCTTCTATAGAATCCAATTAAACCGAGGAAAGATCTAATTTCAGTAATGGAAGTTGGGGCTTTTAAATTTTGAATAGCGGATATTTTTCTCGGATCGGGTTTAATACCTTCGCTAGAAACTATATGTCCTAAATATGAAGTTTCTGGGGATAAATTTACATTTAGTGGGGTTTAAAGTTAAATTTGCTTGTCTGAGTCTGTCAAAAATTTTAGTTAATTTGGAAACATGTTCATTGTAACTATCGCTACTAAAACAGATTATATCATCCAAATATACAAAGCAGTCAGTTTCCGTTAAGCCAGAGAAAACTGCGTACATGAGCCTTTGCCATGTGCTCGGACTATTCGCTAACCCAAGCGGCATGCGATTACACTCATAATGACCCCACGGAACCGAAAAAGCTGTCTTTTCGCGATCGCGAGGTTCTACTTCGACCTGCCAATACCCTTTTGTCAAGTCTAGTGTCGTAAATCTCTTCGCATTACCCAATTGAGATAGAGTTTCCTGTAAATTAGGTAATGGAAAGAAATCGCGCTTTGTCAACTGATTGAGTTTCCGGTAGTCTATGCAAAATCGAATTTTACTTTCGCCTTCGGCGGCTTTTTTCTCAAGCAAGACCACTGGTGCTGACCATGGTGATGACGAAGGTGAAATGATACCGTCTTTCATCATCTCCTCTAATTGTTCTTTAACTACCTCCCGCATCGCGAACGGTACTTTATACGGGGCGCGCGCCACTGGAGCGGCATCGCCCGAGTCTATGCGGTGTTTTACTAGAGTCGTCGCACTAAGTTTTTTATTTTTATTTGCAAAAATATCTTTATACGACTCTAAAAACTCTCTAAATTTAATTTGTTCCGAGCCTTCCAAATGACTAATGTCAATTGAATCTAAAACGGAAGAATCTTGATCTACCACCGAAATTTGATCTATACATTTTGCTCCTGTATTTGAATCTGGCAGTTCACAAGTCTGAATTGCCGTAGCTAACGGCGTGCGCGCACATACCTGAATATCTTGTGAACTAACATTAACCAGTTTCATCTGAATTGTGGATTGATCTTGATTTTTCCGCACTAAACTTCTGGCTACTAATAACCCATGAATACCGACATCTAATGGCTCGAGAACAAAATCTCCTACAGGTAAAGTTTTTGCTATTTTACCTAAACACAACACCGCATGACGTGGAGGTATTTTAATAGACCATTCCAGAATGACGTCACAGAATCGCCGCCATCTTTGTTGGAGGGCATATAGAACTGTCATTCGCCTTGATCACTCGTCTGAAAGCGTTGTGTTGTCAAGTGTTTTGTGATTCTCTGTTTGAATTTTTGTGTATTTTCACTTATATTCGTTTAGTATGGATAAAAAAGTGAATATTTCTCTAATTTACATGGTGATGTTGAAGAACGTTATAAAAATAAAATATCTATTATAAATAACTGCGATCCTTACTTTTCGCAAATTTTCCCAATATTGAAATGATTGATTTAGTCAATTATTTAATATTGACTCATAGTTATTACACCGGTCAACAATTAAAAGTTTTTAAAAGTTTAGAAGCGTACAAATATTATGAGGCCGGTTTACTACAAAATATTGGATATAAGAAAACCAAAAATGGAAAGTTCACAGTTCTTACGCAGGTAAATAAAAACTATCTGTACAACATTTTTATTAAAATATTCAACGTAATAATTTTTTGTAGATTAATCAGAGATTTTCCGAAAAAAATTTGAAAGTTTGGATCATCATTCTAGAAGATGGTGCCATATCTTGTGCACATTGCACTTGTGTTGCTGGTTTGGGCGAAGTATGCAGTCATGTGGGGTGAAGGGAAGATTCAACTCTTCCAAATGTCAACCTCATACCTCCTCGTGGTACACCCTGGGTAACGCTAAATGAGGCTCTGGCGACCGAATCTAGGCGGTATAACCTATCACTACAAAGTACAAACATCTTACTGAAACCGGCCAGGTCAATGGCCGCAAGGTGGCAGCCCCATCATTGACCTCGGAAGCGGCTGGTTAATCACCTACCCTTCTTAAATAAATGATTCTTGTAACCTCCAAAAGTAAAAGCCGGACGGATAACCTGGAAACAACTTTTAGCATGAAATCTCGGACACGCATTGGAACCTGGAATGTTAGAACCCTTTATGAGACCTCGAAACTTGCTCAAACTGTAAAAGAGATGGAAAACTATAAGATTCAAATACTCGGACTAAGCGAAGTCAGATGGTACAACAGCGGAGAACATGTCACAAATAATGGAATAACTTTATTATATTCTGGAAAAAATCAAAATGAGACAAGAGAAAGCGGAGTGGGCTTCCTCCTCTCTAAAAACGCAAAAAAAAGTTTAATAAGCTGGCAGCCCATATCAGACAGAATAATTATTGCACGCTTTAAATCGAAAGTAAGAAACGTAACTCTTATTCAATGCTACGCTCCAACAGAACCTTCAAACGAGCAAATGAAAGATGATTTTTACGAAGAACTTGATAAATCGTTAAATAATGTAAATAGAGGGGATATTAAAATCGTATTAGGTGATCTCAACGCAAAAATTGGTACAGACAACTTAAACTGCGAGGAAACCATGGGAAAAAATGCACTTGGTGTGCAAAACAATAACGGAGAGCGTTTTGTAAATCTATGCCAAAGAAACAATCTAGTAATAGGCGGGTCCCTATTTCTACATAAAGCAATTCATAAAATAACATGGATCTCTCCTGATGGAACTACGCAGAACCAAATTGATCATATCGCGATAGAAAGGAAATGGTACAGATCTCTACTCGATGTTAGAAATCGCAGAGGTGCTGATATTGCCAGCGACCATTATTTGCTACTGGGTGAGATAAGACTTAAAATACAATCCAATAAAACCATAAGTGACAACCAAAACAAAAGAAACAAATACAATATTGAAAAACTAAAATACCCTCATATAGCTAAGAAATTCAACACAAAAATAAATGAAAAACTAAGCGAAATCATCGACGCCACTCCTATAGAAAACCTGAATAGATGGAAATACATTAAAGATACTATATCACAGACTGCAGAAGAAATACTAGGTCTTAAACAAAAATATCAAAAAGACTGGATTACAGAAGATACATGGAACAAAATTCAAAACAGAAAGGATATAAAAGACAAACTCTTAAATGCAGTCACGCGAACTAAGAAAACCCAGTTACAGCAGGAATATAAAACTGCAAACACACAAGTTAAACGAGCAGCTAGAAATGATAAAAGGAAATGGGCAGAAGAACTTGCTAATCAAGCAGAATTTGCAGCTTACACTCATAACTCCAGAGAACTGTACCGCATCACAAAATTACTGGGAAACAAACGGCATAACAATAACCCACCTTTAAAAGATAAACATGGTAATTTCTTAAGTAGCGAAACAGAAGAATCACACCATTGGAAAGAGTATTTCTCCGATATGTTAGAACAAAACGAAAACCTAGAAGAAATACAAGGTCCTCAAAGTCGCACAATTCGCATTGAAATTTCCGCACCTTCCATAGAAGAAATTCAAAGCGCTATACTTGATCTGCACAGCAACAAATCAGCTGGACCTGATAACATACCAGCGGAAATATTTAAGTGCAATCATAAAAATTTCGCACTAATCCTACATCCAATTATAAAAGAAGTATGGGAAAAAGAGCAAATTCCACAAGAGTGGAAAAACGGACTAGTAATAAAACTGCCAAAGAAAGGAAACTTAAGCGAATGTGAAAATTGGAGAGGTATAACATTATTAAATACTATTAATAAAATTATGTCCTCAATCCTTCTAAAACGACTCTCAGGAAAAATTGAGCCAAAACTAAGAGATGAACAAGCAGGATTTCGTCAAAACCGATCTTGTGTTGATCACATAAACTCCTTAAGAGTTATTTTAGAACAATCAGTAGAATGGCAATCACCACTTTTTTTATCTTTCATCGACTTTAGACGAGCTTTTGATAGCCTAAATCATAAAGCAATTTGGCACTGATCGGCATTCCTGAGAAAATCGTTAACCTAATCAAGGAAATTTACAATGATACTACCTGTCAGGTACTTCACAAAGGTAAAACAACTGATAAAATTCGCATAATAAATGGAGTCAAACAAGGATGCTTACTTTCTCCTCTTCTCTTTAATATAACGTTGGATTGGGTTATGAAAAAAGTTACCAGCGATCAACGGGGAATACAATGGACTCTTCACACGCGTCTCGAGGATATAGACTACGCCGATGATATTTGTCTACTATCACATACATATACTGACATGCAAGCAAAGCTTACCAAATTAACCCAAGAAGCAAGAAAAATAGGCCTTTCAATAAACATAAAGAAAACAAAATCAATGCGCATATTCACTTCTAATAATGCACCTTTTAAAATTGAAACTGAAAATATTGAAGAAGTGACAGAATTCTGCTATCTTGGTAGTATAATATCGAAAAGCGGAGGCACAGAAGCCGATGTAGAGAGCAGAATTAGAAAGGCCAGTCAAGCATTTGGTACACTAAACCAGATTTGGAAATCAACAGCTCTCCTAGAAAGAACGAAAATAAGAATCTTCAACTCCAACGTAAAATCCGTTTTGCTGTATGCATGTGAAACATGGAAAACGAATAAAAAGATCGAAAATAAACTCCAAGTATTTATAAACAAATGCTTACGGCGCATACTAAAAATTCAGTGGTCCGACCGTGTGTCAAACGAAGAACTTTTATCCTCAGCCAACCAGTCAACAATAAAAACAGAAATAACACGCAGAAAATGGAACTGGATAGGACACGTACTCAGACGTGACAATAATAACATCGCCAGAATAGCATTAGACTGGAATCCACAAGGAAACCGACGCAAAGGTAGACCAGTCATAACCTGGAGACGCACCATTTTAAACGAAATAAAAGTCAAAGGGAAATCCTGGAACCAAGTTAAAACAATAGCCCAGAACAGAACAGGATGGCAGTAGAGATCTCCCAGTAACTCCGACGACACCCTGCTGCCCGAAATTGGGAGACGCAAAAAAAGTAAAAAAAACTGTCAATTTAGCTTGTTTTTAGCATAAAAATAGCAAAAAAAGTGCAAAATTTGAGCAAAAAAGATCGATTTTATCAATTCCAATTGTTATATTTCCATCTCCCATCCGCAATTGGGGGTAAAACATTTAATTTTGTGAGATTCGGGAGATGCAAATTTAGCTTGTTTTTAGCACTTTCTTTGCTTAAAATACATAAAAACTTACAAATTTTTTATTTAATAAATGTATTGTTGTGATTTGAAATGTTTTGTTGTCCCAGACGATCAAGTAGATGGTATGGCTTGCAGAAAATGTAAGTGTAAATCACATAATACTATTTTTATAAAAATATTTAATAAGTTACATTCTCTAATTAGCAGCTTACGAATAATGTCCATGAGCCAATGTATATCTGTAGAATTTTTTAGTAAGTATCTTTTATCATCCTTCCAACTTAAAGATTTTTTATTTACTTCTTCAGTGAAGATATCATGTTTGTAACTTCTAATTACTGTTTGTTTATTATAAAATTCTTTTTGCTCAAATAAGCATGTTTTATAATTTTCAAAACTAATTTCTTTTTTTAACACGGATTTCTTAATTCCTTTTAATTTTTTTTTAAATTCTTTTTTTGGGTTTGAGTCATTCGTTCTGTAACTGTACATTTTTGATCGTAATCCTATAAATTCCAACATTTTCACAGATTTCAACTCATCTTTAAATTTGCCTATTACTTTTTTATTTACGTCAGAATATATGGGGTGATCTTTTGGATAATCAGAGGTATCAAAGTAATTGGAATTTTCCCCCATAAATTTATAGAAATCAGCATTTTTAAACTCATATATAAAACTATCTGTATCTGTATATAATAATTTTACTTTATTGCTAAATTCTTTTTTAATTACATTATAATGAAAATCATACATTAATAATTTCGATAAATCCAACACGGCCTGTCCAATATAAATAGGTTTATTAAACAGTACTTTGGTTTTATATCTATGAACTGCTACCAGATTCTCACTAAATATTGTTCTACGTTTAAAATTAGGTTTATTTATTGCTTTCTGTAATTTTTGCTCATCTGAATATAATTTAATATTTTGCTGGTTTCTAACTGATTGCATAGACTTTCCAAACACTGCATTGGATACTAGTTTCCAGTAATCTTTTTCAAACTCATTTTTTGATTTTTGTCTTTGCTCCGTATTAAATTTTATGTATGGTGTCATGAAATTTGATTGTGTGAATTTTAAACCTCTATGAATTTTATCAATTCTCATTCCTAAACTTACATAAAGCTGTAATATTTTATAATGTACTATATAGTTTGTTTTATCATAGAAATGACAAAGTAGTTTTGATACTTTACCACCAGGAGGTTTTCTTTTCTCTGGAGCTAGAGGAATATCGTTAAATTTATCGTGGAGATCTTGTGGAAATGATAAGTCAACTTCTAAAACATATCCTGTATCATCATCTGACACTAATATTTTATTAATATCTTGAAGCTCTTCAAAAGTCATCCACTCAAAGTCTTTTTGAGGTAATTTTTGGGATAAGGAATGACCATATAAATTATTTGCATCAATATATGCAAGTTGTGTGTTTTCATCTGCTTTTGCATACCTATTACTACATTGTGATATTCCCCCTCTAATTCCCTTCTCAAAAAACATGTACATTTCATAATCAGTTAATAACTCCAATTCAATTTTTGTATATTTTAACATACAATCCCACGCAAATCCTGGTGTTGTATAATACCAAGCAGGATCTAATCCATAACTTTTATTCAAACACAAATCTCTAAAATTCTCAAATACATCAGCCAATAACAAAACATCTAATTTTAAGTATAAATCATGCCATTCTCCTAAATTTTTAATTTTAAAATATGCCCAGATTTTCTGTGCATGTTCATATTCTTTTTGCGAAATTCCTTTTAATGTTAGCGAAGAATAAAATTTATCTATTGGTGGTAATTTTAATTCTTCAAATTTTTCCCAAGAATTCATATATTCATAGGGGTAAATTCCTTTTCTAATTAACTTATTTATATGTTTTCTAAACAAAATATCTAAATCATTATTTGAAAAATATTTAGCTGCTTCCCTTATTTGTTCCGGTTCCAAATTAGATGATAAAGTATCTAAACTACTTGCTAAAAACCTAAATGAATCAATAAACCTTAAATGAATATACTCTTTATATCCCACTTTCAAAATCTTGCTGAAAGATATATACTTCTCTTCATTACTAGGAATTAAATTCAAGTTACTCTTATCTTCACCCAAATTCTTTACAAACAAGTGACAGTCGTATGCAGACAAATTATGAAATACAATTGGAATAAATATGGGTTGTTTACACTTTAAATTACAGTTGTTACATGCTGCCCCTCTATATTTTCCAGTTATATGATCATGGTCTCTAACTTTTGGGTTTTCAGCTGTAAATTCATTTTCACAAAGATAACATTTTTTTGCTTTTTCATATTCCTTTAAATCTATATCCGTCATAGGTCTATTTGATTCTAATAACTCATATATTGTTTTAGCATGGTTTGATATTGAATTTATAAAATGTTTATCAGCATTTTCTCCTCTATAACTTTCAAATGGATTATCATAATCATTAATACTCTTAACATATAATCCATATCCACAGGGGGTATGAGATTGTTTTTTAATTGTATACGGTTTTTGATAAATTTCTTGTTTTTCAGGATCAGGGATGCATGTTTGAATAACAGGTTTTAAAAGTGATTCAAAATCCGCATAAATTACATAGGGATGTCTTTGCATTCTTTGAATGTTTTTAAATTGTATTGCTGGTTTAATTGTTATAATCTCATCTAAACCTTTAGTTTTAAGTTTTTTCAATATATTAGTTTCAGTGCATTTTTCCATATGCTCTTTTATTTCATTTTGATTATTACTATAGTCTCCACACTTACTACAAGCATATCTAATTGAAGGCATTACTGGAATACATGGTTCATTGCTAAAACAAAATTCTTGGTGTTTCTTCAAATATTCTTCAGTTCTTGTGGCATAATTCAAACATCTTCTACAGAAATGTTTTTTACTCCTACTTATTTCCAGTTGATTATTTAATAAGCGACTCAGGTTTTTAATCCAACAATAATGGTTCTTTTCTTTATTTCCAAAGTATAACAAGTCGATATTCCTATCATAGAAAACCTTATTATTATGATATAACGGGTAAAATGTTTTACCTTCAAAACTAAACACAGTAATATTTATTTTGTTAAGTGACTCAAATTTTGCTATGTCTTGAATTTTAACAGGGAAACTTATTCCTTCAAAATTTAATTCATTTATATAATCCGCTTTATTATATTTAGATACTCTGTATGGATTGTTTTTATAACTTACAGGATGTAAGCAAGATATTACGCTATACATGAAACACTTGTCGTCATTGTTTTTAACATTAACACAGGCTTCTTTGTTTTTAATCCATTTAGGTAATTCAATATATGACTTTCCACTTAACGGTTTATATTTATTTATATTAATTCTTATACAAATTATAGATTCTAGAACCCAGTCTGAACCTTTTGCTTCCATTTCATCACATCTTGCTATAAATAAAACCTTCTGATTATCCCAATATTGAAATAAATCATCCGCTTCTCTTAATATCTCATTCTCCAACTGGAATGGATTGGTCATTGTTATACTAGGATCTAATAATTTTTTGAATTTACATTCCATATTTAAATTAGTTTTAGTATTCTTATGTATACTCATAGCGTTTTGAAGTATATTTACTGCTTTCTTTTTTAATAAATTCATATATGTCGGTATGTCTAAATCCATTTGTTTATTATTATGTTGATAGGTTAATAATCGATTCTTATAAACACTTTCCACTAAAATAAAGTCTAGTTCAGGATCATGAAGTACTTTATGCGATTGCATACGGGTTTTCTTAATATATTTTCCACACTCATCACACTTTACTTTTTGCACTCTTTTTTTCTTTGGTTTTTCATATAACTCATCATCGAATGGAAAAATGTTATAGATTTCTCCATCTTTCTTTGGTTTGATTTTTTGCATTCTTTCTTTCTTCGGTTTTTCATATAATTCATCATCGAATGGAAAAATGTTATTGATTTCTCCATCTTGACTTTGTTGATCTTTAATCTTATTAATTAATTCTGCTTTCTTATACTTTTTAATATACCGTATTCCCAATGATTTTGCTAAATTGTATAACTCAGGCAATCGGAGATCTTCCAATTGAATATTATTCACCTCCATTTATTACAAAATAAATTTGTTAATACTTTTTCAATCTTTAAATTTTAGGTGCTAATTATAGAATGTATTTTTGTATTATATTACTCACTCCTGATTCTGCTTTTTTAATAAGAGAAAGAAATGTGATATCACAGTCTATTATAAAAGAAGATGACGATAAAGATAAAATTAAGAAAATTTTAACCCAAATTAAGCATATCTTTAAGTGCGGACTCCTTTTCTTTTAAGTACAATTTACCATAGTGTTTATTACTTTCTTTATGAAGTTTTAAATGTTGTTTTTTTACTGTTTCACCACAAGTACACACTTCGGTGTTTTCATTATAATATTTACGCATATATTTATTTATTTTGTCTTTATTTTTCTTGCGATAATCTTGCATGTAACTATTGACATTATTTTCAGTAGTCATTTATAAGAGAAAAATTTTGTTAATATTTTTCATAAGAAAACATATATTTAATCAAAAATTCATTCCACAACTTATCCTTTTTATTGTTAATTTTCTGTGGCTTGTGATTTGAGTCTAATTCAGCTAACGCTATGAATTTGTTTATGAAATATTTATGTGATACATTATTTCTATAACCACTTGCATATAAAAAGCTAAGCAAATATGGATATTTTCGAATTATATCATCTTTAGTAGTAGCATTAAGAGATGTATAAAAATTAGGTTTAATTACAATTCGATAATTATGAACTAATTTTTCAACATATTTCATTTTATCTACGTGTTTAATAAATAATTTCTTATTTTGTTTATTAATTACATGAAAATTACAATTAACGCAATGTGGTACATGAGCTGAATTATCGAATGAATATTCTAAACACTGTCTACATTTTTCATAGACTTGTTCATCAATATCTATAACCCGAGCATCTGGAATACTAAAAATTTCATTTATTTAATTTATTTTTTTAACACTGGAGTAATAATAATTGAACATTTATTAATACGTTGTTGAAATCTTTCACGATCTACAGCATATAGATGCCAAATACCTTTACGACTTGCTCTATAAGCATAATTCCAAGTAAACATATAATGTATTTTAACATTATCACTAAATCTAACACTTAAAAACCTCTTAGCGCTCCTAGAAAAAATTCTGGAGTTATTGTATTTTTTTCAGTAACTGATTCCTCAACTACTGGTGTCTCAGTAACTGATTCCTCAACTACAAGTGTCTCAGTAACTGATTCCTCAACTACTGGTGTCTCGGTAACTGATTCCTCAATAGACTCTTCAGTAACTGATTCCTCAACTACAGGTGTCTCAGTAACTGTTTCCTCAACCGATTCTTCGTTATTAGCAACTGCGACTGATTCTACGTCTGATTCACTTTCAAAATTCGTATACAAATACTTTTCTATTGCTATTACTCGAACATTTGTATCTTTAACAGTGTTACTAATATCTTCAATCTGTGTTCTCAATGGATTTGAATTATCATTTGTCATATCTAGTTGATTTATTAAGTTTCTACAAACGTTTAAATCGTCGTTATTAAGCTTTTCAATTAGTTTAACTATACGTCTTAAGATAAACGCACATTCTGACAGTTTCTCCTTATTCGCCATTTATTAGAGAAAAATTAATTTGATTTGAAAACAATATCCCAATGAATTTTATTATGAAAGTCTTCCAAAAATTGTTGACTATACCGTTTCCAATAATATGATAATACAGTCCAATCTAATTTGTCCTGAAACTCTCTAATAAACTCTTCATCTAAGTTTGGTTGATACGATATTTCAATAAAGTCAAGTTTATCCTTAAACACTCTAATAAAATTTAAACTTAAATTCTTTCTGGTTGAAATTATGTGCCATGGAAGTTTTTCAGCATATTTAGTCATAAAGTATTCACTTAAATTTTTTCTTTTAGCAACAACATTAAAGTCAATATACTCAATCATATCTTCTAAAAAGTCATCACTTAAATTTTCATGACTTGATATTTCAGGCCAATCTACTTTATGTAAATACCTCATACAGATATCTTCACTCAAATCTTTTCGCTTTGATAATATAGTAAAATTCACATACTCTTCGTATTTTACAATATGATTCTCATCAAAATCATAACGACCTGATATTTCATCCCACTTAACTTTACTATGATCAATTTCCATTGGAAAACCATAATCATTCACAAACTCAACAAAGTAAATATGTGAAAGACCTGTTAGAAAACTGTCAATCAATCGAAGTTGCAAGTACTGACTCATCATTTATTAGATAGAAATTATACGTTTATAATTTTTGTTATCTCAAACAATAGTTCGTTTTGAGAAAAATGTGTTTCAAAATGATTTCCATAATATCTAATATCAATAGTTTCTTTAATTTTGTTGTATAAATTAATACTGTTTGGATTATACTCAAGTCTAAGTATAACTACCATGTCTGGATATACAGTTCTTAGCATCTTGATGCGATTATTAGCTGCATGCTTTTGAACTCTAAGCACATAATAAGGATATTCCCACATGTGATTTTTTTCAATAAGTATAAACTGATGATGTTTGTTTGTATTGTTTGGTTTAGAAACTACATCACGCTGTATTTCTTCAACCTTTTCTGCTAAAGATTCTACTTTACTTTTCAGATTGTTTACATAGCCTTGTATCTTGTATTCTCCATATTTTCTTATTGATGGTAAGACTTCAGAAGTAACCCACCGCTTAAATTCTTTTGCTTTTGGAAGTTTAGAAGATAGTATTAGTGAATATAAACCTGATTCATTAACATATACAGTATTTGGTTGGTTATTAAAGGGGGTCGCGTTTTGCGACGCCCTTATAAATTCATATATTGTACGGTCTTCTCTATCAATATGCTTAATAATTGCATCTCTTGAATTTGTATATCCCAATATCTCAGCAACATCTTTTGCTTTGAACCAAGGATTGTTATCTTTATCTGCTAGATAATTGATTTTATTATTATTGAATATTATGTTGTTGTTTATAAGGTCTACAACTGATTCCATTTATTACAAATAAAATTTGTTAATATTTTATACTATTAAAATGATTCATAGTTTTTATAAACATTTTGCCACCTGGTTTATATAAATACTCTTTTATTAATCTTTGCAATGATATTATTTTATTGTATTTACTTAATAATCTGTTATATTCATCACTAGGTATCTTGTCTTTAAATTCAGTTAAAAATTCTATTGAGAAAATATAGTTTTTTTTGCAAGGTATAATTTCCCAATCAACTTTATCTTGAAACTCTCTAATAAAATATTCTGATAATTTTTGATTATATGATATTTCTTTCCAGTTAACTTTATCTTGAAACTCCCTAATAAAATCTTCTGATAATGTTTGATATGTTGATATTCGCACCCAGTTAACTTTATCTTGAAACTCTCTTATAAAAGGTTCTGATAATTTTTGAGATCTTGATATATTATGCCAGTTAACTTTATCTTGAAACTCTCTAATAAAAGGTTCTGATAATTTTTGAGATCCTGATATACATACCCAATCAACTTTATCTTGAAACTCTCTAAAAAAATCTTCTGATAATTTTTGATTATATGATATTTCTTTCCAGTTAACTTTATCTTGAAACTCTCTAATAAAAGGTTCTGATAATTTTTGAGATCCTGATATTGCTTTCCAGTTAAATTTATCTTGAAACTCTCTAATAAAAGGTTCTGATAATTTTTGAGATCCTGATATTGCTTTCCAGTTAAATTTATCTTGAAACTCTCTAATAAAAGGTTCTGATAATTTTTGATTATATGATATACATACCCATTTAACTTTATCTTGAAACTCTCTAATAAATTCTTCTGATAATGTTTGAACACATGATATATATTCCCAATCAACTTTATCTTGAAACTCTCTTATAAAAGGTTCTGATAATTTTTGATTATATGATATTACATTCCAGTTAAATTTATCTTGAAACTCTCTAATAAATTCTTCTGATAATGTTTGAACACATGATATGTAATACCCACATGATATATATTCCCAATCAACTTTATCTTGAAACTCTCTTATAAAAGGTTCTGATAATTTTTGAGATCCTGATATTGCTTTCCAGTTAACTTTATCTTGAAACTCTCTAATAAAAGGTTCTGATAATGTTTGAGATCCTGATATTCGCACCCAGTTAACTTTATCTTGAAACTCTCTTATAAAAGGTTCTGATAATATTTGATAACATGATATTACATTCCAGTTAAATTTATCTTGAAACTCCCTAATAAAATCTTCTGATAATTTTTGAGATCTTAATATTTCTTGCCAATCAACTTTTTTATGGTTTATATTTAAATCCATGGCTTTAGCAAAGTTAATATGATCCATATTATACAAGTAATCATCTATACAGCGTAATGTCCAGTAATCCATTTATTACGAAATAATTTTGTTAATAATTTTATGTAGATAAGATTGTGATGACGTTTTGCTCAGCCGCGCGGCGGAGCAAGATTCTCATGATCTGATTTGTCTACGATAGACTCCAGTCTGCGACTACACAATATTCTTTGCATCAACCCATGAATTATGAGTATTATCAAACCCTAACCATTTTACATATGCTTTATTACCTTTACGTTTAATTACTTTCTCAACCAAATATACGTCATCTCTAGCAAAATTTAATTCTTGTTCATAGAAGCAACCTTTTAATTCTTGCTCTTTATAATCTTTCAAATGATAAGTTATTGGATTCGAATATATTATTTTACACACAGTGAATATCTCATTTGACCAATTAGGCGTATAACCTTTCTCAAAAACTGTTTTATATTTAGATACTCTAACTTTATCGCCAATTTGATACTTGGGTTTATAATTAGGAATTTCTTCTTGAAACAGAGGTTTTAATTTTTCTTCATTCTTTTTCTTTGATGCTTCAATGGGTGTCATTTTTATCGTACTATGTTTTGTATGATTGTAAGTATTTACTAGCACAGGTAACATGTCAAGCCACTTGTAATTACCATTAATTGTAAATTGTTTCCACATTTTTTCTTTCAAAGTTCTATTAACACGTTCTACTACACTTGCTTTTCTTTCTGAATATGTTGAATAATGGTTAATATTATTTTCTTTCATTAACGCTTGAAATTCTTTATTGTAAAACTCTAAGCCTTGATCAGTTTGAAGATTTTTCGGTACTCGTTTCACTAGTCGCAGACTTAAGTCTGCTTCAGCTGACGCTAAAATTGATTTAAATGCGTTTGTTATATTGTTACCAGTTTTATTCTCAACAGGTTTTGCCCACAAATATTTAGAAAACACATCAATTACAACTAATAAATATTTATAACCTTTATTCACTCTTGAATATGGAATCATCTCAACTAAATCAGCTTGCCACAAATCATCAATACCATATGTTATTACTTTACGTGTTGGAAAATTTCGTCTTAGTGGTTTATGTAACTCGCTTGCAATTTGTTCTCTAGCGTTATTACTTAAATTTTTTTTATAAACTTTGATTTCTTTGAACCACATTGGGAACACTTTGCCTGTAACATAGGTCGACCATTTTTAGTTACTGTTTTAGTAACGCTAGTTGAATTTGTTTGAGACTTACATTTAAGACAATATATTAATTCAGCCATTTATTAATTAAAAAATTGGTCTGTGACTACTCCAAGAGTCTATTAATTGTATCATGATTTAAATTTGTTGTGTTGATCACACTTTCAGCAAATATTTGGAATACATTGTTATATGTTTCAACGAAATCAAGAAAATCTTCCTTGGTTAATTCTGATTTTTTATTAATTGCGCTATAGTTAACGTTTACTATTTTATTAGTGTTATTAGCAAATACCTGAAATAAATCATTTACTGCTTTATGTAAATGCAAAAAAAGTGTTGTTATTTTTCTATTAATTGATTCATTTTGTGCTTTGTTTAAATCATTTTTAGTGTTTTCCAATTTTTTATTAAGTGTATTATACTTTAAATTTATAAATCTCTCAGTGCTATCTGAAAATTCCTTTATTTTTAAATTATTCTCATTAAATTTTGTTGTTATTAAAGCATTTATTTTACTTGTTTCTGAATGAACTTGCTGAATTTTATTCTCATATTCACCAATAATTCTTGACACAAAACCTTTTGTACAAGCATCTGTGTCTTCTTCAGGATCTTGTGTGTTGCATAATCTCTTGTTTTGAATATCATAATTACCATCACTTGTTAATTTGAAACCAATTCCTGACTCGCCTTTTACACCTCTTGAAAATATTTGATTATTAGAGTAATCATCACTCTCACCAAACTTGTTTAATACCATTTATTACACTAAAATGTTCCCGCTTCTTTTTTGTTTTTTCTTCTTCTAGTTCTTCTTCTATATTCATGATTTCATTTCCAACATTGTCATTACCAGCGGTTTGTTCAGCTTTAAGGAAATTTAAACGTTTTTCTAGTTCGCTAATAGTGTTCCAATAAACATATTCTTTTTCCTTGTTGTTATATTTTTTAAATCCTTTTCCTGTTTTCGGTGTTGAAGTTAGGTCTTCCAATGAGTGATACTGCGATACAGGTGTTGTCGGCGTAGTTGGTATATCTGAAATATCGGATAAATCTTCTGTTTGAGGAAATTCTGGTGACTTTGCTCTAGCTTCGTCATACAATTGTTGTCTTTGTTTTTTACGTGGAGATTGTTTTTTGCTTGGAGATTGATCCTTATATTTCTCCCAAATAGGTTTAATAATTTTGTTATATTTGTTGCTTCTACTTGCTCTCGGTTTAGACGGATCATCAACTCTTTGTATACAACCGCTATGTATTAAAATTTTCTTGTAATTTTCTAGATCCTCTGGTGTGTAATCTTTAGGTTTTTTTTCAGTTAATAAACTCCATATACCATGTGTAGATGGAACTTTAAATTCAACTATTTTCTCATCTTCACCAACCTTGTGGATATTAATATTATCACGATCATACGTTACTAGCACGTTTTTACTACCAATTTTACCGCTACTTCTATTAATACCAAAAGTTTCATCTATGTTTGATTTGACTGTTTTTGTAAGATACTTATCTCCTAATGTTTCATCACCTAACGTTCTATCTCTTGATGTTCCCGGTTGAATTTCATCAATACTCAGATGTGGTCTTTTGTATAGTTTTTTCTGTTGAAAATTATCTTGTATTTGTTTCAATATTTTAGTTTGTTCTTTACCACTTTCTGTTTGATTTAGTATGGCATTTTGTAATGGTACTAGAGCGTTTGTAATAGGTTCGTATTGTTTTAGTAATTTTTCGTGTTTAATAGAATGACCTTCAGTTCGTTTAATGTAAGCTGCTTTAGCTTTGTTGAATGATTCTCTATACTCCTTTACTTTTTTCTCATCCATTTATTACATTAAAATTACCGTTCATGTTCCATGTTGATGTTTTATGTTTCTCATGTTTCATGTTTCATGTTGATGTTTTATGTTCATGTTCCATGTTGATGTTTCATGTTCATGTTCCATGTTGATGTTTCATGTTCTATGTTTCATGTTTCATGTTTCATATTTCATGTTTCATGTTTCATGTTTCATGTTTCATGTTTCATGTTTCATGTTTCATGTTCTATGTTTCATGTTTCATGTTTATACTAAAAGCACCTCATTGAAGTTTCGACTGTATTTACCGTTGCTTACATCTTTTTCTAAATTTATTACAAGAAAATCATACTTCATTTTCCAACAAAAAGTACATAACTGTCTAAACGTTTCAAAAGACATATCTGTTCCAACATGATCATCATAGATATGTTTCAAATTAGTATTGTCGTTATGTTTAAAAACAATAAGCAAATTTAAATTATCACGTATCATTTGTTTAGGTATACGACTATATGTTTGACAAAGGTAAAAGCAACTTATTCTTTTATGTCTACCTCTATGAAAATATTCCTCTATTACTTTCTGTTTGTCGCTAGCAACGTCGTCAAATATAATTACTGATAATGGTGGGATTTCTTCAACTCGTAATACATCATCTGAATTATTATATGTGAAGAAACCAATTTTATACTGTTTCTTAATATGTTTATTTATTTCACTTACATAATTTTCAAGATACTTGTATAGTGGTTGATTTAAAGATTTTGAGTAAATGTAGATATTACTATAGATTAAACTTTTTTTATTATCAGTCAATATTCGAATTAAAATATTTGTTTTACCACAATTTGATGAACCTACTATTCCAGCTCTAATTATATTAGGATAATATTTATAATACTGTATATTTTCTTGTTCTATAACGCATTTTTGCAACCCGTTACCAAGTTTTTTTATTTTAAAATTGTTGCAGACCATTTATTTATAAAAATTATTCTTTCCTTACCATGTTATCACCAGGACTATATGCTACAAATGAGTCATTCGCAATAATACAGTGAATCATCGTGTTTGTTGGTGCTTGTTTTTCAAATGTGAATTTAATTGTAAGATTTGTAGGTCCTTCTTTAATAATTCCACTCTTATACGTTAAATCAAAACAAAACAAGGGATACTTTTTAATAAAATCTTGTTTCTTAATAATGTTATTCAGTTGATCTGCATCTTTATTGGGATAGTACGTTTTCTTAATATCGGTATACATTGAATACATTCTGCTATATATGTTTAATTTTATATTCAAATCCATATCTTCTGCAGGATAATATTCAACTTCACTAAACAATAATCTTATGTTTTCTACATCACAAAAATCAAATTCTGAATTATTTTTCGTAAAGTCAAATTGTCTATTGGTTTGTAAAGCAAAAATAACATATTGAGGTCTTTTAGATAAAGTGGTAATGGACCAAGAATAATTTTTGGATTGTGCCAAGAATGTTGGGTGATTTGTATAGGACCAGTCCAAGTATGTTATTGTTAAATATTTATTTGATTCAATTAATTTATTGATTTTGATTTTCTCATCTATGATTGGTGTAATATGAGGCATTTCCCAAATTATATCGGTTAAATGAATTTTCAAATCTTTATCTTTTACTTTATTTCTCGATGCCTCTGTGGTAACAATTAAACAATTTGCGTCACTGGTATTTCTTAAAAACTCTATTGATTGTGATACTCTCAACACAGGTTTATCATACTTTTCAAATAGTGAAAATATTTGTTTAACTGGTACACTTATTGAAAAATAGCCATCATCAGTAATTAAATTGGAACCATCCCAACCTTCAAGAATATTATTATTTAGTGCAACACATAATCCTTTCAATAAAATATTATAGCCTGGACTGTTTACTTCTTGTACTACTTTATTATTAATTTTGTACACTATATCACTAAACATGTGCATATAACCATTTTTCACAAATTTTATATTTTTGTAATCATCTTTTAAGTCAACATCTGTACAAGTAATTTGGCCATTCAAAATAATATTACTGTTAGCTGTATCAAACTGAGCATCTTGACTATTAATATTAATAGTTGTACGTCTATTTGTATCATTTATATAATCTTTCAGTTGTGGGTAATATTTATAATAGTCATATTTTTCTATTATTTGTTTCTCACTTTTCGGAGCACCAGTGAACACTAGTGATGTACTCATTTATTTAGTAAAAAATAGTGCTTATTTAATTTTTCGAATCTCAAATTGTACTTCTACATATTCGCCTCTAAAATCAATGTATTCACCATGCTGATCTTTTAATTCTAATTTAATGTAATCTATAAAATTTCTACCTTTTAACAGGTAACGATCCAAATTTTTAGGTATAAATACAATATCATAACCTGGATTAACTGTAATATAAAAATCACTAATAATGTCAGTTTGTTTTGAGTTTACGTATTGACCTATAGCTAGGGGACAGTGAATGTTAATAGATTTAATTTTGAAAATATCAATTTCGTTATCTGAAATATATTTCTTGTTTGCTTCAGTTGTTTGTTTGTTAAATCCTAATAAATTTAATATAGAAGTATCATCTATAAAAATTGAATACGGTGATTCTATTTCACATTTAAAGGTATTAGTATTGGGTGTTAAAACGAAACCATCGCCAATTTTTTCTTCAAAAATATCTTTTATATGATAAACAGAATACGTACCATCTTCAATAATAAATGTTACAAATTTACTGTTTTTAATAATTGTAAGTGTGTTATTTTTTAACTTTTTCGAAACATTGGGTATTTTAAAATTTGATTTAAATTTTCTAATACATATTTCATATTCACCATCACTGATATCTAGCGGTGGATAAAATTTTGCTTCTAACACAGATGAATCTAAGTTTGCAGAATTATTCAGTTTAAATATTCCGCTCTCCATTTATTTATCTAAAAATCTTAAGCATAATTTACCACATATTGTTTGATCATATTTCTGGTAACTGTCATAATTATAATATATATTTGCTTTACCTGAACTATTAAAGTATTTTATTAATTTCTTTTCTGGGTTAACGTTGCCGAACGAATCAAAATAATATATTATTATTTATCTTCTTATAAGCAATCCAATGAGTACCAGGTCCTGAGTTTGAGTCTAGATTTACAATACCAGTTTCGTTTTTATTTATTTTCTTAGGTAATGTGTCATCCATAAATACACCTCTAAAATATTTAATTTTTAACTGTTTAGCGTAATTTATTAGTTCAATATCGGATAATGCTTTATTTGAAATTTTTATTTTTTTTTAGACTTGTTCCATTCAGCATCACCTATTGAAAAAATTCCTTTACCAGTTTTCTTAACACCTGAACCTTTTTTTCCTTCAATTGCTTTATTGTGACGTTTAGCCTCTTCAAGCATTTTATTTTGATATTGTTTTTTATGTACTGCTTGAGTTATACCTGCTGCTCCACCAGCAGCGGCTCCTAATGCTGCTATAATTGGCAATAAAGGTATAATGCCACCTCTTTTAATTTGACTTTGTGATAATTTTAAAGTTACTCCTTTACCGTCTTTTTTTGCTTTTTCAATTTTATTAATTTGAGCTTGCGTGAGTGATAGTTTAACAGAACCTTTCAAATCTTCATTCTTTAAACGAACTGAAACAGTGTCTGTTGCGTTGGCAATTTTCTTTTGTTGATTTTCAGACAAACTCACACCATATTGTATATATGACATTTTAACTGATTTATTACTAGAAAAATTATTATTTAAACCCATACCCATTTTACGTTTAGCTTTCATAATATTTGTAACTGACCATGCCGCGGTTTTTTCACCCAGGGAAGAATCTTTACTGTTAACTCTGTCCCAAGCCTTGTATTCTAATATTTGATCTGCTTTATTTCTATTGGGTACATCTTTATACTGAGAATATGCAATATCGTGTTCCCTGCATGCTTCATCTAAAGGATTTACACCTCTATCTCCTCGAGCTAATCGTTTCTTTAATTTAGTTCCCGGCCCACAATAATTGTAACCCGGTACATGCGCTTCAAATGGCAAATTATTTATTAAATTATTCACAATACCTGATCCTTTCTTTCTCATTTATAAATGGAAGAATATTTAGAAAAGAGAAAATACGTTTACCGTAAAAGTTATAAACTTTATAGTAATATGAATATTGCACTTCATATTGGTGAGGTAATTTTTGCGGGAAGTAGTTTATCTGCTCTTGCGTTTGTGCCTTTAGCTGCTTTATCTCTTGGTAGTCCGGTTTTAATGGGTCTTAATGAAATATTAAACATTAAAGAAAAAATGATTGAGTTTAAAAAGTGTTATAAATTTTATAGAGATATGTTGTTATTGTTAAAATCTGGTAAAATTAGTGAAGTTGAAATATACGATAAAGAACGTGAATTTTTAGATAATATTACTTATTTTGCTGTAGAAAAATATTTAAAAAAGAAAAAATTAAATGGTTATGCAACTTAAGTAATCCGACCACTACATCTTGCGGAATCCAACTTGTTAAGACTTTATATTTAACAAACAATAATTACTAATAGAATTTTTATAAATTCTGTTAAACAAATAAATTGTTCTAGAAGTTTCTTCTCATCAGCATAAATGTGGCATTACATGTATAAATGTTGTACACATCGGAAGAGTTAAGAAACATTCATCAAGAATTGTGGAATTATCACACAAAAATGTTAGAATTATTGAACAATAGTGTTATTAGTGATCAAAACTACTTTCAATTAAAAAGACAAATTGAATTAAATAATATTCAGTTACCAAAAAAAAACCTAAATTCACTATAGAAGATTTTTTTCAATTAAAAACAAGAAAGAAATTAAATATATTAACAGGTCAGGACTTACATAAATATTTAAAATCGCTATTAGGAAATAATTTAGAACATTGTCATGTTGATTTACCAAGTGATACATAGGATGCATATGGAAACATTTTTGGAAAACAACGTCAGATAATATTTCGTGAGTAGATATAATATTTTAAAATTTAAATTCTGTGTTAATTTTTATTTTTTAGAAATACTGCGTCATAAAAATTAGTCATTCAATTTTTTAAACAAATTTAATTTTGTGACGTCGTCGCAGAAGAACTGTTCGGTATGAGTCATAATATTTTAAACAAATTTAATTTTGTGACGTCGTCGCAGAAGAACTGTTCGGTATGAGTCATCCATATATCTTTTTAAACAAATTTAATTTTGTGACGTCGTCGCAGAAGAACTGTTCGGTATGAGTCATCCATATATCTTTTTTAAATAAAGTGAATATCATGTATTTGTTTATTGTTTCTTTCTACTTTACCTTTATAAACTAAACTGGGTGGGTTTTTATTCATGTCTTTAATTTGGGGAATAAATTTATTAAATCTTTGTGGTAAAGATACTTTGCAGTTTTCCAAATTTGCTATAACTTGTTGGCCGTAATTACCTGTGCTAGTTTCAAACGATATAACTTTATAAAGAGTATCTAATTCTAATTCAGATAATTTTTTAAATTGAGATGATGCACTGTTCAACATACCTGCATAGTTAGTTTTGTTCTCCATTTAGTACAATAAAATTATGTTAATATATTTATTTAATAAATTCTTCATTCCCATTTCACCGCTCCAATTCGATCAATCCATCGTTGCCCACAGAATTCTTGATTCTTGACACTATAGTTTTTAATCATTATTATTTTGTAATATAATAATTTATACTCACTCATAGATAATCTAGTATAAAAAATTTGTAAGTTTTTATGTATTTTAAGCAAAGAAAGTGCTAAAAACAAGCTAAATTTGCATCTCCCGAATCTCACAAAATTAAATGTTTTACCCCCAATTGCGGATGGGAGATGAAAATATAACAATTGGAATTGATAAAATCGATCTTTTTTGCTCAAATTTTGCACTTTTTTTGCTATTTTTATGCTAAAAACAAGCTAAATTGACAGTTTTTTTTACTTTTTTTGCGTCTCCCAATTTCGGGCAGCAGGGTGTCGTCGGAGTTACTGGGAGATCTCTACTGATGGCAAAAACTGGTGGAGGCCCTATGCTCCAATTAGGAGTTAAAGGATTTATATATGCAGTCATGTAGCTACTGTACTATTTGCATTACATTCGAGGGCATTCACATATGAAAAATCATGTACAGACGTACTTGCTAAGTGGCCTGTTCCATCTACGACAACAGCAGTAATGGTAAAAATTAGTTGTTTAGATTGGGGGAAAAAATATCAATTTTTTTCTACGTCCAAATTAATTCCTACATTAGCAACAGAGAGTTTTGAAAAATTTCTTCGATGTGTGCAAGAAACTGATACTGATTCAGCTATATTTCGTGTTGTGGATCCGTTCGCTTCTGAACTTCATGACGATCAAGTTACATCGGAATCATCTTTACCTATGGAACTAATAATTTGTTCAACGAGCATTCTTTGAATTTATCTTTAGAACATGTTGTCATTGGCTAAAGATGTTACTCTGACTATAACTAAAGAAGAGTGTGATGCTGTAAATACAATTAGTATGGACTAGAGTTCCAGTACTTTAGTTTAAGTTCGGAACAGGACGAATAACAGCATCAAACTTTAAAGCAGCATGTCGCACCTCACTCCAAAAACCGTCGTTGACATTAATAAAAGGCATATGTTATCCCTTAAAGATGTTGTTTAAATCCAAGCAAACTACATACTGTTTAAAACACGAAAAAAAACCTTTGTCAGACTTCATAAATCAATTTAAAACACTGCACACAAATTTCATTCGCTATTTAGAAATTAGAATAGTATTATTATCTACTTGTATATGTATATTCTCAACATATCTGAAATTTATGTAAAATTTACTTTAATTTCAATTATATCACTTATTATATGTTTACTGCCATATAAAACTGGAGTTTGCATGCCCTCCAACAAAGATGGCCGATCCGTCAAAGTCACGTGATCTGGAATGGTCTATATCTTCGGTCAGCCTAACGTATGATTTACGTTTACTACTTTGCAATATTTTGTTGTCGTTAACTACCATTTCCGCTATATTTTTACAATCGTTAATCGTGTCCGAATCATTGTCCTTTATTCCTACGAATTCGAGATGACTTTTATCAGCTGTTTCTACTGACACTTTGTTTTCAATTAACAATATTTTATTATCCTGAATTTTTCTGTTTAAAAAAGGAATTTTTAAATTTTCATTAATTAAATTTTGATTTTTGAAATCTAATAAACCACCATGGTGATCCAGAAAATCTACGCCTATGAGGCCATCGGCCTCGTAACATAAATCTTCGGAACACACAAAAAAAATATGTCTCAGTTTCAAATTACCACTTACTAATTCCAAATCTATTGTTCCTATACAATCTAAACTATTTCCAGAGATATCTACTAATTGTTCATTTGTTTTTATAATTTGTTTATTTAATTTTAAATTTAGACTATTTTTGATAATTGAAACAGCTGATCCAGAATCTAAAGAAATTTATAACTATGGTTATTTATTTTCAAATTAACTAATTTTGCTTTGTCATTCTCTAATTCGGCGACCCACGGAATTACGTGAATTTTATTTACACTGCCCCGCTTTGGGTCGACATTGAGGCAGTTTCCTTGTTTAAAGGACAATTTTCGGTTTTTGCACGATGTCCCGGTTTTAAACAACTGAAGCAAAATTCTTGCTTCCGTTTTTTACATTCTTTTGCAGTATGGTAGTTACCGCCACAATTAAAACATTTACCCCTCATTTTAGGGTACTCGCTAATAGTACTTGTGTAGTAATCTTGGTTGGTACTCGGCGTTTTCGATTCTGTCCGTCCCAAAGTATTTTTATTTTCTACCATACGCACAGGGTATTTTAAAGAGTCCGCGTAAGTCTGTCTAACCATACGTGAATGTGTCTGTTCGCATAATTCTGCGTATGGTAGTGCTTCGTCCAATGTGTCAAATTGCTTGTACCGACAAATTTCATTAGCAAGTCGTGTATTAATCCCGTTTAAAAATTGTGTAATGACCATATGGTCTCTACGAAATTGTAGTCTCGCGCCCTGTTCACCGACAATTAACGAAGTCGGGTATACTTTTTCTGCTTCGATTTCTAGTCTTATCGCGAATTCGCTAAGTGATTCGTTCTGTTTGCGTACAATTTTTTTGAAATTTGTCTCGTCGCCTGTCGTTGTTGGTCTTTTCCCAAACATTACCGTTAGCCAATGAATTAATTTTGCAAAATTGTCTGGTCTCTTGTGTAACGGTAGTGCGTAGAATAAGTCTCTTGCATTTCCCGATAGTTTTAACGTTGCAGCCATAGTTTTTTGTTTATCATTCCAGTTGTTACAACTTGCTACTACATTTAAAAGATCTAAAAATCCTTGCAAATCTGAACCACCCGAATAGGTTGTTAAAGAATTGATAGCCGTCAATGCGCTTGGATTCGTAAATATTGGTTGTTCGGCTTCTATTTCACGTACTACTTCCGGAATATAGGAAAAATTACAAGGATTATTTACCGGTGGAGTCTGCATTGGTGGGACTGTGGGCATAGGATTTACTTGAGTTTGGAAAGGATTGTATATAGGAGAGGTACCAACTGGAGGTGTCGGAGTGGGTGTTGGCATATTTGGAAGGACATAACCTGGAATATAGTTCGGCATAGGATAAGTTGGGTGTCTATAATCCACTGCTGATAGTGAATACGGATTCATTACCTGCTGAGGGTATACAGGGTGAATACTGAAAACCTTGACATAGGGAAATAACATGGGAAAACAGTTTTTTGCTGTTTCCATCTGTCCCGCTAAATAAAATCGGGTGTATATGGTATCGTTAGTTAGATTACTTAATTTTGCATCTAATAAAACTAAATGTTGTGTAATTAGGACTTTTGTAACTGAAATATTTGATAAAATAAATTGTATTTTGAAGGTTATCCTTCATATTTTCGAATAAGAAACGTCAAAAACAATATGCTCCATAGCCGAGTGGATACGAGGGCTGTTTCATAACATAAATACTCTACAAGTCCTGGTTCGAGACCACCTCAGCCCTACTTTTTTTTAATTAAATTATGCTTATGATTTTAATAAGTTTTAATTTAATAAATAAATTACTGGAATAAATAAAATACTGACTACAAAATAACTATGACTTGCAACAATTAATCAATCTGACACACAGGCCAATGGTTCTTTATAGGAGTATTGGTAGTAAAATTTTAATACCGAATATCCTTACCAAGACTGCGCCACTGTAACACGAGCTAAGGAACGAGGACTGTGTTGACAGATAGGGGTTGTCGGGACGTTGCCGTTCTCTTAAAACTGAGCAAAATACTAAGAATTCGGTACTTACCGCTTTGGACTACTGGGCTCTGTTGACCTGGATCTGGGCGGCAACAGCTGATGGTCTGGCACTTAACACGAGGGTAACGACCGAAAGGTTTTCAATAAAAAGGCAGTTTAAATTATAAATATAATAGTGTAAAAATGTTAAAAAATATTAATGTGGTGAAAATATTAAAGTACAAAATTACGAAATACGATAAATTTTATAAGTCCAAATATAAGTAAAATTATGCAATTAATTATTGCTACGACACGCGACGTGAACCCGGGACCGAATTTGGACAGACACATAGACCACAGCTATGATAAAGCCCTAAAATTTGGTTCACATGCCCATTTATCAATTTTGTTTATGTACCTTTCATAGACGAGTGATATGATTTCCAAATGTTTGTAATTTCAGCTGCATCATAACAAGTTGGATATTTGAGACGTTGATAATTTGGGATAACGAAAATGACTTTTATTACGGTGACAGACTATTTATGTGTCTGGGCTAGGAAATTTTGAATTATTAATTGATAAATTGAATTTGTTTAACGTCTCAAAATCCATCTTGTTACAGTCGAATTCAACTTCAACAATGTTTACTTTCCCGTTTTCTTCAAAATTTGAAGAAGCAATACATAAAAGCCAATGTACTCTTCGCAGAATAAGACAAAATTATCTGCAGTAGCGACCTCACATACTATTTCAGAATCAAAGTCAGGCTGAGGGTCGAAGTTTTATCCACAGCAACTTCTGCAAAGTGTCTTATAAGAATCCTTTAACTACCTGTTTCCTTTCTGTAATTCACTTTACTTTAAAATGTGTCACTTTTGAAGGGTGACGGATCTCTTTTGAACATTTTTTTTAAAGAAATTGATTCTATAGCTAGATTTTATCGTACCCACGATGCTTTGGTGTTACTTTTGCTTTGATAGTGCAAATTTTATTTTTCGCTGCACTTATACGTAACTAATAGCTTCATCGCTATACTCTTCTCTAGCTGTTCTGTAAATTTTATTCCTGGATTTTTTGTAAAACAAATGCAACGTAACAGTATTTAAACATGCAAACATGGTAAGTTTCGTCTGTCTGCTATCACAAATTCAGGATCCATATTCTAAAGAAAGTAAACGCAACAATTTTTATTTAAATGGTATTATTAATTTCTTACTTTACTCACTTATTTTTTTAAAATATTCTTCAATAAAAATCAAAAGCAAATTCGATTCACATTTTGTTGAAAATAACACTAAAACTGTCAAAAATATCAAGCATGCTAACATGTCAATCAATGTCAATGTTATTATAGATATTAAGGATACAAGTTTGATATAGCGTTCATAATGAAACGCGAGGCGGTAAGCCGAGTGTTTTAATCACGCAAGTTTCATTATTAGGCTATATCAAACGTGTATTGTTCAGTATTTTATCTACGACAGTTTAAATTGATCTTAAAATACATTTTTCATTTAAATTTCGACATAATGAGAAACATTGAAATGTTCATTCGTAGCCTACGTATTAACACGTATTTACGGTAGGCCACGGTTCATTTTATTCATTGTTATGGTTACAATTTTTGTTTGTTTGAAGAAAAAAAAAACAATTTATAGTTGTCAAATTCTTTCATATACGGGTACATTTTATCTAAGTTTCCAAGATAAAATGAGCGATTTCGAATAAGATTTTGTTCCATTGGACATTGAAGCCGGTGTCGAAAATGTTGTGGCTTCTCTTATTCTTGAAAAATCAAGAGAAGCGTACGAGCAAGCCTTTGTAAACCTGGAGGAATGGTGCAACAGTAAAGGAATAAAGAACTACCATAATTAGAAGGTCCTCTTAGTGTATTTTGAATACCTTTCAAAACAACGCAAACCGTCATCGCTTTGGGTATATTATTCAATGTTACGTTCTGTTATTTCAGTCAAGAAAAATATAGATATCTCTAAATATACCCATTTAATTGCATTTCTGAAAAGACAGTCAGAAGGATTTCGGCCAAGAAAATCAAAAATTTTAAGAAAAGAAGATATTACTTCGGGGCTTCGGCCGGGTAACACTGCTCACAGTAGATTTTTTGTCGCATACAGGAATGGAAAATGTTTTAAACAGCCGGTTGGCGTTAATACATTTGGAAAAATGCCAAGCACTATAGCATCTTTATTGTGTCTTCCAAATCATCAAGAATACACCGGTCACTGTTTTCGGAGATCGTCTGCGTCATTACTAGCAGAGGAGTGGATTTATTGACCGTCAAATGACACGGTGGTTGGCGTTCAAATACAGTAGCCGAGGCTTACATAGAAAGTTCAGTAGAAAATAAGAAGAAAGTAGCCTCAAATATTTTGGGTGCCTCTACCATATCAAATATTGGCTCTTCAAGTTCTACCAATCAAGAAATTAATTTTGTCTCAAAAAATTCGGCATCTTCTGGAATTCATGTTTCAAATTGTAAAAATTTAGTTGTAAATGTGTATAATAAATAAGTTTTGTTATTTTAAGATATTTCATAATAAAAATAGTTATTTACATAACAAGCGGGGAAAGTGCTAAATAGCAAGCGTGTGAAGAGATTGAAGAACGAGGCTTGTAGCGCCGAGTGATTTAATACACGAGCGTTGCTATGCACTTTCAAGCGAGTCATGTACACTATTTTTCAGACGACCACAAAATATTACAATAAAAACATAAAAACAGTGTTTATACAAAAGTGTCAATGTCAAACACAACTCTCGAAAGCATTGACGTTTGGGTTTGAGGTTAAGTATCACTAGTTAACCGGAAACTGATTTGGAAGTCTAGTACGTATTATTTGAACAATTAATAAAACTATCAGTACATTTTAACTCTTTATTTTTGTTATTAATTCACTATCAATTTTAAAATCGTAGTTTTAAGCAAATTTTTATTAATTTTGTTACATTTCAATATCAAAGTACCATCTATTGATCACTAATCGTCATATCCGGTTATATAACACACTAGTGTGTTATTATAACACACGCCGTGTGCTATGTTACATTTTCTGGTGTTAATTACACTGTAAATATGGCTACTTTCATATGTGGTCGTCTGAAAATGTAAATTTTGATTGAATTTCTATTGTTATTTGTCTTACAAAATAAATAATTCATAATGACATTCAGTGCCATTACGAAACTCATAATGACACTCAGTGCCATTATGAAACTCATAATGACATTCAAGTTAGTGTACCAATTACGTATTAGCGCACTGTCGTAGATAAATATATTTAATAAAAACAAGTTCTAGTAAAAATACAGTATTTCAAATAAAGTGGTTTTATATTTTTTTAGAAGATTTTCATCAGGTTATGGGCCCAGGTGACGTGTCTAATAGTTATTTATGGTACAAGTGTGTTACATTACAGATAAGTCACGTGGAAAAAGTTTAGCTAACGAGGCCGTCAGGCCGAGTGTGGTATTTTTTCAAGTGACTTAGGTAATTAACACACGTGTGCCATACAACATTTTATCCAACACATTTTAATCATTGATATAAAAAACATATAAGATTTTTGACAGATGGAATTTCGAAATGACATTTCGGAACAAAATAGTGTAGAGAAGGTTTTATAACGTAGTTACTATGATACGAACCAAAAAACAGTGAGCTAATATATTTAGCTCACTAGTGACTTATGACCTACTTTATTTATCCAAAAACAGCATACTTATATCGTTATAATTACACGGTGTTGGATAAATATATAAATTGTATTTGTTATACTGCGATTAGAAAATATGAGTTTTAAAGCAAATATTGACAAATTGGATGGCAAGAATTGGCCAAAATGGAAGAGGCAAGTAGAGCTGTTGTTGATGCATCAGGATTGTTTGGACAAGGGTTTATTTTTGAAGCAAAAATAGTGAGTACTCTTTCATACTAAATGGTAAAACACAATTAAAAGATAAAACAACTCCAAAAGGACTGTACGTGCTACGTGTACATAAATACTTTGTATGATAAAGACACTCTGCAAAAGCGGAAGATTTTCATTACATTTATACTAACCTAAATGTCAAATCAACGTTATTCTTACTTGAAGATCACATTAAAACCAGTGTGAATCTATACCCGAGTGCCATTTACGTCACAAACATGGCTGTTACTGAATTTACGTACTCGATTTGAATGCATTTAATTTCATTTTGATATTAGGGTAATAAAAAATCAAAAAATTAAAGATTATATTCATCTAAATATTACTTATACATGACGAACATTGATATTTAACAAGTATTTTCTTAAAAGCCGTCTGCTTGGAATAACCCATTAGCTTTATAAAAATGTATAAATTGAAGACCTCTCTAGTAGATATCACTGGGTAAGGGTGTATTATAAACAGAAAACATTTAAAATATTTATTTACATTCATTCTAAGTAAAACCCCAGTGTACGGATGTACGGTGAAATATGCTCTCACATTAATATTGTCAAATTGTCATATTTTCAAAATCAAAAATGTATTTATTGAAATTTTAAGAAAACATTGTAACGACATTGAAAGTATACTTAAGGATGGCACAGACATGGATATAAATTCAGTTGAATGTTTTGTTGAATTGTAGGTTTTTCCTAGATCTTAAAACATTTAGAATTTAAAAGTATATTTCCGAACTTAATTTGTTGATATTTATTATTCTTGGAAATTTATTATTATAAAAAAAATGTGTATTATCTTGAATAACAATCAATAATTATTTGTGTAATATTACCACACATTTGTTATGAACGACCAATTCAATCGGTACTAGCGCATGTGCTTATTTTTTATACAAATTAATTATATTGATATTTATATTTTTGCAAAAAAAATATTAAACAATAAAATTTTGTATTATTTTGAATAAAAATATAAAATAATTTCAGTAATATTACTACCCTTTTTGTTATAAACAAAGATTTTAATTAGGGTATTATCGCATAAGCATATAAGTAACCTAGCTGTAGATGTTTAAAATAATTAGAAATATTTATTTTATATTCTTGTAAATAAATTAATAATCAATAAAATGTATATTATCTTCAATAAAATTAATAATTATATTAGTAATATTATCACTAATTTTATTATAAATAACGAATCCAATTGGTACTAGCGCATTTGCATATATGTATCTTATACGACCTGTAGATGTTTAATAGTATATTAAGTATTAAGTGTTGTAAGATAGATATTACGCACAAAGTAGAAATGTTACACAATTGTGCGTAATTGCTTTACAAATCGAATTACGTACAACACTTTTTCTACGACCATTATAATTATTTTTCGATCACAAACTACACTATAATTTTTTACTCACTACTATTGATCAATATTACCATGTTAAATGCAGACAAAAATTTAGAGAGTCGGGCTACTTATAATGTAGAATCTGTTTTTCTATAATGTTCTTCATGAAGTAATTGGCTGTGACCCATAAATTTAGATAACAATTTAATATCACCATCGGTCATGTCTACTAGTTGAGTTACAGTTGCTATTTGCTTTCTGAGTTGGGTTCCTCTTAATGTTTCGGGATGAGCTGTACCACAACGATTTGCTGCGTCTCTCAAAACTTTACCGGCAAATAAATAAGAATTATCTTTTATTCCGAAAACGTATGGTTTGCTGTCGCTAACGCCTGCTTCAGTCCTAAATTTTATTATTGTATCTATGTATTTAATGTGCATTTCAGTAAGTAGCATGGGTACATAACCACCCACTTTCCACGTAATACAATTCGTTGAAATTTGCTACACCTAACCTTTTCCCTGTTTGATAAAGATACATACACATCTGAATCTTCACCAACAGCTGTTTTTTATTTGTAACATTCCAGAGATAATCGTTACGCTTCTCCAGTACGCCTTCTATTAAAAATCAATAACAATGCTAAAGAATGTATCATTAATTGATACCATGCAACATAAGTAAAATTATAATTATAATTGTAATTTATCATATGCTGACTTAGCGCCAGAAAGCAAATATTCATTTAAATTACAAATATCCGCCATTAGCGGAATTTGTTTGGATTTTGACATTTTAGTTTCGGTCAGATTAGCATTTGCTACAGCAACTATTTGCATATTATAATTCATTTTCTGTAATGTTTTATAGGTCTCTACCTGACATTGTATTATTGCATTATCTTCTTGGATGAGTTTAGTAACAAAAGTACCACACACTTTTGGTAATATATTCCCAATGTTCACTGCTAATGACGGTATTGTAAGTCATCGTTTAATTCTATCGTAACAACACATTTTATGAACAACGAGTAGGAATAAGTTAAATTTGCAAGGTTGTAAACAATCTAGCAATTTTGTAATTGAAGGATCGCGTTCTTTCATTTCATTTAAAAGTTTTGCAAGAATTTGCATATCTGAACGTATATGGTTATTCATGTGTTTTGCATGCAGGTATTTAGCACTAAGCCGAGCACCATATAATAAAATTTCGTCATCATTCCTTAGGGTCAGTGTTACAATATCATTACTACCATTTGCAAGCACATCCTCTACGTGTTGCAATTCTTCTCTTAATTTTTGGCGCACCAATGATCGACCCAACCTTCTAACACCAGTTGCTTTTGTTACATTTGTACAGAGTTTGTAGTGTTTTGCCAGCGTAGATGTTCTATAAAAAGCCTTACAATTAGCACATGGAACATAATTATCTACTGTTCTCTGAAATTAAGGTTTAGGACGACGTGTCACAATTAAATCACCTTGGTTAAAAGCTGCATTAGTATTTCTTAAATTAATTATTTTTTTACATCATTCCACAGATTTTAAGCTTTTATGTTCATTTACAAGAAATAGAACAGCTTTATTTTCGGTTTAACAAACATTAGCCAAATACGTTTCCCGCTATTTTTGGGTCATGTTTGTTAATTCGAAAATAAATCAATTTTATTTCTTGCAATTGAACTTATTAGATGTAGTTGTGGCCTCTGAACACGATTCTGACATTTATTTGTTGATATTTTTTGTCGTTTATTTACTAGATATAAATTTACCTCCGGTATTGGGAAAAAGTACCACAAACTCACAGACCGACATCTAAAAAATCGCAAACTATTAAACAAAAATAAACGAAACATATGTAAAATTGAATTTTAAACAACTTTTGTCCTATAAACTACATGGTTTAAAAGCACCGTTTAGCTGCAAATTACAATTGGATGAAAATTTTCCGACTTTTTCATCCAATCCGGATTTCCAATTAAACCGTTCACTTAACACACATAGTTCATAAGAACAATGTTGTTTCAAATAAAATTTTAGGGGGGGTTACTTTGAAGCTTTTTTTGAAATTTTCAACTTCACAAACTTCCTATCGTAGAATTGTTATCAAGGAATGAAACACGCAGATTTCATGTTAAAATCTTTAAAAATTCACAGCGCCTGTATTTATGGTTTGTTTGGCACGAAATGATGTTCTTATTAACAATTTGACCCGTAGAATTCAAAAATCTAGGTCTCGACCTCATATGTCCACCCACTTCTGGGTGTGGTCGTTTTTTATAGGTTATTTCCGAAAATAACCATTTTTCGAGGAATTAAATTTTAGACGGAGTTTACTTAAATCATAAATTTAATAGGGCTTACCGTTTTTGAGATACGTGCCTGTATTTATTTTTTTCCACAAAAAAATGACGACAATAAATTATTTCCGGTTGAACGGTAAATTTTACAAAACAATTTCTTTAAAGAAAGTTATTCAGAATTATATTTTATAAAGAGTTAGTATGAATATTTTTTTTAAATTTTGAACTTTTGCAAATTTCCCAAAGAACTTAGAAAAAATCTTGGAAATCCAGTGAAATTCTTGTCAGCGAGGCGACCCGAATACACTTCAAAAATCTTCAATACTTCAAGCCACAAAATTATGCATTTAAAAATACGTAGCTCCTGTGTTTATTATCCGATTGTTACCAAATTTTGGTCACTTATGCAAGTTGACGAGTAGAATCCAAAAATTACTTACAAGCTCCTATCTGTACCCAGTTTTGGGTGGGGAAGCTTTTTGTAGATTTTTGATTTTTGACGAATTTTTTTTCCATCATTGAAATTCGAAGTTTTAAATTGTTGCAAATGAACTTATTAGATGTAGTTAAAGTCCCTGAACACGAATCCGACCTTTATTTGTTGATATACAGGTTGTTCATTTTATTTTGTCTACTATTGCTATCTCGAGAACTATAAGAGCTACGGGTTCGGTTAAATTGGCAAACAATTTCTATTTTACAATATTATAAACATGAGATAAACAAAATTTTTATTAAACCAGTGGTTCTCAAAATACGGGTCCCAATTTTTTTATTTTAAATGTGTACGTATTTTTTTTATTTGCTTATTCAATAGACAATTTTATTCTGAATTCAATGATATAATATTATCATACCCTAACATAACGACTTTTTAAAAAAAAAGGATCTGAAATTTTATATTAATTTGATTAAAATATGTTAATAATAAGAGTGCCATGACGGGAAAAAACAGAATACAAGTTATTTTTTAACCTGGAATTAGAGTGCCTTGACAGAAAGAAGTGAATAAAAGTATAATCCTTCGTTCAAGGCATTCTAATTCAAGGTTAAAAAATAACTTGTATTCTGGTTTTTCCCGTCATGGCACTCTTATTATTGACATATTTTAATCAAATTAATATAAAATTTCAGATCATTTTTTCTCAAAAAAATCGTTATGTTAGGGTATGATAATGTTATATCATTGAATTCAGAATAAAATTGTCTATTGAATAAGCAAATAAAAAAATAGGTTCACATTTAAAATAAAAAAGTTGGGACCTTTATTTTGAGAACCACTGGTTTAATAAAAAATTTGTTTATCTAATGTTAATAGTAATGTAAAATAGAAATTGTTTGCTAATTTAACCAACCTCGTAGCTCTTATAGTTATCGAGATAGCAATAGAGGACAAAATAAAATTAACACCCTGTATATTGTTGTTTACTTACTAGAAATAAAATAAATTTCTCTAACTTCAAATATTTTTAGAAAAATTTAAAAATGAGAAAATTTGAAAAAAAGTTTTTAACTAAACCCCCTTAAAATTTAATTCCAAGAACCTTTTTTATATAAATTATTTCGTAGAAGTTACCGTTCAGCCGAAAATCAATAATTGTCTATTATTTTTGTGCACAAGTGGCTACAACCAGAAATGGGTGGATGATATGATTTGAAGAACATTTTTTTTAAATTCTACTAATCGAATTATACGTAGGACCAGAGTTTTTTTAAATTTTAAAACAAATAATAAACATAGGCGTTGTGATTTTTTTAATTAGACAAAGATGATCAAATGCCTATGAAAAGTGGATTTCCGGATAAATGTTAAATTTTACAATAGTTATTTATGGTACAAGTGTGTTACATTACAAATAAGTCACCTGGGAAAAGTTTAGCTCACAAGGCCGTCAGGCCGAGTGTGGTATTTTTTTAAGTGACTTAGGTAATTACCACACGTGTGCCGTACAACATTTTATCCAACACATTTTAATCATTGATATAAAATACATATAAAATTTTTGCCAGATGGAATTTCGAAATGACATTTAGGAACAAAATAGTATAGAGAAGGTTTTATAACGTACTTACTATGATACGAACCAAAAAACAGTGAGCTAATATATTTAGCTCACTAGTGACTTATGACCTACTTTATTTATCTAAAAACAGCATACTTATATCGTTATAATTACATGGTGTTGGATAAAATAATTTATTTGAAGAAATTTACTTATAATTAAATTAGTTAGTTAGAAACTTTTTTTTAAATTATGAAGTTAGAAAATATTTCAAAATATCTTGGAAGTTAGAGAAATTTATTTTATTTCTATTAAGTAAACAACAAAAAATTTCCTAACTATCAGAGTTTCATCCAATTATAATTTGCGGGTAAACGGTGCTTTTAAACCATATAGTTTATAGGACAAAAGTTGTTTAAAATTCAATTTTACATATGATTCGTAAATTTTTATTTATTATTTTGCGATGTTTTTGGGGTCGGTCCCACTAACAAAGGTAAATCTACTTCTAGTAAATAAACGACAAAAAATATCAACAAATAAATATCAGATACGAGTTCAGGGACCTCAACTACAGCTTTTAACTTCATTTGCAAGAAATAAACAGCTTTATTTTCGGTTTAACAAATATTAGTACGTTTTCCGCTATTTTTGGCTCATGTTTGTTAAACCGAAAATAAAGCATTTTTATTTATTGAAATTGAACTTATTAGTTGTAGTTGAGACCTCTGAACACGAATCTGATATTTATTTGTTGATATTTTTTGTTGTTTATTTACTAGAAATAAATTTGTCTCAAAAAATTGAAGTGTTTTTACTGTAAAATGGATTCAGATAGATAAAATATATGTGTAATAGTAAATTGTTTGATTAAAAATTTTTGTTAAATAATATGTAGTAGTCCGTTTTGAGAGGCTAACTATTGGGATCTCGAGAACCGTAAGAGATACGAAGTCGGTTAAATTGGGGCAAAGTTGTCGCATTAGTTGACCATTTTAATTCACCGGAATAATGTACTAGATTAGAACAAATACTTATTTTGGTCATTTTACTTTTTGACTTAAGTATAACTTTTTTGTTTCAATTCATACAATTTTCTAGTTTTGAAGAATTGATAACAATCTTCAAAATTTTTATAGCTCGTATGCTTTTCGAGAAATTTATACTAACTTTCAATTTTCATAGGGACTCAAAGTTATTCTTAATTTTTTTTACCTCCCGCCTATCAATGCATAGGTAAGGCCGGTATTGTTTTTGGTCAAATTTCTCCAGTGTGAGTATGAGCACGAATTAGGGTCCCTAGAATACAATTTTGCTACTTTTCGTAAAATTGTATGAAATGAATTTAAAATATTCTGAACTGCAATAACAGACTAATTTTAAAACTTTACATTGAATATACTGGAAAATCTTATATAGAATATATTACTGCAATGGCGGGAGGTATACTGTGTTGACTAAAGTCTGTATTAAGACTTGTATTAGCTAAAACATTGTTTTACCTTAAAACATACTTTAATACAATGCTGATCAGAGGTACCGTATAAGCTTGTTTTAGTTAAAACATTTGTATTAAAAATATATTCTTGACAACTTTGTATTATTTGTCATATGTCAAACGCAATTGACTTTTTGATTTGAGAATTGCATGGTTATTTCGTGGTACATTTAGTTTTAATGATACAAAATGCCTGGAAAGAGGAATAAGGAGTTCTATATTCATTATTATATAAATATAAAATAACATTCCCTTTTTAAAACTAAATAGTGACCGAAAAATGTATATTTTGACGTTTGTTCTTCGAGCGAATGACAATTTATATGTGCTTCTTGAAGAATCTACTTTCTACAAAGAAATACAGGAAACAAGTTGCAAATATGTAATAAATAAATTGTTCATTATTTACCACTAACAAATGTCGTATGTGTTGATTATCAGTCCCGGTAAAGGAAATTTACCGAATTACCCGACTATCGTTATCCAAAATTAATTTACAATCGCCTTTATCAACTCGAGAAATCCGAAATTAACAAATGCGAATATAACTGAGCAACGCAAATTTAATTATTTCTATTCGAAAATGGCTTTTCTGAAATATGTAAATATATTATATGTGAATCTCAAACTATTAGCCAAAGTAATATTTCATGTACAATATATATATTGTAGCGAACCCAGGGTCGCGGCGCGGGCGGCGGCGCGGGCGGCGACCGCTAGCGAGCAAGTCAGAACACGTCCGTTCGGTCCCCATTGTTCTGATTTTCAAGGAATCAAAGAATCTTCTAGAATGATGTATTTTAATATAAATACCCCGACCAAAAGATCGCGAGGACAGTCTTGTATTGATACGGGTAGAGAACACATGGTGATATAAATAAATAGACAGTGATATAAATAGTGTTGAAATAAATATTGCGTAGTTATAATTGTTTAAATAAATTATCTTAGTGTTTAAGTCTTTATTTATAATTGTTAGTCTTAAATTAGTGTTTAATTTTGTTAATTCTTAGTGATAGTTATTTTACATTATTCTTTATAATTCATATTTCTTTTTATTAAACATAGTTATATAAATATTAGTGTTTTAATCAATTTTACACTTCACCTAAATAAATAAAACGTTACAATTGGTGTCAGGTGTGAGGGTTATTAATAAACTGTGAAGTGTAAATAAAAATAAATAAAATGGCGACTAAACAAGTAAAATTAAGTGAATTAAAAGTGGCCGATCTCAAGAGGGAACTGGAAGAACGAGATTTGGAGACATCGGGAACCAAGTCTGTTCTACAACTTCGTCTACGCCAATCCTTAATAGAAGTTGGTGAAAATCCAGATGAGTTTTTATTCGAAATTGATGATTTTGTTAAAAAAATGATGGAAAACTCTCGAACATTAGAACAAAAATTAGAAGAAAATTCTAGAACTTTAGAACAAATGAAAGAAAGTTCTAAAACATTAGAACAAAAATTAGAGGAAAGTTCTAAAAAATCTGAAGAAAATTCTCGAACTTTGGAAGAAAAAATGATGGAAAATTCTAGAACATTGAAAGAAGAATTAATAGAAAATTCCAGAAGTTTAGAACAAAAATTAAAAGGAGAATTAACAGAAAATTCTAGGAAGTTTGAAGAAAGTTCTAGAATATTGAAAGAAGAGTTGATGGAAAATTCTAGAACTTTGGAAGAGAAACTAAACGAGCAATTGAAAGACAGTTCTAGAATATTGGAAGAGAGAATAGAAATTTACGAGAAGAAAGTTGAAGAATTACAGCAAAATTTCTCTAAAATTAGGCCAGCGGTGTCAAATTCTGAAGTGGCTGATGTAATTCAAGAAAATAAAACAGTAAAAGCGGAACATAATTCAAAACTGCACATTAAAACACCCGAATTCGATGGCAAGTCATCATGGCCGAATTATGTAAAACAGTTTGAAGCCGCTGCCAAAGCAAATGGCTGGACTCCCAAAGAAAAGGCTACAGCGCTGACAGTTTCGCTGCGTGGAGAAGCTATCGATATCCTCCAGACGCTAAAAGAGGATGAACAGGAAGATTATGACCAACTTGTCAAGCGGTTGGATATGCGATATGGCAATGCGCATCTGGAGCAGGTGTACCAAACGCAATTAAGAAACCGGTATCAAAATTCTAAAGAGAACTTGCAAGAATTTGAAGCCGACATAGCTCGCTTGGTTCGTCTTGCACACCCTACAGCTCCTGACAGCGTCTTGGAATGCCTAGCTACACAAGCATTTATCTATGGGGTCCGAGACAATGAAACTCAGCAGGCACTACGATTGGCTCGACCAAAAACTCTGGTTGATGCACTTTCATATGCCTTAGATCATGAAGCTGCAAAACAAGCTTCACGCAACCAATCGCGAGTGCGAATTATCGATGCTGAGAGGAATGAAGACACTGAGGATCTAGATGACAGGATAAGACGAATTTCATCTGAAATTCACGGCGCGGGAAGAAAGAAACTCCGCTGTTGGAATTGCGGTGAATTAGGTCACCCGCAAAGGCTCTGCAGAAAACAACAGAGGAAAGCAGAAGCAAGAAAGGAAGAAAAAGAGTCGGGAAACTAAGTCGGGTTGATGCGAAGGGGCAATCGTCGACCCGTATTCCAGTAGCCCCAGAATCCATTAGTTATGTCGCATCCCTTCATCATCAAGCTAACAGTGTCTATGTAGACGGCTCTATCGACAGAAGGCCGCTTAAAATGTTGCTGGATACGGGTGCGACAAAAACAATAATCAGACCCGACTTAGCAAGAAAAATATGCAGAAAACATCTACTCCCAACAAAGTGGCAAATACGCACAGCCACAGGAGAACAAGCTACCGCATCTGGAGAAATAGATTTGAGCATAATTATTGGAAAAACGTGCATTAAACATCGCGCACTGGTAGCAGACGTAGAAGATGAATTCATTCTGGGTATGGACTTAATGAAAAAGCATGGATTTAAACTTGACCTGAAGAATGGAGTGATGATGGTCAATGATGAAGAACTGGTATTAAATCCACGAGACGACAATGCCATGCGAGTATTAATAATGGAAGATGTAACCCTCCCAGAACGGAGTGAATCAATCGTGGAAGCACAGATAGAGGGTAGCTTCTGTGAGGGAAACATTGCCATGCTCCAGCCGAAAAACGATGATGCCAAAACTGGGACTGGAGTTGTAATTGGAAAAGCCTTGTTTAAAACCGACAAGATAATCCCAGTTCGAGTAATGAACATTAATTTTTATCCCGTTACACTGAAGAAAGGGACCATAGTAGGAGAATGCTCAACGGTATCATCGATTATTCGAACTGTGACGGCCAAAGACAACATATCCTGTGCAGTTCCGGAAATTCTGTTGAAGGAGCTGTCAACATCGTTCCAGGACTTGACCGCCGATCAGAAAACTAAGGCTAAGGGTTTAATTGGCAACTTTCAAGATGTGTTCCAATTTGACAAGAAGGACAAAGGACGAACCAATGTTGTCCATCATAAAATAGACACCGGAGACGCAAGACCCATCCGCCAAACAGCAAGAAGACTTCCACTGGCTAAGCGGGAAGAAGCGGAAGAAATTATAGAGGACATGAGAATGGAAGGTGTGATTGAACCTTCAAGCAGTCCATGGGCTTCACCAGTGGTGCTAGTGAAGAAGAAGGATGGCTCTACAAGATTTTGCGTCGATTATCGTCAACTTAACAACGTGACGAAGAAGGATAGCTACCCGCTACCCCGAATAGACGATACACTGGACACATTGGCAGGATCAAAGATCTTCTCTACTCTTGATCTAAAGAGCGGATACTGGCAAGTAGATTTAGACCCAAGAGACAAAGAAAAGACGGCATTTACCATCGGTACCGGTCTTTGGCAATTTACTGTTATGCCATTTGGGCTCTGCAATGCCCCTGCAACGTTTGAACGACTTATGGAAACCGTGTTAGCTGGACTGTCGTGGAAAACATGTTTGGTTTACCTCGACGATATTATTGTGGTAGGAAAAACGTTCGAGGACCACATGAAGCACTTGGAAGAGGTTTTCCAAAGATTGAGGAAGGCTAACCTGAAACTCAGTCCAAAGAAGTGTCACTTATTTCAAAAAGAAGTTCATTATCTTGGACACGTAGTTTCTGGTAGGGGTATTGCAGTTGACCCGGAGAAAATAAGGGCTGTGAGTGACTGGCCAGTACCGAGGGATAAACATGAATTGAGAAGTTTCCTTGGTCTCTGTACATACTACCGACGTTATGTACCTGGATTTGCCAACATAGCGAAGCCATTGACAAGGCTTACTGAAGAAGGCAGAAAATTTATCTGGGAGACGGACTGTCAAGCTGCGTTCAAACAACTTAAATATTCCTTGACAAGCGCACCTGTTCTAAGTTATCCTTTACCAGAAGGAGAATTCGTTCTAGATACAGATGCCAGCAACGTTGGAATTGGTGGCGTTCTCTCCCAGATACAAGACGGACAAGAGAAGGTTATTGCCTATTTTAGTAAGACCTTGTCAAAACCAGAGAGGAATTATTGCGTCACCAGAAAAGAACTTTTGGCTGTCGTGAAATCCGTGGAGCACTTCTACAAATATTTGTACGGTAGAAGATTTCTTGTAAGAACTGACCACGCTGCTCTCAAATGGCTGCTACAATTTAAGAATCCTGAAGGTCAGGCAGCTAGATGGATTGAAAGATTGCAAGAATATAACTTTGTTATTGAGCATCGAGCAGGTACAAGCCATCGTAATGCTGACGCATTATCAAGAAGACCTTGCCAAGACGAATGCAAGCATTGCAGTCGTCTAGAAGAAAAACTCTCTACCATCTCTAGAACAACAGTACTGAATGATAGTTGGCAAACGGAAGACCTTCGCAAGGACCAAGAGAATGACTCGGACTTAAAAATCATACTGGATTGGAAACGTGGAGATAGCAGACCAGTTTGGGAAGATGTTGCACGACACTCACAAAGTGTAAAATCGTACTGGGCGCAGTGGGACTCTATTGTTGTTGAAGAGGGCCTCCTGAAACGTGTCATAGAGAATACTGAAGGTACTGAGAGTAGAACTCAGCTGATAATCCCTAGAAATAGAGTACCGGAAGTATTGGAGGAGATCCACGACGGATCTGGACATTTTGGAGTAAATAAAACCCTTGAGAGATTGCGCCAACGATTTTACTGGGTAAATTGCAAAGAAGATGTTAAAGAGTGGTGCAAGAAATGTGTGGTTTGCGCGGGAAGTAACGGGCCACATAGGAAAAGAAGAGCCCCAATGCGCCAATATAATGTTGGAAGTCCCTTCGAACGCATTGCGATTGACGTGGCCGGACCATTCCCAGAAACTGATGAGGAAAATAAATACATAGTGGTAGTAATGGACTACTTCACTAAGTGGGTTGAGGCCTACCCATTACCCAACCAGGAAGCCGTAACGGTCGCTGAAGTTTTGGTTAAAGAATGCATCTGCCGATTTGGAGTACCGCGAGAGATACATTCCGACCAAGGAAGGAATTTCGAGTCCGCCCTGTTCCAAAATATCTGTAAGATATTAGGAATAAAGAAAACCAGAACTACTGCATTACACCCGCAGTCTGATGGCATGGTTGAACGGATGAATAGAACAATAAATCGGTATTTGTCAAAGGTAGTCTCTAACCATCAACGAGACTGGGACCGACATCTTCATATGTTCTTGTTGGCTTACCGTTCATCAGTGCATGAGACAACAGGGCAGACACCATCTAACATCTTATTCGGGCGGGAGTTGCGCTTACCATGCGACTTGGTATTTGGCAGTAAACCCGATGAAAATCTAGCCGGGGAGGACTATGTAACGGACTTACGGAGAAGAATGAATGACATCCATGAACAAGTCCGTACAAACATTCAAGGTGCCAGCGATCGGATGAAGGACCAGTATGACGTCAAGGCTGAAAAAGGTGGTTTTCAACCTGGGAATTTGGTGTGGCTTTACAATCCACAAAGACGACGTGGCTTATCACCGAAGCTGCAAAAGAATTGGGAAGGTCCCTACGAGATCGTAAAAAGAATAAATGATGTGGTCTACAGAATTAGGAAAACACCTAATGGAAAGCCGAGAGTAGTCCACTTCAATCGGTTAGCCCCTTTTGCTGGTGATAATTTTGACGATCATCGTGGAGCGACGGTTCGCCGGGTTATAGCTGAGGAACCCACATTTGATGACTTTATGGAAAGTCATTCCACTGGTCACAAAGCACGGTATGGCGTGACACGAGAAGAACAACGAGACCTGTTCACCGTGTCCCCAGAATATTCCCTCGCTCACTGTGTAGCGAAAGACATTAAAATGTCCCGCGGCATCGCTTCAGTTTTTAAAAGAAAATTTGGACGAGTACAAGAACTGGCCAACCAACGTCCAACTGTCGGGAAAACGCTACAACTGAAGGATAATAACGTAGAACACAAGCGGTTCATTTACTATCTCGTTACGAAACAATACTCACATCAGAAGCCGTCATACCGCAATTTATGGGACTCGCTGTGCGACATGAAGGACCATCTGTTGGAAAACGACATCATGAAACTGGCAGTACCGAAGATAGGCTGTGGACTAGATGGTTTGGATTGGAGGATTGTTAGAAGCATGTTAGAAACAGTCTTCCGCTTTACCGGAGTGGAAATTCTAGTTTGCAGCTTCAACTCTACCGGCCAAGAGGAGCTCAAACGGACCGTCGACTGTTACTTCTTCAAGACTTCCAGATGCACCAAGGGTGATGCATGCAGATTTCGTCATAACGAACTGTTCCGGGACGAAACAGTCTTAAGGAGGGGGCAATGTAGCGAACCCAGGGTCGCGGCGCGGGCGGCGGCGCGGGCGGCGACCGCTAGCGAGCAAGTCAGAACACGTCCGTTCGGTCCCCATTGTTCTGATTTTCAAGGAATCAAAGAATCTTCTAGAATGATGTATTTTAATATAAATACCCCGACCAAAAGATCGCGAGGACAGTCTTGTATTGATACGGGTAGAGAACACATGGTGATATAAATAAATAGACAGTGATATAAATAGTGTTGAAATAAATATTGCGTAGTTATAATTGTTTAAATAAATTATCTTAGTGTTTAAGTCTTTATTTATAATTGTTAGTCTTAAATTAGTGTTTAATTTTGTTAATTCTTAGTGATAGTTATTTTACATTATTCTTTATAATTCATATTTCTTTTTATTAAACATAGTTATATAAATATTAGTGTTTTAATCAATTTTACACTTCACCTAAATAAATAAAACGTTACAATATATATATACCGGGTGTCCCAGCTCGACCGACACATGGGAGTTTTACATGGGAAATCAGTTAATTATGAATAGTATCTCCCCAGTGCAAGATATTAACTTGAAATTTTGTATACTTATCGGAGAATATTAATTCTATGGATAACACTTATTTGAAATATGCAATTTCGTCTGCAGGGCGAGATTTATTAAGTTTAAAATCTAACATTTTCGTTCAAAATCAGTCAGCCATGGAAATAAAAGAAAATATCTATATGCCAGTTCTGACAGTTAATGCCATGCCATATTGGAGATATTTATATTTTTGTAATATTGGTATATTATTTAACAAAAAGAAACTAAATTCAACTTAAATAATATTAAAATACAGGGAATAAGAATTAAAATCAATGATACTTCACTAAACTGTCAGATAAATATTTTCTTTTATTTCCATGGCTGTCTGATTTTGAACGAAAATATTAGATTTTAAATTTAATAAATCTCGCCCTGCAGACGAAATTGCATATTTCAAATAAGTGTGATCCAAAGAATTAATATTCTCCGATAAGTATACGAAATTTCAAGTTAATATCTTGCACTGGGGAGATACTATTCATAATTATCTGATTTCCCATGTAAAACTCCCATGTGTCGGTCGAGCTGGGACACCCGGTATATATATATATATATATATATATATATATATATATATATATACAGGGTGAGTCTGGGAAGACGCCCCCCCCCCTTTAACTTTTTTATTATAAGTAATAGAAAAAAATTGCTCTTATAAAAGTTTTATTATTTTACATATACTAGTTGATGGCAGGTTTACAAGATACGACTATCAACTTTTATTTTTCAAATGGCAACCTATAATTATTTTAATAAAATAGAAACCGTCATTTTTTTCTCTTTTCAACGATGTATTAACTTTTATTAATGTATTTGAAAAATTTCGAGAAAAATGAGATATTTAAAAATATTTGAAATAATTATTAAATAAATATTATAGGTGGCAATATGAAAATAAACAAAACGTAACAATGTAAAACAATTAAATTAATGTCAAAAATGTATACATTTGTTTGTTACTTACTGAGAATGATGTTTACCCGATTTCGAGAAACATAGCCACCTATGATATTTGTTTAAAAAATATTTCTGACATTTCTAAATGATCTCATTTTTCTCTAAATTTTTCAAATACATTAATAAAAGTTAATACATCGTTGAAAAGAGAAAAAAATGGCGGTTTCTATTTTATTAAAATAATTATAGGTTGTCATTTGAAAAATAAAAGTTGATAGTCGTATCTTGTAAACCTGACTTTATAGAAAATATCTACATCTGCCATCAAATAGTATATGTAAAATTATAAAACTTTTATATGAGCCATTTTTTTCTATTACTTATAATAAAAAAGTTAAGGGGGGGGGGCGTCTTTCCAGACTCACCCTGTATATATATATATATATATATATATATATATATATATATATATATATACATAGTGTTCATCGAAATTCAGAACATAGGGATTTAACATGGGAAAACTGTTTTTTTATGAGCGTTGCTTCTCATTTTATTTTATAGCAATATTGTATACATCAAAATTTAAAGAATTAAATCTTGCATTTTTTGTTATAAAAAATTATTATTTTGTACCCGTGGGCCGTATTTATTTGGGACATTTTAAATAACCTGGTAGGTTAATTCTGTTTACTTGGGACATTTGAAGTAACCCAGTACTGATCTCGAACTGACCCAACTTACTCAGCTATTCTGGTGAGTTGAGCCTGTTGTCTGTCTTTGTTTAAACATTGCTTGTTTTTCTATATCTGTCAGAAGTTATATCTTTTATAGGTTAAAACGGAAAACTTAAGTAAATAATTTTAATAAATCACTTAAATTTATCATTTAAAATTTTCACCAACTATAAATTTGGTTGTTTATTTGGTAAGTTTAGGATCAGTTTAGGTTTAGGGTTGTATTCAAATTTCTCAAATAAATACAGTCTTGGTAGTCGAAAAAACTTAATTTGAGTATGTATTAAACAAGAATCCAGTAAGTGTAAATATGAAAATAAGAATATCAGATAAGCTGTCATTTTGACACTGTAGCGCATATGTCTGATTTATTTTTGAATTGAGTTCAAAACCTAAGTTTCTATAAAATATGATACGTTTATAATCATCATGAATAATTATAGTCCTGAACTCAATTAAAAAATAAATTAAACTGACACATGCGCTAAAGTGTCATAATGACAGCTTATCTGATATTGTCTTATGATTTATCTGATATTCTTATTTTCATATTTACACTTACTGGATTTTTGTTTAATACATACTCAAATTAAGTTTTTTCGACTACCAAGTGTACAAAATAATAAATTTTTATATCGCAGGATTTAATTCTTTAAATTTTGATGTATAAAATATTGCTTTAAATTAAAATGGGAAGCAACGCGCATAAAAAAACTGTTTTCCCTTGTTAAATCCCTATGTTGTGAATTTCGATGAACACACTATACATATATATATATATATATATATATATATATATATATATATATATATATATATATAAAAGAGAGAATGTCACTGAAAAAAATAATCGAATACACTAAAGATACAATATTTTTTCTACCAATAATATATTTATTGAAACAGAACTATAAAAAATTCAATCATTGTTTGGTAACAGGTATCAATACATAAACAACAACTTTTTTTGACAGTTATGGAAAATAGTAGTTCATGATACACGTGCATTATATAACCACGTACAAGTACAAGTGTAAAACAGACACATTACGTGATGTATCATACGCTATTTTATGTAACATTTATTATGACTTTCTTTATTAGAACTATTTGACAGTAGACGTGATTTGTATTTATCTTAAAAAATCACATTATAATTGTTTTCATGACTACAATCACCAGTGAACCTCTAAACAAAAATAAAAAATACCTGTCATTCAGACATAAATATCAATTCTAAATAAAAACTATTGTAGTTTTGTTGTAAAAATGAGTGCAAGCAGGGGCGGATCTAGGGGTGTGCTGGGTGTGCAACAGCACACCTAGAATTTTTCAGGGGCGGCATTTTAGAAAAGCAATTTGTTAAAAATTAAAATTTTAATTAATTGTTCATCTTTGTTTACACTTATTTACAAACATTTTGAAGCATTTATGAGATCATATCTAGCATAATTATTTTTTATTACAATTGTTTGATGTATGTAGGACCATACACATATCGGCTTGTTTCCACAATTTTATATTACATGCAGCAAGCGGCAATAGCAATTAGCGGCGGGTTGTTTGTACCGGCATAGATCTGTGGTGTCGGTAGAGTACGTTATCAAAACACCATTTTTGTTCAACTAGTAAATAATTCAAGGAAGGTGGACCTAACAGTTCAGCGTAGGGATACCTGTTCGGAACGTGTACATTTATTTTCTGATTTTCTGATTGTGAAGTTCAATTTGAAAGTGTGCTCAATTGTCATAACATATCTACCATATCTTACAATTTACTAATCATTTTAGCTTCCAAGCTAAAATTATATAAATTTATCTGCTCTTTAATTTTATGGCATAATATTTTAAACAGAATTAGTATTGTTAGTACTCAACTCCAGCTGAAAAATATTGACTTGCCAGATGCTATGAACAATATAAAATGTATCACAGAATTTCTTGAAAACTATAGTCTAAAGGGGTTTGACAGTGTTTTAGAAGAAGCAAATCTCAATTGCTGAAGAAATGGAAGTTGAGGCAAAGTTTTCTGTTGAAATACATGTTCGAAGAAGAAAGAAAATGTTCAATTACGAGCAGTCAGACTAACCAATTTCTAGTGAAAAAGATAAATTTAAAATATCAGTCTTTTATGCGTAGTTAGATGCAGCAATTAATTCATTAAAAGAACGATATATCCCACTAAAACAACACACCGATTCATTTTCCTTTTTATTTAACATTAAAAATATTGATCCTATGGATACAAAATTATTAAGAAACAAATGTAAAAATTTAGAGTTGTTGTTTACTGATAAAGATACCAAAGAACGGGATTTTCATGCAGATGAGCTTTATACCGAACTCAAATCTTTAAATACAAATGTAAAAGACCATATAACTCCTAAAGAAATATTAAATTATATTTATTAACAAAACTTAACTAGTCTTTTTCCAAATGTTATAATAGTTAATTAATTAATTTATTACTAACATTACCTATTAGTGTTGCGACTGCCGAAAAATCATTTTCAAAGTTAAAATTGAACAAAAATTATTTAAAATCTACACTATCTCAAGAAAAACTTATAGCGCTTTCTATACTTTCCATAGAACATGAAATTGCCGAAAAATAAATCATAACGTTATAGTAAAGCGTTTTGTTCAAGCAAAGGCAAAAAAAGTACCTTTATAGTAGGCAACTTACATGGGCTGTGAATAGCGTTACCTACTTCTACGTTATTGTATTTTTTTTAAAGTTTTATTTATTTTTGAGTATGTATGTTTTCTTCCTTCTTTGTTCATCATACTTATTCGTAACATCTATCAGTATTTGTTTTTGCCGCTCGATGAAACTTACATATTTTCCAATTTATTGGAAAAAAAATAAAATAAAGTTGTATGGTCAGACAAGTTCACTGTTAGGTGAGGAGGGGGGTTGGTTCTGTAAGCGGAGGGCGGCAATTTGAGGTTTTGCACATCTTATCTTTCCACCTAGATCCGCCCCTGAGTGCAAGTGAGAGTAACGATGAAATAGTACACGGTACAAGTAAGAAAAAAGCCATTGATGATACATGCTTACTAGAAATTTGCCTCCAGAAAAATCTCAAGCAGTTTTTAATAAGTAATAACAACGTTTCATGAATTAGTGCAAAAAGTTCAAAAATTCACATCTGGTATTAATATAAATGAAAGTAATAAGCATATCACAATAAATAATGAATAAGTTATTTTGATTTGATCGTTTTTCTTAAATATTAGAATTTTACAATTTTTTGTAAACTTTGTAAAAAAAAATTCTTATTTGCACACTGTGCAAAAGTAAAAGTTTTTGAATGACATTTAAAAAACAATAACTTTACAGTTGTAGTGACAGTTTTAATATATCTAATTGACATGTGACAAAAATAGTATATTGTGTTATTAAGAGTAAAAGTGATACTTTGTGTGGCGAGCATGGAAGTTTGCACAACGAGCGAAGCGAGTCGGACAATTGCTTGCGACTTTTACTCTGAATAACACATTTTATTTTTTCTTCAAACGTAGAAATTTTAAAAAATAAATTACTATTTGACGTTTAATATGTAGGTTACCTGTCAGTTATTCATAATTTTTAGTAACTTTATTCTTAGGTTATCTAATTTTTATAGTGACATTTAGGGCAATATTACAGATTTCTATTTTACAAGTTACTTCTTATTGGCTGATTCTATATACGGCGGCGAAGAAATTTAACGGCGGCTAGAATAAAAAAATATATTACGGCGGCATAGAAATTAAACTTCAACCTGGTCAATCACGTCACAGAAGATGTCACTTTTAAGACGTTTGAAGAAAAAATCATTTTTTCGAAAACTGGTGTAACGATGGGAAAACGAAAAATTTTGAACTATTTAAATTTGGGGTTTAATTTAATAAAAAGTTATTTATAAATTTGGGAATTAAAATGTCGAAAATTGTAGAATTTAAATTGCTGCCACCAGATTATTTTTATTTAGAATAATCAAACTAATTTTAGGAATATTGAAATACTTGGGAATAAACAAAGCGATAATAAGAAAACTTAACAATAATAGTATATTATTTAACAAGCATAATATGTAGGCTATATTGTGTAATGTAGCCATATTATGCGAGTCAAATACTATACTTTATCTACAACTATCAGGCATATAAAAAATCTGATATTATTTGTTAAATATTCAGTTAACTGTGAGTAGTTCATATATAGCTTAACAGATGGCGCCACAGTAGCACTTAAATGTCAAAATAACTATTCAAATTGTATTTATTATACTTTTATAATCATTTATATTGATGTTTATGATAAAACATATATTATTAATATATTACCAGTTTATTAAAATGTTATATGTTAAATTATATGCTCTATTTATTACAGAAAAATGTAGCGTGGAATATAACTTTTCATATTACACTTGTGTAATATGAGTAGTATATTATATGTAGTATCACACGTATAATGTACCCATATTTCAATAGTTGTAGATAAAATATATTAAAATGAAATAGAAATACAACAAGTTAAAAATTACTAATAAATGGATTACAAGTTACATGTTACATATGAGGATAAAACTTAAGCCGCGTACAGACCAAGTTCGCAAACTGCTCGCGAGCTGCTCGCGAACAAGGGACGAACTAGGTGTGTACCGGAGATCACGAGCAGCTCGGGTTCGGTTCGTGAGCTCGGATGAAGTTCGCTATATGAGCGGTAAGATCAAACAAGTTGTTCGCGAACAGGCAGCGAACAGCATTTCTGGTGTGGACGTTTCAGTTTTATTTTGTGATTGGATCACAATGGAGTGGAGCGAAGAGAATATTATAAATTTAATCGAACAATATCGTTTACATCCAAATTTATGGAATACAAAAGACAAAAATTATAAAAAACCTAATATAAAAAAGGACTCAATACAAGAAATTAGCAAGGTGCTCAATGTGCCATCCGAAGAAATAGAAAGAAAATTAAACGTCATTTCTTCTCAATATAGATGATGATATGGACATTTTTTCCAATTCTTAAAAGCGAACTTCTCTCGAACTACACGGCGAACATAACAACGTAATCCAAACATCTAGTGTGGACGTTTGGCTTGCGAACTGATCGCGAACTGCTCGCGATCAGTTGATTTTGGTCTGTACGCGGCTTTAAAGTTACTTACAAATAAATATTTACAAAGCGAGTCATGCTTGACTCTTCTTGTTTACACTCGCTGACTATCTGCCTGTGACTCTCTTAACTTGCCAATTTCAAAAGTTTACTTTAGATGGCGCACCCACTTGAAGATACAGAATTCGTCCCCGTTTTCTGATTCTCGCAATTTCACTGGTCGTCTACTACATGGGCGTGTAAATAAGTTGCACTCCATAGCCTCTAACCGGGTGCATTCTCAACACCCTGAGATGCACAAAATTTAGAAAGTTGGCGTCTTCTGAAAATCAGAAAACGGTTCCATTCAGGGTTGTTGGTTTAGGACCATCCGAAGCAAACCTTTAAAAGCTATATAACCATAAACTTAAAAGCCAAACGAAATTTCGGAAATCTTTACAAATCTTTGAACTATTTATTACCAAAAAGAATTTTGGAACAAGTCAACAACAAAATAAATAACAAAACGAGTAGGTATTAGTTTAACTGGATCAGGCGTTTTGTTACAACTCCTTTCCCCTTAAATTAAGTTATATTTCTTTAAGAAACTATAACTTAAACATTCCCCTCTGCTAGACTACGATCTCCAGGTATTCCTCATACTCGATGGCTGCGGTGGCTGCGATCTCTTGTAGCTTGAAAAAAGTTGGCTTCATCTCCGTTGTTTCCTCCAGTTCTCTGCTTTAACTGGGATCAGCAACTCTTGCGGCTCCATAACATTTGGCTTCGGCAACGATGGACACACGGAGATGTCAAACTTGAATAGGATCTCTGCAGGCCGATTCTGCTCGCCATCGATGTACGAAGGTTCCTAGATTATCATCATCTAGCAGTTTGACGGGATATAGGGCTGCAACAAAAATGACTGACCAGTATCTATGTTCCCATGTAAAAATAAGTATTTTTCCAATCTACGTAATTATCTGAATCTACTTTTCTAATTTATTTCTTATATATACTTAACCTCATTACTTAAAAATTCTTTATCTAAATTTATTTACTACTACGCTTAATGTATTCTAGTATTTCTAATTTAACAAAAAAAAAACTTCTAACTTCCTGAGTTTACTGTAATAAAACTTTACCGCGGATCTTAGCTTGGAAGGCATTTTTATGGCAACTAATTATCAACATTCATCTCCCAGCCTAAGATACACGTTGGCTATCACACGGGCAGGGGTGCCAATATCCTGGATGCATACAACATTTATGACCTGATTACCCGACACAATACAAAACAACCGAAATCCCATCTTACCTGGACCGTTTTCGGCTTTTATAAAGATGATAAACTAATCCCCTTTTATTTAATCTAAAATTAATTTCTTTTCCAAATTTTACTTTGTAATAATACTGAAATTCTTTTTCATCTAATTTAAATTTAAGGTCTACTTTTATTTTTCTATTGAAATAATTTTTTGTCAGTTTATATTTGTCTAAAATTTATAACTAATTTCGTTTTAATTTTTCTTCTGTTTCCTTACCTTTAATTTTCAAATTCCGCTTTTTATTCTTGTATTTCCCGTCCGAACCTTGACCACTAGTTTTCCACCTGGGCAGGTGGTAGGAACAACCACGCGCCCGGGTTTTATGACCTCGCCTTTGTCTGTCCTTTTGCCTCCTGCTGGATCGGGTTCTCGAAATCTTCTTTGTTTGTGATTGCACTTTATGAGTAGCAGCTCAGATACGTGAAATTCACTTTCGGATAAGCCGATTGGCCCTTATAAAGTTTTATGGGACTTGCGGTATTGGTACTTTTAGGCAGGTAGATTTTTCTGTCGTATGATGTTAAGGGCCGTACCACAAATTTTCTTTCAAAATGTTTCTTTTTAACTTAACTTTTAAATCTAGAGTAAAATATTCAAATAATAATGCATTTTAAATGCCGTCTTCTCATTTTAATTTGTAAATTGAGAATATTAAATTATTAAAATAAATTCAACCGTAAATTTTAAATACAAAATTAAATAAATATAAGAAATACTTGGTTGTTATTCATATTTCGACTTTTAAGTCCATTAACACGAAATACTAATAAATGTACTTCACAGAAAATATTTAATATTTATACATAGAAAAACAAAGACAGAAACTAAGTATTAACCACCTTTTCAATGGTAAGAATATCTAAAAAGGATTAAAGCGGAGAGATCAATGGAGATTTGACTAAGACAAGTTGTTCATTAATAAGATTTTTCTGTTCTTTGAATTTTGGATTTCCAATTACATATTCTAAGAACTCCATTATTAGTTATTAAAAATTTTCTTTAGAGGTATACCTTGTTCGGAGATATTTCGTTATGGCTCTCTCAGCGGGACTGTTGTTAGGGATTTTAGCTTGATTTATAGGGGTGCAAGGACAGGTATGTATTCAATATTTTCCATTTTAATTCAATTTTAATAATGAAACGGAGAATTTTGTACAAATATTATTAATGATAATGAAGCAAAAAAAAAAATGTTACATAAAAATATCATTGTATAACAATTCGTCATTTAATTAAATATTGCAATTAAACATTAGTGCCATACTAGATTAGAGATTTCCGAATTTAAATATTTTGCAATCCTACCCTGAGTGCCAACAGGTAAAATGTCTTGCTGTGTACGGTTAACCACAGGCTTAGTAAGTTAAAGCCATAACGAAATATCTTTGAACAGAGTATACACGGTCAGTTTTGGACAAGTTATCAAAACGTAAAGTTATTTCTGTGTTTGCAGTTTTCAATAGTGTGTGTAAAAATTGTGAATACGAATATATGGAGACCCTGGGAACATAATGTTGTGGACGTGAGTTATGCTGAAATCAACATTTCGAAAGAAATTATTCAATATCCAGCAGATCAGCCGTCGACGTCGAAAAAACGGAGCCAGAAATATTTTTCCTATGAAGAGAAGAATATGATTTTAAATGTATTTAATACATTAAAAAGCCACGGTGAAAAGTTGCCTTTGGAAAAAACCGTTGAACTTACTGGAGCATCGAAGACAACAGTGTGGAGAGTAGTAAAATTTGGAGCTATAAAAAGGAAAGTAAGATACGACGAGGGTTCATTTAAAAAAATTACTTATACTCATACAGACCTAATACGGAGAAAAATTTATGACTTGTACAGTAACAATATTGTACCAACAATACCCATGTTACATCAGCAACTAAAAAATGATGGTACCATTAAATGTTCACGAACTAGTTTAAAAAAATTTGTTAAATCCATAGGATTTTCTTTCAAAAGAGTGGAAAAGAAACAATATTTAATGGAAAGTGAAGTGATAAGGAAGTGGAGATATGATTATTTAAATACTATAGAAAAGTACAGGCTGGAAAATCGTTTAGTATTTTTCGTAGATGAAACATGGTTCGACACCCACGACACCATAAGGAAAGGATGGGTTAATATCTCTGACAAATGTAATGTCAATATTCCCAGCTCAAAAGGGAAATGAATTATGATTTTGCACGCAGGAAGCGAAAATGGTTTTGTTCCAGGAGCTTTATATCTTGGGTGTAAAAATTTAAAGGACGTGAGTGCTGATTATCACTCTGACATGAACGCGGAAGTTTTTGAAAAGTGGTTTAGAGACATTTTATTGCCAAAATTGCCACCAAATAGTGTGATTGTAATGGACAATGCAAGTTACCATTCAGAACAAGTGAATAAAATTCCAAATACTGGAAGCAACAAAGTCAGTATACAGGAATTTTTAATAAATGAAAACTTGTACTTCGAAGAGCACTACACAAAAAAACAATTATTAGAGGTGTTAAATACGAAAGTGTTTCCCAAACAATATAAAATTGACAAACTTGCTTCAGAATGTGGACATGAAGTTTTGCGGTTACCTCCGTACCATTGTATATTCAATCCAATTGAAATGATATGGGGCCACATGAAACAAAGAATTCGGCGAGGAAATACTACTACGAAATTTAGCAATGAAATGCTTGAAAAAATTAGATGTGTAGCTGATAAAACTACTGTAGAAAGTTGGAAGAATTCAGTGCGGCATGTAGTGGATATTGAAAATAGGTATAGGGCGAATCACGTAAATAAACTGATTATTGCAGTGGGTGGCAGTGATAGTGAGAGCGACAGTGTAAATGTAACTGTATAAATAAATGTATATTGTATGTTAGTATAAAGTGTTGTTTTTTGTTAGATTAATGTTAATATTTCTAAATGTAAATATATGTTTGTAAATCTAACTACATTGTTCTACATACTTTGGATGAAATCTCTATTTTTTTTAAATGTGTTGGTAGTAGTGTATATGTTATATTTATCGTAGTATTTACTTAATTTTGTGTTGTTCTTTTGCTATAGGTATATAAATATATTTCTGTAGTTAACTAAAATGATATATTTATTGTGTCTTATTTCTCATTATATATTTTCAGTTTACAAAATTTATACAAAGTAAGTATAGTATGAATTTATTTAATACGGACCTGTTCTTACTTTTAAAGTGATACCTTTGAGTTGGGATAATTTATAACACCTGACCACAAAGCCTCTTACCCGTCCATAAAAGGTTGTAAAACCCGCTTAAGTCAATTTCACGTATCTGAGCTTCTACTATACAAATCTTTGAACTATTTATTACCAAAAAGAATTTTGAAACAAGTCAACAACAAAATAAATAACAAAACGAGTAGATATTAGTTTAACTGGATCAGGCGTTTTGTTACACTGACATGAAAAGTTATTATTTACATGACAACTATCAACACGCGAAATGATTTTTTTTGTCTACAGGATGCAAAAGTGTCTCTAGAAACTGAAACTGAACTTTGGCGAAAGTGAGCTGAAAACGAGGCCTGCAAATAATGCGAGATCTTTTAATTTATTAATGAAATATTATTGCTTCTTAAAATATTATACACTATAGATATTTATGTTAGTTACATATTCGATTTACATTTACACTTGTTTTACTCAAAAAATTTAATGACATTTGTTGTAACCTAAAAAGTAAAAAGAATATGAATTTGTATTTTTCAATTTTATTAAAGTTATCATAATCGTACAACACGATGAATAATAAATCAAAAATAGTTGTTTTAATTATTTAACGTTTTAGATTTCCAATAAAATGAAGAATTCTCATAGAATGTAATGCTAATAGTTATTTATTATACAAGACGATAAAATAATATTTTATCAACAAGCGGAAAGTGTTAATTAACGAGCGATATAATCGCGAGTGAATAATTTTTCCCGAGTCGATAATTTAATTTTATCGTCGTGAATAAAATTCAATTATTTTCTGTATTTAATTTTAAAGAAATTGAAATAAGAAAAATTTAATTTTTATTTGAGAACAATTTTTAAATGTCAGTAGTGTGAGTTGCTATGGAAATGTACTTTAAATGAATATAAGTTAAAGTACTTTATCTACCCTTGCTGTTAAAGTGTTACTTTATCTACCCTTGCGGTTAAAATGCTATTTTATCCACTATTTTAAGTTGATAAAATTGCACTTTAACATCTGCTATAGAAAAAAATATTTAAATTGGCATCCTACATTTTGCCAAACATAGAGTTTCTAGACGATTTTATGTTCTATAATACTAGTCATAGTAGGACGGAGGAGCGAAAAAGTCTTTTACATCCAGGAATTTTTTTGATGAAATAATGGGTCCACATTTAATCAAATTTGTCATTTTATTGTCTTCGTTGCTTTATGACTTCATTTTAATAGCATTAAGGCTGCGTTTCAATGCATCACTGGTAGCATAAAAATACATCAAATTTTGTCCGAGGTACATTCAAAAACTAATAACATTTAACCGTGTTGCTTTTCATATTTGTAGTTATTATTTTAATATCTAGTAAAATGAATATTTTGTATAATTCATTGAACTGTAATAACCATAATATTTTTAAAAAGTATAAATATTTATGTAACTATTTTGACAAAAAATAGTCATTTGACTAGACATTATTATATGTGGTATGTATATAAAATTTAGTTTTAAAATATTGAGTAGTTTTTGAATGTATCTCGAAATAAAAAACTGTTTGTGAATACAAAATAGCTCGAAATAGTTCAGCTTCTGTCCGCTTAATATTTTGAGCGCTATGGTAAAACAAGTTTGTAGGCAAACTGCATTTATGGGGTTGGGGCACGAACCAATATAATAAAGGACTGCCGACGGCGTATGATGCTGCTATTGCTGAGATGTCCCTAGTTTTGTGTCAGGGCGTGTTAGAGAGAGATAGCAGAGGGAGTGCATCATTTTCAGTTCGCCAGTGGTTCGCCATTCATAGTCGTTCTAATATTGCTGTTTTAACTGCTATATATTCTTATTAAAGAGTGTAATTTTATTACATATGGGCAAATCGTGCTTTGTTCCTAATTGTACACGTGGGTACAGAAGTAATAAAGAAAAAATTAGTATATTTTCCGTGCCTAAAGATGAGGAAACATTACAAAAATGGAAACAGGCAATTCCTCGAAAAGACAGATTATTAACCAACAAAGACTTTGTTTGTGCAAAACACTTTAATAGTAATGACGTAATTAGTGAATGGAGTGATGGAGTTAACACGGTAAGTAATAAAACCACAATTTCTAGTACATGTTTGTATTTGGATCTTAAATATCATTTCTTAAAAACATAATTTATTTTTATACCATGAGATAAATTAATGAAATACGAAAAAAAGAGAAATAATATTGTTTTAAGATCTGGTTATGGATATTAATTAACATTATGTTATTTAAATTTACATATTTTGTTTATCTTCAGATACTATTGCGTTATCCCAAGTTAAAAGAAGGTGCTGTGCCTTCAATTTTTCCAAACTGCCCAAAATATTTGAGTAAAAATGTTTGTAAAAGAAGAATTTTAAAGAGACATGCTTTTACCGAAGAATCAGCTACAGAAAGGAATAAGACTGACATAAATCCCCCAGATGAAACTGCTGGTTTAGAAACAAGTACTTTGTTAGGAGAAATAATTAGTAAGTAATTGAAATTACTCTTATTAATACGTTGTTTGCACGTTGTTCTTATTGTGTAGATACGGGAAATTCTGAAGAAATGCAGAACATTATTTAATATATTATGAAACAACACAAATTTACCAAATACATTTTGGTGTAAGGGCAAAGTAATAAACAAAAAAAAATATATAATTTACAGTAAATACTTAATAAAAAATGAAATTTTTTTTGGTTACAGGTTTGTCGTAACTGGGATTTGAACCTTTGATTTCAGACTACGCTCAGCGAGCCGAAGCGCGCTAACCAACTAATAAGTTGATTATACAAATAGATATACAATTTAAAGTACATACCCAAACTTTATTTTACATTTATTTTAACGGCTACCAACGGTACAATATCAATCGATGTTTTGTTGCATCGTAAATATGTTTCGTAGTTATGTTCTTATTTTATAAAAAGAATTAGCAGAGGTAGAATTTTTAATTGCTATCTACATGCTTACTCCGCATTTATTAAGTATATAGTTTATTATTATATTTTAATTGTTTATTTGTCATCAATATAAGAAAATGTACGGTTAATTTAGCTTTAAAATTCATATTGGTCTATTTTTTGCAGAACTGTAATACTGTAACTATACTAGTGTTAACTGCTAACATAGTGTTTTATTTTTCTTATAATAAAGAGATTTTTCTAAATAAAAACTGTATTTTCTTTCCTTAATACAGTTTAGTGTATATAAATTAAGAATAAAATGTTTTACACCAATTTCTGGATAATATATTGAAAAGAATTCTTTAATATGATATGCTAACAGTAGATTCGTAGCCCTCCATATGCTATCTCTCTCGCACACAGCAGGCACAAAAGAGGGGACGCATTCAGACCGCTCGTCGGCAGTCCTATAGTATATTGGTTCGTGGGTTGGGGCAGTAAGGCGATTTAGAAATTCCGATTTTGCTTTGTGGTGGGTCACGATTACGGCTTCCAGAAACAACCACAGGCTACAAGTGAATGTGTTTATTTGATTTGGATGTTGAGTTGACGTTGGCCACTGTGCCATGAAATTCGGCCACGCAAATATTAATAATTATAATAAAAATGCAAGTATATTTGTTAGGATCACAGTTATCCAAATTAACTTAATATAAATTTTCAATATTTATTGCGATACGAAAAATGGATTGCGTTAAAAATTATAAATAATTCCTAAAATATAAAGGAGTCAGTAAAAGTAAATATACAAAATATATACATAACAATATTGATACTCAATTAATACTATTTTAGGAAATTTGAAGCTATTCATACTGCTGCCGCTATTTATGCCCTCATTATTATCTATCCGTCCATTGACTATCTTTATCTATTTATTTTATATTGAAACATACTCTTTTAGGATATTTATTTCTCGTCACATGAACCTTGTTACATATTAATTCAAGAATTGAATAAAATAGCTATCAAATCTACGACTCCCAAGAAATTCCTTTTTAATATAATTAATATAATAATCAGGGTTTGTCTGATTTGAATCACGAATTTAATTATGGTTGAATCAAGTGATACCTTATTTTAAAAAATCATTGGAATAGTATAAAATTTTATTATAAAAGTATAACACAGCAACAGAAAACTATTACTTTAAACTTTAATAAATTTACTTTAAAGTTCTAATAAAGAAATACATTTTTGTAATTCCATGTAAAAATATTCATTCATTTGCTTATTTATTGTATAAATAGCTCTTATTTAAATAACAGTATATAAATATAAGTATATAACAACATTTCATAAAAATCAAAAATATAAGACATGTATTAGGTACCTTTAAGTGTAGCAAAAATATAATACTTATGATTGTATACCTACCCTGTAAATATAACAATATTAATTTTAATATAAAAAACAGAAAGTAACAAGAATAATAAAAGCATTCCTACATAATACTAGTACTTGTAACATTAATGAATTCTTACGTTTTTGTATATCAAATATAGAAATATTTATTTTAACATACTAGTAGATACAAAAAGCAACAAAAAAGAGTAATATTATCTATAATAATACTTCTATAATAAATTATTATAATTATTATGATTGAATACCCTGAAAATATGGGAATATAAATCAGAGTTGGCAAAAATCATGATTTATTTAAAATAAATAAAAATAATTGATTTTTTTAAAACAAATCAAATTAATCGTGAATTTTTATAATTTTAATAGATATCTAATGCCCGGTTTTTCAGTACGAGTTTAAACCAAAATTTTAGTTTAAGTTCAAGTTTAACGTTTAAAGTGTATATCAGTTCAATAAATACTATGAACTGAGCTCAAATTTATCTTGAACTTGAACCTCGTCGGGACCTGGTTCAACTTCGAGTTTACGGTTTAACAATTTCAGTAATAGTTTTTCTTTCAATGTGCTTCATCATAATTAGATATTTTGTTAACGAAATAAAATAAGGCAGAACTGTGTAACATACATATATTTATATATAGTTATACAATGGAGTGATCTGATACTGAAGATGATATCAATTTTATTGAAAATTAGTTTATACGAAGGCTTAAAATTTTCAGAGAAAGAATAGATCATTTCGAAATTTGGGATGATTTCGATTTTTTTACAAGACTTAGATTGAGCAAGGGAACCGTTAGGTTCATTATAAATAAAATTCAAGACCATACAACATATCCTACTGACTGGTAAAATTAGTAAAAATTTAAGGTTACATAAATATATTCACATCACATATTGTCATAAATTATAGGCACCATGCTTTATCTCCTGATAAAATGGTATTGTTAACATTAAGATTTTACGCTATTGGATGTTTTTTTAAATACAGTAGGAAATTTTTTAACGGGCCACTTTTGTATCTTCTGCTTCCAAACGTTTATTTATATTTTCATTTTAACTCATCTTAGTGAACTCAATATTACAATAAATTTGAGGTTATATTACTGCCAACTTAATAAAAAAATGTAGTGTAAAATTTAACATCTACAGTTCAACTGAACTAGTTCAATCTTATAACTGATAAACGCAATTCCCATTGAACTAGTTTAAAAGTAAGTTCACAGCTCAACTGAACTTTTACTTAAGCCATGACTGAAAAACCGGGCATAAGTTTTACAGCACTTTTTCAATAGTTTTGAAAGCAATATTAATATTTTATTTCATAAACAAAACGAAATATGTAATAAAACCAAAATTATTCATTTGAATAAAACTAGGAAGAGTAACAAAGAAATTTTACTTTTTGTTACACTTCTAAATATTTATTTTTCGTTCTTCTATTATGAGAATTTAATTATATAATTTAAAGATATTATTAAATACAGAACTTATTTTTGTTGCCATTAATTATTTTTATTGCAAATAAATACATTTTCATTATATTTTGCATTTCTGCGATAAAAATCAATGATTTTTAAATCATGATCTGAATCAAATAATTTAAATCAAGCTGCAATATAATATCACAACGCCTCTATGATCAAGAAGGTAACAAAATAATGTGCAACTAGTCAGAGAACTTTGCCTCTGTATCTCGCTTATTTTAAGTCGTACCCCGTACTTTTCCCGCTACAGTTGAAACTTACTTCATCTTATAGGAAATTTTCCGACAAATTTGATGGTGCTAATTACAATGTTCTATCTTATTGCGAAAATGGAAAAATTGGCATTTTCCCATGAAAATGCTTCATTTCAAATTAAAAACATTTTTTCACTTCAACTTGTCATATCTTCATTATTAATTGAGATATTAATGCCATTCCTTCGGAAAATAATTTGTCCATATATTCTGCAAGTACTGATTAAAAAAAATAATAAGTATTGTCTATAAAAATACTTTAAATAAATAAACTGTGAATTACAAACACGTAGATTTTTGGTTTTGTAGTAGAATTTTCTCACTGTTACAAACTCTTCGTTCTTAAGAGATAGACACCAACATGCAGTGAAGCATATATAGAGAAAAGACCAAAGAAGTTTTTTGTGTTGAAACATTTTTTTATAAAATGCATCATTTTCCCAATATTTAAACTTAAAGTTGAGTTGCAACGTTGCAATACATACATACTGCAAAAAAACAATAATCTTGTTCAATAAATAATTATTAACAATAAATATTTACATCATTGCAATAAAAATAATCATTGTTTTCGTAAAGTATTCGAAATATACATATGGTAAATATAAAGTAAAGTTAGTAAAAGTCAACACCCAGCATATGCAGCGCGCAACTCTACAAACGCTCGGGGGACGCGCAACGTTGCAACTCAACTTTAAGTTTAAATATTGGGAAAATGATGCATTTTATAAAAAAATGTTTCAACACAAAAAACTTCTTTGGTCTTTTCTCTATATATGCTTCACTGCATGTTGGTGTCTATCTCTTAAGAACGAAGAGTTTGTAACAGTGAGAAAATTCTACTACTATTTTTTTTAATCAGTACTTGCAGAATATATGGACAAATTATTTTCCGAAGGAATGGCATTAATATCTCAATTAATAATGAAGATATGACAAGTTGTGAAAAAATGTTTTTAATTTGAAATGAAGCATTTTCATGGGAAAATGCCAATTTTTCCATTTTCGCAATAAGATAGAACATTGTAATTAGCACCATCAAATTTGTCGGAAAATTTCCTATAAGATGAAGTAAGTTTCAACTGTAGCGGGAAAAGTACGGGGTATAGTGCACGATAGGAGAAAAAGTTCTCCTACTAAACCATCTATTTACCACAAGTCGAACATAATTCATTTTAGTTCTTTAAATGCTCACTACTCATTCATGGCGCTCGGTTTCGAACGCAGCCTTAATCAACGAAGTATTGAAATATTTACTTGAAAATTGATATAATTTAAAACATTTTCTTGATTTCTGCTGTCACCTCTAACTATCAGCTGTCAAAAAATATTTAATTTGATAAATGTTAAAATTTTCTTTTTGAATTTTTATTAATTTTAGAACATAATTTTCGAAAAAATCTCGTTTGATACTTAATTGCGAAATACTTTTGCATTCTCGAATGTTTTTTTTTTGCGAGCACAGCGAGCAAAAAAATTCATTCTTAAATACAAAAGTGACATTTCGCAATCTGGAATCAAAAATAACTATATGATATTCTTCTTTAATCAATAATCATATAAAATATACGAGTATAAAAATCAAAGTTCGACGCGCAGCAAAGAGCTTCAATAATTATGCTAGAGCGGCAATGCTATTTTGCACTCGTGGTACACACATTATTTTTCCTTCAACTGCTTTCAATGTTAAAATGAAAAGATTTAATGACATACCTAAGTAAAATATTCAAACTTGTTTTATTTGTTAACAATGATAGGTTATTAAGTAAAACAAATAATTGTCACATTTTACGTTATAATCAACATTCATTTTGTAATAAATGAAAAAACAGTTAATTTTTTCTTAAATAAAATTATTTTTCGCGCCTCCGTTTCATTATGACTAGTATTACAGAACTCAAAATCGTCCAGAAACACTCTGTTTGCAGGCCTAGGCCGGCATAATGTAGAGATGCCAACTTAAATATTATATTCTCTCAAAATTTTTAATTTTGTATTATTGGAAATGTAAAACGTTAATTAAAACAACTATTTTTGATTTATTATTCATATTATACTCGTCTTGTATGACAATGATTACGTTCATTGTTGAAAAATATCAATTAATTTTTTTAAATAACACAAGTGAATTGTTTATATATCCATGTGAACCGAAAATGTTTCTGACACGCCCAAAAACTCTTTTGCGAGATCTCGCATTATTTGCGCTTTCAACTCAGTCTGTCAAAATAAACTCACTCTCGCGAAAGTTTAGTTTCTGGACTAGTGATACAATTAACTATTTGTTTAAAAAAATCCACTAAGTAATGAAAAAAATGTAATAAAATAAATTTCACTAAATAAAAAATAGTTCAATATTATCAGTAATGAAAAATTCTAGAATGCACATAAAAAACAAATTAATAATCATCCGGCGGACTTCTTATAGCAATAAATATATACAACAGTATTGCATCTGACCCTTCACCCTTCTGTATTGTATTAGAAAAAGTAAGGGTGAAGATGAACCCTCCCACTTTCTGCATTGACTGCGATAAGTGCAGGCAATTGACCAACTGAATACTGTTTACTTTTAAGCGAAGCTACATATGCAACACAATTGGCTCACCATATTGTAACGTTTTATTTATTTAGGTGAAGTGTAAACATAAATGAAATACGAGTGTTTATATAACTAGTGGTAATAAACGAGGAATAAATTATAAAAATATAATAAAAGTAAGTAACAGTATAAATAAACAAATATTAACATTAATTTAGACGTAATTATTATTAATAAAGGCTTAAACACTGCGGACATTTATTTAAACACTTAAAACTACGCAATATTTATTTCCACTATAATTTATATCATCCACGGTGAGTCTCGCTCATTACAATATTATAAGGAAAGTAGTTTTTTTTCTGGTAGTACGACCTCTCACGCTAAACCTTCGAACTAAAATAACATTGCGTCTTATGGGAAAATCGTAATTCTTATACCATTGCAAAATAAGACATAATTATTTAAAAACTTTGATGATGATGAATTTGTTATTTTTTTTCTAGAGGCTCACATATTTTCCTTTTTTTGTAAATAATAATTTTTATCTACAACTATTGAAATATAGGTACATTATACGTGTGATACTACATATAATATACTACTCATATTAAACAAGTGTAATATGAAAAGTCATGATACACGCTACACTTTTCTGTAATAAATAGGGCATATAATTTAACACATAATATTGTATTAAACTGTTAATTTATTAATAACATATTTTTTATTATAAATATCAATATATATGCTTATAAAAGTATAATAAATACAATTTGAAAAGTGATTTTGACATTTAAGTGCTACTGTGGCGCCATCTGTTAAGCTATATATGAACTACTCACAGTTAACTGAATATTTAACAAATAATATCAGATTTGTTATATGCCTGATAGTTGTAGATAAAGTATAGTATTTGACTCGCATAATATGGCTACATTACACTCAGATGATTAAAAATACTCGCTACCGCTCGTATTTTTAATTACATCATCGTGTAATATAGCCTACATATTATGCTTGTTAAATAATATACTATTATTTCAGTTTTCGGACAAAACACATAATTAAAATGGTTATTTTTAGGTGGCTGCTACATAAATTGTTGTTTTTCGTATCTGCTGGCAACCTTAAAGTATCAATTTTTATTTAACATCTGTCGAAGTCAAAATTTTTGGCCGCTAGTTTGTTCATTATTGATTTACATAGTTCATATTAATGTGATTAATTATTTCAGAATATAATAACAAATGTAAGTAAAATCTGAACTATTCCTTTACAAATATTACTGTAAAAGTAATGAATTTGCGAGTAAAAATAGCGGCCGTAAAGTAAATGCGGCCGTAAGGTAAATGCGGCCGTAAAGTAAATGCGGCCCTAAAGTAAATTTTGACAGATGTCAAAAATTGATTTTGATTTTTCATAATTTCTTGTTATAATCGCCTAAAAAATACAGAAAATCTGAACAATGAAAGTATAAGAGAGAAATATATAGAAGAACTAGATAAAAATCTAAACGAAGTAATAAATGATGAAGATGACTTAGAAACAAAATGGAATACATAAAGAAAAGCATACAGGAAGCAAGTCAAAAATGGGTAGGAAAAGAAAAACAAGATAAAAGAAAATACTGGTATAATGACGAATGTCAGAAAATGGCAGATAGAAAGAAAAATGCAAGAATAAAATGGCTACAAACAAAAAAAAAATGAAGACAAACAAGTATATGAAAAAATAAGAAATGAATGCAACAAAACTATAAGAAAAAACAAGAGAGAATGGACAGAGAATCAGATTAAAGAAATAGAAGAAGAAAGGCAGAAAAGAAATACAAAAAGATTTTACAAACAAATTCAAGCACAAAATAAAACACAGAAAATCAAAGTACATGGCATAAAAAATATAAATGGTAGAATAGCAGAAAACGAACAAGAATATAAACAAATTTGGATTAACCACCTTAAAGATTTATTAACAGATACACAAGATGAAAATGAATTTGAAACCCAAAACAATGAACAAGATAGAATAGTAGAAGAGCCAACGCTAAAAGAAGTACAAGAAATAATAAAAAAATGTCACAATGGAAAAATACCAGGTAAAGATGGAATAAATATTGAATTAATAAAATATGGAGGGGTAGTCTTGCAAAACAAATATACGAACTCATAAAGAAAATATGGAGAGATGAAAAGATGCCAAAAGAATGGGAATCTGGACAAATAGTGACAATTCATAAAAAAGGTGACCAGCAAGTATGTAAAAACTACAGAGGTATTACTATGTTGAATACGGTATATAAAATACTATCCACATTAATACAAAGGAGATTAGTAAATGAAGAAAATAATATAATTGGACAATATCAATGTGGATTCAGTAAAGGCAGATCAACAACAGACGCCATACATACAGTCAAACAAATAATTGAAAAATCAGTTGAATACAATATGAATATAGAAATGCTATTTATTGATTTCCAGCAAGCCTTTGACTCCATTAAAAGAAAAAAACTCATGACAGCACTTGAGGAGCTAAATATACCAGCAAAATTAAGAAGACTAACCTCGATGACAATGAGGAAAAATAAAATAAGCATTATAACACAAAAAGGGGAGACAGAAGAGATCGAGATAAATAAAGGGGTCAGACAAGGAGATGCGCTGTCGGCAACATTGTTCAACCTAGCTTTAGAATATGTACTTAGAAAAATAAATAAAGGAACGCTTAGAACACGAGGAGGACAAATAATAGCATATGCCGACGATATAGTTATTGCAACGAAGAACAGGAATATAATGATAGAAATGCTGCAAGAAATAATGATCGAAGGAGATAAGATAGGATTAAAACTCAACGAAGCAAAAACCAAAATAATGCTGCTAGGAAAGAATGCTGAAAACAAAGGAATAAAAATCGGAGAACACACATTTGAACAAGTAGATACGTTTAAATATCTAGGAATTATGTTATCAAGTAAAGGAGAAAGAGAAACAAAAAATTAAGGAAAAGATTATAGCAACAAGTAGAGCTTTTTACGCAAATAAAAAAATATTAAAAAGCAAACTATTAACAAAAAATACCAAAATCAGAATATACAAATCAATAAAAAATATAGAAATGCTATTTATTGATTTCCAGCAAGCCTTTGACTCCATTAAAAGAAAAAAACTCATGACAGCACTTGAGGAGCTAAATATACCAGCAAAATTAAGAAGACTAACCTCGATGACAATGAGGAAAAATAAAATAAGCATTATAACACAAAAAGGGGAGACAGAAGAGATCGAGATAAATAAAGGGGTCAGACAAGGAGATGCGCTGTCGGCAACATTGTTCAACCTAGCTTTAGAATATGTACTTAGAAAAATAAATAAAGGAACGCTTAGAACACGAGGAGGACAAATAATAGCATATGCCGACGACATAGTTATTGCAACGAAGAACAGGAATATAATGATAGAAATGCTGCAAGAAATAATGATCGAAGGAGATAAGATAGGATTAAAACTCAACGAAGCAAAAACCAAAATAATGCTGCTAGGAAAGAATGCTGAAAACAAAGGAATAAAAATCGGAGAACACACATTTGAACAAGTAGATACGTTTAAATATCTAGGAATTATGTTATCAAGTAAAGGAGAAAGAGAAACAAAAAATTAAGGAAAAGATTATAGCAACAAGTAGAGCTTTTTACGCAAATAAAAAAATATTAAAAAGCAAACTATTAACAAAAAATACCAAAATCAGAATATACAAATCAATAATAAGACATGTAACATTATACGCAGCAGAAACAATCACAATGACAAAAAAAGAAGAAGAAGATCTAAAAATAATGGAACGCAAAATAATACGAACAATTCTAGGACCAATCAAGGTATCAGAAAATGAATACAGAATAAGAATGAACCATGAAATAGAACAAGAATTAGAAGGAGAAAATATAGTGAAAAAAAATTAAACAACAAAGAATGAGATGGCTTGGCCATGTATGGAGAGCAGAAGAAAGGGATACAATAAGATCAATAGTCGAGTGGAGCCCAGGCGGAAGAAGAAGACGAGGCAGGCTCAGATCAACATGGCTGAGAGAAGTGGAAGAAGATCTAAAAGCAGCTGGAATTAGCAACTGGAAGAATAAAACAAGAGGTAGGGAGTTGTGGAGGAATATTATAAAGAACATCTAAGAAACAGGAACGGAGATTGATCCACTCCAATAAAATTGGATCTAGAAAGCTTCGAAGGAAGCGGCGCAACCCCATGGGAGTGTTAAGCCACTATATATATAATCGCCTAAAAAATGTTGTGTGCACCTCGGCTAAAAGATCTATTTGGGCCTCATCTGATTTGTAGCCTCGGCTTTGCCTCGGCTGCAAACTTCGGTTTTGACCCAAAAATATTACTTTTAGAACCTTGATACACAAATAACTATTGTATATCAACCTTACATAAAAACAATGAATCAAGTTATAAGTTTCATTGCAAACATATCAAAAAAACATACGAATTAGAACAATATTTAAAAATACCCCTTATACTACCAAAGCAACGAATAATTAGCCACATTCGTTTTGCCTCCAAGAGAGGATTATAAGTAGTTTACAAGAATATTCAATATGCACTAGACGCAACAAACACATGTACAATATGTAATTTACATAAGCCTGAAGACCTCTTTCATTACAATATTAATGATCTTAATCGTAACGAGTTCTATAAATTATTGTTAAACTTAACATAAGAAAAACTTAATGATCTGCTTTTCTACACGATTTCATCACTAAAATTGCGTAGCTTTTTTCTAAATGAATAAAATATAGCGGTACATGATGATCACTGGCAGATTATAGTTATCATTTCTTAAATAATATAGCAAAAAAAAATTTAAAATATTTTAGCATTATACATTCATACATTCTATGATATATGTAAATTTTAAACTAATTGCATAATCTTGTTTTATTCATATTCTCAACTTTTGAAGCCTGTTGTATGTTATTTATAATTTACCGTTTGTGATTGTACATATTAAAATTATTTTGAGTTACATAACACATTTTTTTTACTTAGTTTACTTAGTATAAAATGTACGTGAGAATGTTTTCGTAGTTAGTTATAGTTCATATGTTAACTTTGTAACTTGTAAGCGCTTTTCGTAAAATAAAATATTTTTTTAGGCGGCTGGTACATAAATTGTTGTTTTTCGTATCTGCTGGCAACCTTAAAGTATCAATTTTTATTTGACATCTGTAAAAGTCAAAATTTTTGGCCGCTTGTTTGTTCATTATTGATTTACATAGTTCATATTAATGTGATTAATTATTTTAGAATATAACTGGCGAATTCTCGGCTACGCCGAGCATTCCCTAGAGCTCCGCTGTCAGTGCAAAAAACAAATGCCGATCGACATGAAACAATTATTTCATATTTCCACGTCAGGCCTCACCGAGACCTTTCATTAGATTGCAAACACGATATACTTCTAATAATTTTTTGCAAAAAACAAAAGCCGGTCGACATGAAACATTTTAATCATTTATGTACCCCAGCCCTCACCGAGACCTTTCATTTGATACCAAATACGACATACTTCTTACAACTTTCTGTATAAAACAAAAGTCGATCGACATGATACATTTTTATCATATCTACACGCTAGCCCACATCGAGACTATTCATTTGATATCAAACACTATATACTTGTGACAACCTTTTGCAAAAAATAAAAGCCGATAGACATTGACCATTTTCGTCAATTCTGCACAGCAGCCTTTATTGAAACCTTTCATTTGATACCAAACACCACACACTTCTGACAACTTTTTGCAAAAAACAAATATCGATGGACATGGCACATTTTTGTCAATTCTGCACGCTAGCTCTCATCAAGACGTTTCATTTGAGACCAAACTTGACATACTTTTGAGAACTTTTTCTTCTTCTTCTTCTTCCTTCTTTATTATAGGCGTAATCGCCTGTTTATTCTTCATTCGCCTGCTTCCGTGTTTAAGTTGTCGCTCCATCTCTTCCGGGGGCGACCTACATTCCTACGTCCTACTGGCGATTTATCACGAGCGATTCTTACTATTCTTCTTTCTTCCATTCTGTTATTCTTTTTGCAGAAAACAAAAGCCGATCGGACTGGATCATTTTTCTCAATTTTGTACGCGAGCCCTCGCCAAGACCTTTCATTCGATACCAAACACGACATATTTCTAACAACTTGTTGCAAAAAACAAAAGCCGATCGACATGGAACATTTTTGACAATTTTGCATTTCAGCCCTTAACGAGACCTTTCATAAGATACCAGACACGATATACTTCTATTAACTTTTTGCATAAAACAAGAGCCGATCAACATAGAAAATTTTTAATTCTGCACACCAGTCCTTTCCGAGTCTTTTCATTCGATACCAAACACGACATATTTGTGACAACATTTTGTAAAAATCAAATTTTAATCGACGTAGAACATTTTTGTCATTCGTGCACACCAGTCCACATTGTGTCGTTTCATTAAAACTCAAGAACGACCTACTTCTAACAACTTTTTGCGAAAAACAAATACAGGTCGACATGACACATTTTTTTTTTGTCATTTCAAAACCGGCTATTATGGTTTTCTTTTGATATCAAATATTTTATTTTTATTTAGTTACTTTATAATTTGGCAACACTGTTTGTATTAAAAAATAGTAGTTAATTTTTAAATATATAATAGTTATTTATGGTACAAGTGTGTTACATTACAGATAAGTCACGTGGGAAAAGTTTAGCTCACGAGGCCGTTAGGCCGAGTGTGGTATTTTTTCAAGTGACTTAGGTAATTAACACACGTTTGCCATACAACATTTTATCCAACACATTTTAATCATTGATATAAAATACATATAAGATTTTTGACAGATGGAATTTCGAAATGACATTTAGGAACAAAATAGTGTAGAGAAGGTTTTATAATGCAGTTACTATGATACGAACCAAAAAACAGTGAGCTAATATATTTAGCTCACTAGTGACTTATGACCTACTTTATTTATCTAAAAACAGCATACTTATATCGTTATAATTACACGGTGTTGGATAAATTAATATTGTCAATCCTAATACAACTGCCACCCTTTTCAGTGAAGTTAGTTTAGGAATATTTGGTTTTAATTTAGTTACTTCATCACACATTTGGCAACATTGACTTTTGACATTGGAAACGTCAAAATTTATATTAATTAAATACGTTATGTTTTAAACTTAAATTAGTTGTGACACCTTTGCTCAAGTCTATTATTCATGACACTGTTTTCAAATCTTTGATATCAATGTTCTATTAAAAGATACAATCATTTAAAGTTCATAGACAGATTGTCAAAAGTGACGGATGACTACGTGATTCTTCTTAAATGTAGACACGGGCTCTGGGATCCATTGTTTCAAGGTACCAATTTTGCACAGTTTTAATTTTTTAAAACAAAAACCACTAACAGTAAAAATATGAGACCCCCAAAAGGCACTCCAGCACATTAGACTCTACAACTTGAAAAAAAAATTAAAATGATTACATAAATGCTTTAACCTGTTGCCCCGAGGTAAAAATTTGCCGATGCTCTTGATTATTTAAAATATATATAGATATATATTGAGTGAATCTATTAAAATAGTATATGACTAGCGAAGGCTCAGCTACGCTGAGCTTCCCTAGGCCTCCGGCATCAATGAAATATTTACAGTTGACGGCTAATTTCATTCCTGTACACCAGCTCTCGACGAGACCTTTCATATGATACCAAACACGACATACTTCTGACAAATTTTGCAAAAAAAACAATAACCGATCGACCTGGCAAATTTTTGTTATTTCAATATGGCTGCCCTACTTGAGTGCTTTCATTTGATACCAAACACGGCATACTTCTGACAACTTTGTGCATAAAACAAAAGTCGATCGATATGGAACATTTTTGTCATTTCTGTACGCTAGCCTACAACGAGACCTTTCATTTGATACGAAACATGACATATTTCTAACAATTTTTTGAAAAATACAAAAGCCGGTCGACGTAAAATATATTTCTCATTTAGAGCCTTTTCACACACTTTGGATCCGACGGCCGGCAGCCGGGTATTTATTCCAAGTAGCACTGCGATTGCCTATTTACCCCGGTCAAGAAAATTCATTTACATTTTGTCTTACGACAATGCCGCGTGAACGCATTAATGCTTTGTGGATTTTATACAGACGACTTTGCCGTCGAAAAATAATTGTCCTTCAATTTATTAAAATGTTGCCTCAAATGAGTGCATATTTCTGCTCACGCTTTTGTTTTTGTATATTCCTTCTGTCTTATCCCATAGTATTGGTCTAGCCAGCCTGATACCATTAAATAAAAAAAAAACAGGGTCGTGGTGGTCTCGAACCAGGTCTTGTAGATTATTTATATTATGAATCCGCCCTCTTATCCACTCGGCTATGAAGCATTTTGTTTTAGACCTTTCTTATTCGAAAATATGAAGGATAACCTTCAAAATACAATTTATTTTATCAAATATTTCAGTTAGAAAAGGCCATATTACACAACATTTGGTTTTATTAGATGCAAAATTAACTAATCTAACTAACGATACCATATACACCCGATTTTATTTACCGGGACAGATGGAAACAGCAAAAAACTGTTTTCCCATGTTATTTCCCTATGTCAAGGTTTTCAGTATTCACCCTGTACTATACACATAATTTTTATAGGTTTAACAATACCGTTTACACCAGTCTTTGTAAAATTTGTTTGTATGTATATCAGAAAAAAGAACAATATTTTTAACAGTTTAAAAAAATCACATAGATGGCACTAATTATGAAATTTATTGCATCTGCTAAAGAAGGAATCGATATAATTACTTAACAATTAAATATTTTTATATTTAATTATGTATATATTTTAAAATAATATTTTTAGGCATAAATGAAATTTATTATTCTAAGCGAAAACAAGAACATAATAATATTTTGAATACGTGACATACCAAACTAACTGGTGGTACCAGTGTTGTTTTATTTATTTCCAAATCACCTGTATGATGTGAAAAGAAAAAAACTTGAATCCCCAGAGTAAATCTTAAGGGCTTTTATAATAATTAATATTGAAAATAATGTTATGAAATATTTGATCAAAATGCATAAAAATTGATTACATTATAATTAAAACTTATTTAGAACAATCTGTATGAAATATTTAAAAAAAAAGTCGCTAATCCTTGAAATTATTGTAGATAGAAACTTCTCATCTTTTTCTACGAATAATGAAATGGCAAACGGTAATATAAAGTATGTGCTTTGAAAAGTGGACTTGTGTGTAATATTTGTCGGACTTCTTGAGTTTAACGTTACTATTTTAAAGGAATTCTAAATCATTTACAGCTGATTTTTTATTTTGTAAATCTACAATGAATTTGTTTTGACAGGAATAAGGACATTTTATTTCCAAAAGTTCAAATCCGTTTTCTGTTTTGATAAAACCATCATCACTACATGCTAAGTATGGTTGGTTAGATAATATTACAACACTACAAGTCCAATTTCTTGTATAATATATTAGTTGAAGCTTGAAATACTGATTTCGCTTCAGTTTTGGTTTCCAAGCCATAACGCATAGCTTGATTACAATAAAAATTGTAGCCATTGATTCTTAATAACAACATTTTCATTATAATAATCACTGTCATATTTTCTCTGTACCAATCTAATTCTATTGGTACATATGTACATCTACAATGAAAGAGTTCATTGCAGAATATGTAGTTTTATGGGGATTTTTTAATCTGCATTTAATTTCCCTATAGGTATAATACTTTATGCACTCGTTTCAGACAAAATTTTTTTGCTTATGTTCTGAAAATGTAAAAAGAATATCAAGAAAATTTCCAGTCGTGTTTTTGTAGAATGGTTTTATTGAAACTTTGTGATATTTTTCAACCTGCGTTTATAAAGTGTTGTTCCAAATGATAGACTGGTCAGTTTTGGACTGTATTTTAGAATTCTTATTTAAATGTGACTTCACTACACAGATACAATTGAAGGTAAAATTATAGAAATAACACATATGTAAACAAATACTTTGTTTCTTGCAGTAGTTTCATTTGTACAAGTTGTGATACACAATACATTGCTAACTTCTTTACATTTCTTAATAAAATAAATTCTCTTTATGATAATATAGCAAAATGAATTCTGGATTCCGCAAAAATCGCTCCTGTGTAGATAACTCCTAATAGCCATGTCTAAATTTAAGAAAAATCACGCTGTCATCCGTCACTTTGACAATCAGACTATGAACGATTATATCTTCTTATAGAGTATTGATATCAAAGATTTAAATACAATTTCATGAATAATAGACTTGAGCAAAGGTGCTACAACTAATTTAAGTTTAAAACATAACGTATTTAATTAATATAAATTTTGACGTATCCAATGTCAACAGTCAATATTGCCAAATGTATGACGAAGTAACTAAATTAAAACCAAATATTCCTAGACTAACTTCACTGAAGACGCTGTATTAGGATTGACAATATTAATTTATAAATTTAAAAATTAACTACTATTTAATTTTATTTCGTGTTTGATTTAAAATGAAATATAAATATAGTAGTAATAAAATTTCCTTGAATAAATGTGTATTTTTATAGTAAGTTATTTGAAATTCCACTGTTTGAGAACCGATTTTTTATTCAGTTTAACGTTTAAAAATTCAAATATTATTTGGAAACAATAGCACTATTTACAGTTAAAAGTAAGCAATTCTTAATTACAATATATTATATTGGAGTTTTTCTCAGTTCTCTACTTACATTTTTATTCCAAAGAAAAAATATGAACAAAAATTGTATAAAATGAAACTGTCAACTAACTTTCGGAATGTCGGTAACATAGGTATCATAATTAAAAAATGACTACTAATTTTATTCCGTGGAAGTTAATTTTTTTTCATTGTAATACTGCAGTCTTTTCATTAACGATATTTAATTTTATTTCGTGTTTGATTAAAAATGAAATATAACTCTAGTAGTAATAAAATCTTTTTGAATAAATGTGTGATTTTATAGTTATATGAAACTCCACTGTTTGAGAACCGATTTGCTTCAAAATTTACTTCACACAACATTTATAAAAACAAATTTATAAATAACAATTAAAACTTTTTAAAACGACACATCGCTATTAAACATTTCTTTGTACTATAATTTTGATCAGTTAGATTTGATTATGTTATTATAAAAACGTTTCAGAACTGCTGTGCTTACAAAAGAATTTTTTATAATAAAACGTATGAATAGACTGCATTAGTGTACGGTCATTTTGTGGCGCCAAATTCAAACTGAAACCCTAACTCGCCTCTGCCGATTTATACGCCCATGTTATTCTTATGGGAATAAAAATATGCTATCTTTAAACTGCTAGAAAATATTATAAAATGCAAATCTTAACTATTAAACCTTATAAATACTAATCTCTAATGTTCTATCTATTTTCTAATATAATATACACACCCGAAAAACATATTATTTAATAAACATCAATTTAAATAGTAGGTGCAAATTTCTGAAAACGTGTGTCGTAGCTGTCTTAGTATTCAGTTGAACCTGTCACTTCAACGCGGCGTTTTTAACCTGCTGCACCAAGTAACGACATATGTTGCTATTTGCGATACTACTTTCTTTAAAATCAAATTTTTCTTAATTTATTCTTTTATTTGTACTTTTTCTATACGGAAAGCAAAGAATAATGTTTTGGAATATAAAAAAACCCTATGTTATAATTAAGAATCGCCAAAATGCTTTAATATCGTGTATTGAAAATGTACTCCCATAAGAAATGCATGCACTCAGTTTTGAATTAGGGTTTCGCGCCAAATGTAAATCTTAACCTCACTAACGTGGTCTATTGCAAGTGTAAATAATGTCATTTTAAAATTAGGTTTTACTTGTATATTTGTTAGATAATAAAGTTAAAATTTACCTCATGAAGATGATTATTTCATTATTTTTACTTACTTGAGTTTCGCCGATATGCCACCATTTTTCTCGGGCGGGAAAATTAAATTATGCAGTACTGACCCAAGATGAATTTTTTGTTTATCGATAATACGAATAAATGCGAAATATATTTTTTAAGAAAATTGTATTAAAAGAAAGAAATTTGAAGCATTTAAAATCAGTTTTCTTTAACAGATGTATAATTATAACTTAGATACACAAAATAGGAAAGTTATATATTATTAAAATATTACAATAAATAATAATGACAATAAACTATGTAGTAAAAATCTTCTGGGCGGAACGAATTAGTCTTCAGGATTTCCTGTAAATGCTAACGGAAAACCGCCAAAAACGTTAGCAAAAGACGATAACTAAACAAAAAGAATAATGTGAAAGAATGAATCGAACCGGTAATAACACTTACATTATTTAAATATATTGGAATTGCCATAAAGAAAGAGCGTTTTCCAAAGAAGCAGTGGGCAAAACGACCAATTCAGATTTAACCTTTTCAAATTTTCTTTTAGTTTCAGAGAAAAACGAAAATAGGTCGACTTATTTGAAAATAACTGGAATTATTTATTTAATTTCATTGACTGTCAATTAGGAAAATCTGTTGTAATCGTTAAAAATGTTGTCAAAAAACAACGATTTTACCTAATTCAATGCTATGGCAATCGGTCTCATGTTTATCTTTGGGGCCGTTGGAAACAAATAGTTTATGCAAATTATCTTCGACCGAATGTAGAGAATTTAAAAGAGAGAATTAGAGACGCTGTGACGTCTTTAACTCTGGAAGAAAGTCAAAGAAGTTAAAGAATTGCATCGAAGACTAGAATTGTGCACTCAACAAACCGTGAATGGATTGAGTACAATAGTTATTCTTTATATTATTTTTGTTGTTAAATTTATGAAACTAAAGTTAAAGTCATGTTAACAATAATTTCTATGACAACGCAAACTTGTTTTTTGGGACTTACATTTAGAAAAATTCTAAGTCGAACTATTTTCGACTTTTCTCTGAAACTAAAAGAAAATTTGAAAAGGTTAAAACTGAATTGGCAGTTTTGAAACATGCAAAAACTTTTATAAAGAATACATTTTTCTCGTAAAATTAAAAACATTTTTTTTCCCTTCTTTCCAACTCGATCCGAGCACATACTGTATATCAAAGCCTCAGAGAATGTTAATATGAATTTTGACTTACTTTATTTGGACATTGCAAAGTTTTCTCGTAGAATTTGTGACGCAAAATTTGAAGAATGTTTCTTTCATTTCATGTAGTAATTTATATGTTTACTTTTTGCAAATACGACGAAATTTTCCTCCAGATATGCGTTCTGTTAAATAAAAAATGGTAATTAGTTAATATGTTTTTTTTTTCTTTAAATATAAATGTATTTACCATTCTTGTTCAACTTCGTCAATAATAATATAGTTTTTCCGATTGTAGCAGAATCGTCAGCGAATAGAGTGGTTTCCATTTTAAGTTCCAAAATATTCAATATCGCTTTCCAAAAGAGGTTATTCTTGACAAATTTTCCAAAAATATATTTTTTGTGAAACTGCTACCCTATAAACAATGAAAACTTATATAATAAAGGAAGATAATTTTTATTCAAATGATGCCTTCGTTTTAAAATAGATTCATTTTTCCAAATATTGTTTAACATCAACGTAGTATATATTTGATTTGGACTAATAGTCCATATGCTTCGATTAAAATTGAATCCTTTTCTTGCAATATTGAATGAAGGAAATTTCCATCTCAGGATTTGATCCATTTTTCTGTATTCAGAAGGAAATATTACTAATTAATAAAAAATATGTAAACATTGAACACTTTTTTATAAAAAAAGTTTCGCCTCAGATGAAAGAACTTCTATATTAATTGCAATAGTCCAAATAAGGATATAACTCGTATTTATAATCTTCGATGTACTTCACAGGTACAATGCATTGTATTCTTCAGTTTCCAATATCTATAAATATAAAATTCACAAATGATATTTTTTAGAACATAAGAAAAACATACCATTTCACATCGTTGTGAATCATGAAGATTTTTGATATTTGTGTATCTTTATTATATATTATGAATTTAACTTTTAATTAGTTACATTCGATTTTTCTACAATTATTTTTCTTAAAATTTAGAAATTTTGTTATGATATTATATATCATTTATTTTAATAAATTATTTGAGTTGCCAGAATACTTTGATTAATAAAAAGTTTAATAATTTACAAATAGAAATGTACAACAATATTATTAATATTTTCATTTACATTTTAAGTTACAGAATTATTTTATTCAATTAAAAGTGTACAAATAGATTACAAAATGAAGTTCTTGTTAAAATTATAAAATCTTTCATATAAAATTAAAAATAAATTTTTATAACCTGGCAACTCGATTACATACAAACATTCACACAAACATTCATACTTTTGCGATTTATTACTCTCTTAATTTTCTTTTATTTGATCGCTTTGTGGTTTTTTTTTATTATAATGTTGTAATATGCTTCATTAGCTTCTTACCCACCAGCCAGTTTGTGACGAGTAATTATTATGAAGCTTATTTTTTCTTATTTATTGTTTTAATTTTTTTAACCACGGGCTATTATAATATTGAAGCAAAGTACAGCAAAAATCCCAAATACCACTGGTATAGGGTTTTAAAGTATTATGTAACAAGTCATTGTCTTGCCAAGTCTACCAAGGAATTATAGATAATATGTTACACATTATGTATATAAAAATGTAATTTAAAACAAAAAAATATAAATTGAATGTGCTGTTACCAAATATTTGTTAATATTTGTACTTTTGTAGTTTTTTAAAAATGAAAATCTTGTTACTCAAATTCATACAACAGTGACAATGACTTGCTTACATAACACTTCAAAACCCACCAGCAGTAGTTGGTATTTTTACCATACTTTGCGGTTTTGTAGTAGTATGTAGTGTATTGCCTAATAAATGTGTATTTATAGTCTGTTGCATGAATTTTGAGGTACAATGGTAGACTGGCCTGCCCACATGTTGCGATTTATTATATACTTTTGTTTAACGTCACATTTTTAATACATTTTATATAGAGACGCAACATGTTTGAACTTAAGCCTGGTATTAGATAGTTTTCGTATAACGTCTTCATTTTTAGATGGAAGTAATTGAATATTATTGACAGCGGTATAGTTTAAGCTCTATTAAAATTTTTATTATTGAATAAAATTATTAATGCAAACTAATGACTGTTGTATTATAATAAAATAATCTGTCTTTTATCAAATAGAGAGTAAATAAATGAAATTAAATATAATTTGATCTTTTAATGTAAAAAAATATAAATATTTTTTATAAACCTACATATAAAATAGATTTCCTTTTTATCATTAGATGTAGGGACATTTTTATCAGTAAATAAAATTTTAAGTGTATATTTTTGAAAATATTAGTAACTTACTATAAACCAGGATTTTAGACGTTAGTGAAAATTTTTCTAATACTAAACCATTGCATTATACTTTTTCTTTTATTTATGTTTTTCATTGAAAGTATTATTTTATTATCTTTTATCGTTATATTTTTTACATTTTCATTTTGTCAAGATTGTCATTGCTTTATTTTTTTTTTAGTTTATTTATTATATACTTCTAATCATTAGTTTTATTTTATTGCCTTTTATAATTCTTTTTATTATACTTTCATTTTGGCAAGGTCCGTAAAATTTGTAAAAGGGGCAATGGTTTTATCAGACTTAAGTTTTTTTTTTATTACCTTTTACAATATCTTACGAACCATTTTTCATGTTGAAATAATCTTTCATTTTTATATTAATTACATGCAGTGAATGCAACAAAGCGCGAAACATAGGACTTTAACATGGGATTTAAAAAAATTGCCTATACTCTCTCTCCCGATAGATTTAGAGCAAAACTATAAGAGTACCAACTTGTCCTCTATTTCAGATAATGCAGAATTTAATTTTGAACAACTGTTTACGGTTGTAGTTTTGTTTTAAATGTATCAAAAGACAGAGTATTCGCAATTTTTTCATATCCCTTGATAAAGTCTTATGTTCCGCGTTTCGTTGCACATCCTGTATATTATAATATATTGTATATAATATATTTAACAAATCAAATATTGTCATCATAATAACTTTTTATTATATTACATATTTTAATTTACTTATTTCATTCATATTATTTTGTATTAAATTTATCAATAATGTTTCAACATGCTTTTATGTTATACTTTAAATTGATCTTTATAGCTTTTTCATATTAGATTTTTAAATTTCATTAATATAATTTTTATAAACATACTTGATATGACATTTTTTTGTTATATAATTGGTTAAGTGTACATTGTTGTATTTTTCAACATGATTTTAATATCTTTTACTTTTAACATTACATATTTTGCTTGATAGTTTTTAAATGAATTATAATACAATTTAGATATTATAAATATTTCATTCATATTCATATTTTAAATTTGTCAATTGTTACAATGATTTCTTCTCGTTTAATTAAAATTTTTTAATTTATATATTTAATTCATATTATTCCTTTTTATATTATTACAAATTCTTAATTTACGTTTCAAATTTATCATGAATGTATCCACATGCTTTTATTTTTTACTTTAAATAGATCTTTATTGCTTTCTCATATTTGATTTTTAATATATGATTTAATTTTTATAAACATGTAATTAGTATGACATTTTTCAGTAATATAATTAGTTTACTGATTAAAATGTAATTGTACATAAGTTGTATTTTTTAACATTATTTTAATATCTTTTACTTTTAACATTAAATATTTTGCCTAATAGTTTTTAAATTAATTATAATACAATTTAGATATTATTAATATTTCGTTCATAATCACATTTAAAATTTGTCAATTGTTTTCAATGATTTCTACTTGTTTAATTTAAAATTTTTAATTTAAATATTTAATTCATATTATTCTTTTTAATCATTACATATTTTTAATTTACCTGAATATTTCCACATACTTTTTTTTATACTATAAATTGATCTTTATGGCTTTCTCATATTTGATTTTGAAAACATGTTTCAATTTTTATAAACATTTAATTAATATGACATTTTTTTGTTATATAATTAATTTACTGATTAAAATGTAATTGTACATTTGGTGTTTTTTTTTATGATTTTAATATCTTTCACTTTTAACATTAAATATATTGCTTGATAGTTTTTAAATTAATTATAATATAATTTAGATAATATCAAAATTTCCTTCATGATTATATTAAAAATTTGTCAATTATTTTCAAAGATTTCTACGTGTTTAATTTAAAATTTCTTTAAATACTACATTCGTTGTGAATCCTTCTTTTGAATTTTTAGTAATATTTGAATCTGGCAATTTAATTTTCAAGTTACTGGCCGATCTTACCCTCGACATCGCAACATACAATTGGCCATGTGAAAAGACTGGATTTTCTAAATTTATTCCTACATAATTAAATGTTTGGCCTTGGGATTTATTTATTGTCATTGAGAAAGCTAATCTTATTGGGAATTGCCTTCGTTTCAAGGTGAATGGTAAATCTGTTTCGGTAATTAAATCAAAACGTGGTAAATAGAGCCGGCTACCTGCACTCTGTCCTGTTAGAACTTCTACATCTAAATAATTAGTTTTCATGTCTTTTATTATGAACCTTGTTCCATTACACAGACCACGCTTTGAATTCATATTTCTTAATAACATTACTACTGCTCCAATTTTTAGTGTTAATTTGTGAGGAGGCATTCCGGTTGGTGTTAGGCCATTCAATAATTCGGCGGGGTAATTAATTTTGTTTATCTCATCACATTCACAAGAATCAGCACTTAAATATACTCTAGATGACCCTACAACTTTATTTAATACGTGTTCATTAATTATCATTGTGTCATCATTTTTTGGTGCTAAAATGGCTCTATCTGTAAATTTATAAATATCATCAGGTTGTATGACATCTTCACCGAATATTTCATTTGCTAGACATGTTTCGGAAACGCAATGTGCAGGAATTTTGACAATTTCATTTTCACCGTTGCCTATTTTCAATAAATATTCTGAAAATTCTTTTTCGTCTTTATTTACGCGCATATTTTGTTTTAATGAAAATTTTGTAAATAGTGGCCATAAATGACTTTTTACAACACATGTTTCAATTATTACAGTTCGATGGTTTGTGTAATTGACTATTGGCAAGCACTGTCTGAAATCGCCACCTAAAACTATAACTTTTCCCCCAAATGGTATTTTATTATCCATCAAATCTTGTAATAATAAATTTATTGCATCGAGTGCGTGTTTTGGTATCATTGTTACCTCATCACAGATTATTACACTTGCCTCTTTTATTAATTTACCCGCTTTGCTATTTGATTTCACTCTACATACACATCCGTCATTTACAGGCACTGGTAACTTGAATACTGAGTGAACTGTTTGACCACCTTTTAACAGAGTAGCTGCTATTCCCGTCCAAGCTACAGCTATAACTTTTTGATTTTGGCCCCTTAAAATACTTATCAATGTGTTATACAGAAATGTTTTCCCTGTTCCCCCGGGACCGTCAACAAAGAAATATCTACTTGTGCAATTATTGTCATTTACGGCATTTAATATGTTATTTAAAATTTCTATTTGGTCTCTGTTAAATAAAGCTACATTTTGTTCTCCCTCTAATTTTTCGGCTGCTACATCAAAAGAATTAGTTTCATTTTCTAAATCATCAATATTTTCGGGTTGGGGCAAACCGAAATCACTTAAGGTGAATTTATGCATATCGAGTATTTCCTGTATTTTTAATAAACATTTACTTTGTGCAACTTTTTCAGAATTATGTAATAAATAGTCTTCCATTAAATAATCTTTAAATTTTTCCCATAAGCTTAAGGCATTGGTTGACGTATGGAAGCAAATTAAATAAGCAAATAATTCACGTAATTGTCTGGGAAATTTACTCAACACAGCCTCGTCTAAACAATTTTCGCACTCTTTATCATTAGCTAAAAGACCTAATGCACGGGCAGCTTCCTGATATGTATTATATAATTTTCCGTCGACGGTACGCAAGTCTTCGAAGCTTGTGACACCTTTTGCATGCACTAAAATTAATCTTAAATGAAATCTTTCAATATCTCTAGGGCTAACGGAAATCATTCGGCCGATAGGTGGCTTTGTCTCACGTTGTCTAGCTTTCCATGCATTATTAACAAATACATAATATTTAGGAATTTCCATGTAAACATATTGCCGGGCATTAACGTCTATTTCATTGAGTAGGAACTAAGCTGTTAATGTTGTATTTTTTTTCGCTGCTCGTTCAACAGCTTTTTTTTCTTGACCGTTAGTGAAAAATACCGCCTGTTGATTTTTTAAATGTACTGCTAATTCCATTATTGTATGAGACTTGTCATGCAACGGATATTCTAAAAGCCTCCAACAACATTCTGGGGCAGATACATACCTAGCATCTAAATAACCGTTTATTTCATCCCACTGTACAACTTTATTTTTATCAAGCTGTCCTAATTTGACGCTCGCGCAATCATGCCCCTTGCACAAATAATCACAAATATATTTTATACTTTTTACTGATGCGCATATTTCAACATTTATGTGGGTTCTATATTTTTTTAACAAATACGGATTGTACGGAACTATCCACCTATTGTCTACCGTGTATTTAACTAAACCATTTTTCCAAAGAATGTACATTTTTGCATTATTATTTGACCGTTTATACAGGGGGTAACCGTTAATGTTTTCATGTGTTTCATTTCTAAAATCTTTAGGGAACATTTTTGAACATTTATTTTCGTTCATACACGGCGAATTTTTGTTTAGAATACCGCACGGACCGTGAATCATATGTGAACGAACTAATTGGTACAATTCCGGTTCTGCGTCCTCGTCGGGAATTTCTGCACTGACTATTTCGTCAATGTCATCTTTGTTACGGATTTTACTTGCACTATCTAAAGTTAATAATAAATGCATGTGAGGCAGACCGCGTTTTTGGAATTCAATTACATATATGAATGCCACAACTTTCCCAAAAATATTGTCATGTAAAAATTCATGCAACATACTTTTTATTTTTCCGTTAAAAACTCTGGCGGTTATGTCTGGGCGGTCTGCAGAGGTTTGACCCTCGCGCAACTGTTGTACAATTTCTGGCCATTTCGGGTTACATGTCACTGTTATAAATAGATCAGGGCGGCCAAATTCTCTAACAATGGACATGGCATTTTGATACATTTTCAACATAAATCTACTGCCACCTTGAAATGTTGACGGTAAAATAATCATGGTGCCTGCTTTTCCGCCTTCATTCTCTGCCAAATTATTAATGTGGTCCATCAACCCACTATATAGCTCTACCCTGAGAGTAGGCTGATTTAGTCTAATGTACGTTAATCTTTCGGCTTCGACTTTAACATACGCATCTACAATGTATTGTTGGGTTAGTTTACCGGCTTCTAAACATGGGTTAAATGTGTTTCTAACCGCTAATCTGTTCATGTAAAACTGTAACATGCTTTGTTTTTTAATACCGTCAGCTTGTTTTGAATTCATGTTCCAGCCACATTCACCGCGAGGAAATAATAAAGGATAGGACATGGGGTCGCAGTTTTCACTAAACTGATTAATTCGAACTAAACCGCCAACTTTTGGGTGGACACAAATGTCCCTATCTATTGGTGGCTCACCGTCATTGGACGTAAAAACAACTGCCACCTCATTACATGTGGGGATATTGTACCTACGTTTATCTTTTTTTCTGTCATTTACAATCCACAAATTTATTTCTGGCATCGACTGATTTGTTTGGTTAGCTTTGGCTAATTCCCGCTGCTCTACTTCTTTCAACATCATATACGCCTGACAATACGGATTAACCTCCCTAAGTATTACATCTAATTGACCCATGATATTTGGCTTACAATTTTTATTATACTCTACGTTCATTCGTTTCTCTAACGCTTCATTTGAATTAATTATGTATAATTGGGCATATTTTTCTGTTTCATTTGGTTTAGGGTACATTGAGCTGGCAGAATCATGGTAAATTTGGCCGTGTATACGGAAACAGTAGGGCCCTTTGCCTTGAGGCGCGGAAATTTTAGCCCCAAACGATGCGAATGCTAACGCGCTATTGTATTGCCTAATATTTTCTCTAAAGTTTCTGCTATCTGAATCTTTACCTAACATTAGATTTTTAATATATTCAGGGAACTCATTTAATTGATCTACGTTTAATTTTCCCTTTCGACAGCAATAAGTAAATTTGCCGTCCGAGGGCTTTTCGTATGAAAAATTAACAGAGGAACAATGTGAACAGACAACATTCATTGCTCCTAAGGAATGGGGCTCAATTTGAATTCCTAATGCTCTCCTTGCTAACATATGTGTATCATTAGAAACCTTGTTTTTAAGCGTTTTAATTTTATTTTTATTAATTATGTTATTTTTCGTTAATCGTTTCTGTTTTTGTTCTACAGTTTCCGTTTTTATTAAATTATCAAAATGGTCTGTATTTTTTTCTAAACGTTTTTGTTTTTGCTCAGGAGTCTCATTTTTAATGTAGTCTTTAAAATTAAATTTTAATTTTTTTAATCTTTCAGTATTTTGTACTACTGTTTCATTTTGAACATAATTTTTAAAATTTATTTTAAGTGTTTCTAATCTATTTGCTTTCTGCTGTGACGTTTCGCGTGCAATAGAATTCGAATTTGTTTCTTTTTGTTTCTCTATACGCTTTATTTTATGTTCTACTGTTTCATTAGATTTATATTTTAAATTATATTTGTCGGATTCTCTTAGACGTTTAGCTCGTTCTTCGTCTGTTTCGTTTGCCTTACGTTTTAAATAATTTTCTCTCAATTGCTGCTGACGACTTACTGGAAAAGCTGTTATATTACGTGTTCGAAACATTTGTAAAACGTGTGATCTAAGTCTGTTACTATCGTAAGTTTCATGCTCAGGATTACGGTTAAGTATTAAACTTGTACAAAAAGCTATCGCAAACAACCCGCAATCATAGGTGTTAGTCTGTTGTTGAACTCGTACAAATCTAATTGAGGGACTATAGGGGAATAATCTTTCTAAATATAATTTAACACCTGCATTTAAATTTTGGGAATTCATACTATCGTAAATTATAATTTCTAATCCGTCATAATATACTGTTACCCAATGACCTACGCTCCCAATATTTGCACCTGGCACGAATAAAATTTGTAGGTGTTTACTTCCCTGCTCAATTGCAACTATTCTCTCTGGAGCATCTACATACACTGTTGGCTGAGGGTCGAACTCAGTTACAGAACGTACTAATGAAAAGAAAAAGTCAATATGTACGTCTTCTAAGTATCCTGTAGGGTTTAGTACTGTATTAAAATCACGCTCTATTAGTTGTACTTGAATGCTACTTGTATTTAAATTACCCGTTCTACTATTTCTTATTACTTTCATATTTTTATTGTCTACTATTTGTGTATTGCCTGACTTGATCTGACTATTTAAATTATTAGTTTTTAATTTACTACTTTCCGTATTATTACTTTTCTTTTGTTCGTATTTTTGTTTATCCTTAAGGCGTTTAATTCGATTCTTACTTGGCATTGTGTTATATTTGCTTTACAGGATTTATATAAAAACTTACAATTTTTGAGTGCGTAGTTTTTTTCTCAATATGAAAATTACCAATAATTACGTCAGGCTTCTGATTTTCACTTGAACAATTTCTTTTCTTTCTGGATGTTATATTCTTGCACTCTTATTTTCTTTTGGCTGCTGTTTATTTCAAAACCTACATTAAAATAAACTATTAATATATATATATATATATATATATATATATATATATATATATATATATATTAAATTAAGTGTATACAATTTTTAATTAGTAAATAATAAAAAATACATAAATAAGAAAATAATTATCGATTTAACATCACTTACAATTGAATTAAAATACAAAAATAAATTCTCACCTTAGATTTAAAATCTAGCGACACAATTAACGGGATTTTTAAAATTAATTAATCTGCAGCATGGACAAATCGTAATGATTATTATAATAACTCGCAAATCGCTTTATTGTGAACACAATAAATAAAACTGATTGACACAGAAGTGAAAAACAGTTAAGTAATCAAACAAAATTTGTTTTCCATAGAATACCTTATTTTATAATTATGAAATAAAAAATTGACAAATGCCATACATTACGGATACTCTCTCTCCTAATAGATTAAGAGAAAAACTACAAAAGTATAATGTTGTTCAAAATTAAATACTGCATCATAATTGATGGAACAACACGTCTGCAGTACGAGATATATTAAATATAAATAAAATGTAACAGTTCGTCAGAAATCAGACAGCCATAGAAATAAAAGAAAAAATCTAGATGACCGTTCAGTGAAAATGAATTTTTGTTGTCAGATAGACAAATATGAATTGAATAAAATAAGTAAAATATATGAAATAATAATGTTCAGAAAGTAATTTTTAGTTACTGTCCAATGAATATAAAAGTATAATAATATATATTAAAATGACATATTCTTATAACTACAGAATAATAACTAAAACATCATCACAAATATAAGCATAAATAATCAAGTTTTTTAAACTTTCTGGTTGTATATGAAAGAATAAGTTATATTTACTCTCTTCATAGCATTATTTATGATAAAAATAGCTTCATTTTATTTCATTTAATTACATTCTGAGCCAGTTACCTAACATGTCATCTGTATAAGTGATAAAAATTAAAAATATATTAAAAAATATTTATATTATACTTTAAACTAATATCCAACAATTTTTAAACATTCTTTTGCATTATTTCGTAGTAAAAATATGAATTTTCATGCAATCCATTCACAGTCACATTTGACTGAGAGCATATGTCGTCACATGCATTTCTCGATTGGTTTCAGAAAGTGTTTATTGTTTTAAATATCAATTATAATGAATAATTAGATAGATACTTCGTTTTTGTAAAATTTTTCATAAAAAATCGTCTCATTCCTTAACAGAATACAATAAAACTTTTTAAAATGTAATCGTTATTGTAATCAAGTAGTTTCATCTGAAATATGATGAAATGCGTAATGTATGCATTAAATGCAATTACTTACAGTTTAATATAATCCAGGTACATAATTTAAAATAATTATTGTACAATAAATTGTTAAAAATTTCTTCCAAAAGGGTATGAAGCAAAGGTTTGTCAGTATTTTAATGTAATCAAAAAATTTCATTTTCTAACTATTTAAAACATGTATTTATTTTTAAAAGAACTGTATATTATGTATTTATCTTTGGAAGTGTTTAAATTATAATCAAATAACAATTTTTAAACGTCTAAATGTAAGTCGGTTTTGTAATGCAGTTTTTTTGATTAAATAATCCATTGTTGGTTATATATTAAAATATATGGTATATTTTCACTTATTTTTGCAATATTTATCCAAAAAATTGTTTTAATTTATTTAAAACTCCATTTAAGTATATCTGAGTACATGTAAGTTAAAATCAGAGCTACCTACAAATTAATAAAATTAACCTTTCATATGTAAATATTAATATCATACCTTAGATGAAATGTTGCTTTCAACCAAATATCGCAAAATATTACACGATATATACTAAAAGAAATTGTATTTTTCACGCAGCTAACTGTCATGTCATTAACTGAAGTGTCAAATGCGTTATTCTTGAAAAAAATTGTAATATGTTATTTTCTGCTTGCGTATAAAAGGATATGTTATAATGTCACTTATTATAATGATATTTATCCAACTAATTTCTATCATTTATTTAAAATTCAATCTCAGTATATCTGAAATTTACCTGTAGGTAATGGCGGAATTCAGACTGATATTGACTTAAGTAATTTAAACTGTGAAAATTTGTAATTATTAAATATGTTATGTTTTAAAGTTGAAGTGTTTGTAAAACCTTTGCTTAAGACTATTATTCATGGCACTGAAAATTTATAAATTAATATTGTCAATCCTAATACAACTGCCACCCTTTTTAGTGAAGTTAGTTTAGGAATATTTGGTTTTAATTTAGTTACTTCATCACACATTTGGCAACATTGACTTTTGACATTGGAAACGTCAAAATTTATATTAATTAAACCTTTGCTCAAGTCTATTATTCATGACTGTTTTCAAATCTTTGATATCAATGTTCTATTAAAAGATACAATCATTTAAAGTTCATAGACAGATTGTCAAAAATGACGGATGACTACGTGATTCTTCTTAAATGTAGACACCGTCTCTGGGATCCATTGTTTCAAGGTACCAATTTTGCACAGTTTTAATTTTTTAAAACAAAAACCACTCAGAGTAAAAATATGAGACCCCCAAAAGGCACTCCAGCACATTAGACTCTACAACTTGAGAAAAAAATTTAAATGATTACATAAATGCTTTAACTTGTTGCCCCGAGGTAAAAATTCGCCGATGCTCTTGATTATTTAAAATATATATAGATAGTGAATCTACCAAAATAGTATATGACTAGCGAATTCTCGGCTACGCCGAGCATTCCCTAGAGCTCCGCTGTCAGTGTAAAAAACAAATGCCGATCGACATGAAACAATTTTTTCATATCTGCACATTCCAAACACAATATACTTCTAATAACTTTTTGCATAAAACAAAAATCGATCGAAATGGAACATTTTTGTCATTTCTGCATGCTAGCCCTCAACGAGGCCTTTCATTTGAGACCAAACTCGACATTATTCTAAAAACTTTTCGCAAAAAACAAAAGTCGATTAACATTGCGCAATTTTGTTAATTTTTCACGCAAACCCTCATCGAGACCTTTATTTTGATACCAAACACCACATACTTCTGACAACTATTTGCGAAAAGCAAAAGCCGATCAGCATGGAATATTTTTGTCAATTCTGCACGCTAGCCTTCAACGACACCTTTCATTTGAGACCAAACACTACACATTTCTGATAACTTTTTGCAAAAAACAAAAGCCGATTGACATGGCACATTTTTGTCAATTCTGCACGCTAGCCCTCAACTAGACGTTTTGTTTGAGACCAAACTCAACATATACTTTTGAGAACTTCTTGCAGAAAACAAAAGCCGATCGGAATGAAACATTTTTGTCAATTCTGCACGCTAGGCCTCAACGAGACCTTTCATACGAGACTAAACTCGACATACTTTTAAAAAATTTTTGCAAAAAAACAAAAGCCGATCTACATTAACCATTTTTGTTATTTCTGCACATCAGCCCTCATCGAAATCTTTCATTTGATACCAAACACCACACACTTCTGACAACCTTTGCAAAAAGCAAAAACCGATCGACATGACACATTTTTGTTAATTCTGCACGCTAGCCCTCAACAAGACGTTTAAATTAAGACCAAAGTCGACATACCTTTGAGAACTTTTTGCAAAAAACAGAAACCGATCGACATAGCATATTTTTGTCAATTCTGCACGCTAGCCCTCAACGACACCTTTCATTTGAGACCAAACACTACACATTTCTGACAACTTTTTGCAAAAAACAAAAGCCGATTCACATGGCACATTTTTGTCAATTCTGTACGCTAGCCCTCAATCAGACGTTTTGTTTGAGACCAAACTCGACATAGTTTTGAGAAATTCTTGCAGAAAACAAAAGCCGATCGGAATGGAACATTTTTGTCAATTCTGCACGCTAGGCCTCAACGAGACCTTTCATACGAGACTAAATTCGACATACTTCTAAAAAAATTTTGCAAAAAACAAAAGGCGATCTACATTAACCATTTTTGTTAATTCTGCACATCAGCCCTCATCGAAATCTTTCATTTGATACCAAACACCACACACTTCTGACAATTCTTTGCAAGAAACAAAAACTGATCGACATTGACCATTTTTGTTAATTCTACATACCAGCTTTTATCGAGCTCTTTTATTTGATACCAAACACCACATACTTCTAACAACTTTTTCCGAAAAACAAAAGCCGTTCGATATGGAACATTTTTGTTCATTCTGCACGCTAGCCCTCATCAAGATCTAGCCTAATACAACGTACACTGTCTGCTGTATAGTTCATTTGGGCATACTTGTTCTTTGTTTAGTTACTTCATTACACATTTGCCAACATTGACTTATGTAATTCGAAAATACGACCATATTCTAACAACTTTTTACGAAAAACAAATGCAGATCGACATGACACATTTTTTTTGTCATTTCAAAATCGGCCCTGATGGTTTTCTTTCTTTTGATATCAAACACAGCAAAGTATTTAATTTAATTAGGAACATTTGTTTTTTATTTAGTTACTTCATAATTTGGAAACAATGTTTGTATTAAAATATTGTAGTTAATTTTTAAATTTATAAATTACCATCGGCAATCCTAATATAACAGCCACTGTTTTCAGTGAAGTTCATTTAGGAATATTTGTTTTTTATTTAGTTATTTCATCACACATTTGGCAACATTGATTTATGTAATTCGAAACGTCAAAATTTAAAATAAATAAATGTGTTGTGTTATAAACTTAAAATATTGGTAAAACCTTTGCTCAGGACTATTATTCATGACACTGTTTTCAGATCTTTGATATCAATGTTCTATTAAAAGATACAATCGATTAAAGTTCATAGACAGATTGTCAAAAGTGACGGATGACTGCGTGATTCTTCTTAAATTTATACATGGCATCTAGGATATTTTTTTCAGTTTTGTTCCAGTTATACTTTTTAGCTTAGTTTTCGATTTTTTACACAAAAACTATGCACGGTAAAAATATGAGACACCCAAAAGCGATTAGTCCTCATTAAACCACATCTAATAAAATAATATTAAAATTATTACATGAATGGTTTGACCTGTACCCGTGAGCAAAGTTTTTGCGATGCTCGAGACGAATCCAAATATATATAGTGAATCTATCGTTTTAGTATAAAAGACTAGCGAATTCTCGGCTACGCCGAGCATTCCCTAGGGCTCCGCTGTCAGTGCAAAAAACAAATGCCGATCGACATGAAACAATTATTTCATATCTGCTTGTCCGGCCTCACCGACACCTGTCATTAGATTGCAAACATGATATACTTCTAATAATTTTTTGCAAAAAACAAAAGCCGGTCGACATGAACCATTTTTGTCATTTATGTACTCCAGCCCTCTCCGATACATTTCATTTGATACCAAACACGACACACTTTTGCCAACTTTCTGCATAAAACAAAAGTCGATCGACATGGAACATTTTTATCATATCTGCACGCTAACCCACTCCGAGACTTTTCATTTGATACCAAACACTATATACTTGTGACAACTTTTTGCAAAAAACAAAAGCCGATCGACGTTGACCATTTTCGTTAACTCTGCACACCAGCTGTTATTGAACCCTTTTATTCGATACCAAACACCACACACCTCTGACAATTTTTTTGAGAACTTTTTTCAGAAAACAAAAGCCTATCGGATTGGAAAATTTTTGACAATTCTGCACGCTAGCCCTCAACGAAACCTTTCATTTGAGACCAAACTCGACATACTTTTGAGAAAGTTTTGCAAAATCCTTTTAGTATATGAGATTACTTTTGTAAATGTTAAATTGTAACAATATAATGAATATTTAACCACATACTTAAGGCTGATTTTTAACTGTGATATTATTATCAAAATTATCTTTCCTCATGCAATTCGTTGGTTTTGTCTGAAAGGATGTATTCTAGTTCCTCTTTTTATAGCAATATTTATTACATAAAAAGCTTTAAAATGACTTAAAAATCATTGTATTTTATTCACAGCGGTAATCAACGCATTTTACATCTGTTACATATGACATATAACGACGAATAATTAACTACTGATATGCAGGCTTTTCATATTAAATTGGCCACCATTGCTATCTCGAGAACTATAAAAGCTACTAGGTCGGTTAAATTAGCAAACAATTTCAGTTTTACAACACTATTAACGTGAGACAAAGAAAAATTTTTTAAGGCAGTGGTTCTGAAAATTGGGTCCCAACTTTTTTATTTTAAATGTTAACCAATTTTTTTTATTTGCTTATTCAATAGAGAATTTTGTTCTGAATTCAATGATATATTATTATCATACCTTAACATAACGATATTTTGAGAAAAATGCATCTGAAATTTTATATTAATTTGATTAAAATATGACAATAATTAAAGTGCCTTGATAGAAAGAAGTAAATAAAAGTATAATAACCAAATAAAGTATTCACATATTTAATTCAAGGCACTCTAATTCCAGGTTAAGAAATGACTTGATATCCGTTTTTCCGTCATGGCATTCTTATTATTGTCATATTTTAATCAAATTAATATAAAACTTCAGATGTATTTTTCTCACAAAAATTATTATGTTAGGGTATGATAATATTATATCATTGAATTCTGAATAATATTCTCTATTGAAAAAACAAATAAGAAAAATAGGTTCCCATTTAAAATTAAAACTTTAGTAACAGTATTTTGAGAACCACTAGTTTAAAAAAAAATATTTGTGTCATGTTAATTGTGTTGTAAAATAGAAATTACCCCCTATTCTGTAACTCAGTGGTTAATTTTTATCAGGTCGCTAAATTTATTCTTCAATGAAAATAACTAGCACTGAAGAAAATATCAAAACATCAGTTGCAAAACTTGTTTTTATTTGTCAAGAATTTTAGCAACTGGTTAAAAATTAACCATTGAGTTACAGAATAGGCCCCATTATTTTCTAATTTAACCGACTTCGTAGCTCTTATAGTCCTCGAGATAGCAATGGTGACCCATTTAAAATGAACACCCTGTATAAACATCCTTCCTCATGCAATTCGTTGGTTATGTATGAAAGGATGTATTCTAGTTCCTCTTTTTATAACAATATTTATTACATAAAAAGCTTTAAAATGATTTCAAAATCATTGTATTTTATTCACAGCGGTAATCAACACATTTTACATCTGTTACATATGACATAAAATGACAAATAATTAACTACTATTATCACTGCCCTTGAAATTGTGCTTCTTCGAGAATAGATGTAGATAGATTGCTTCTAGATGTGCATATTTTATTTATTTTAATCTTCGAGTAGAATTAACGTTATGCTAAATAATTTTACATAAATGTATTATTTCATTCGTAAAATATTTATATGTGTCTATGGGAATTGTTGATTTTGCTGTTGATATAGTTAGTCTAGAGGTTGTATTTTTGAAACACAATCGTTGTTTGTAATAAAGTACTTTTAAAAAGGTAGTTTAGTTAATTTTAAATACTTTTATAATTTAATAAATAATATTTTACAATATGTAAATGTTTAAATTATAACAATATAACAAATATTCAACCACAAACTTTAGGCAGGTTTTTAAGTGCAGTTTTATTGCATAAATAATAATAATTCATTCTTAATCAATTACTTGTTTGTGCTCATATATATATATATATATATATATATATATATATATATATATATATATATATTTGTAGAACATTATTTATTATAGAAATAGGTTTCACTATTTTAAAAGTGTTTAGACTACATTCAAACCTGTAATCAAAACCTTTAACTTATGTCACAAATGTAAGTACTTAAAGGATAGTACAAACAACATATTTGAACTAATTAGTTTAAGAAGAATAAGAAGAAAAGCCTATTGGTTTTTTAAATTTATAGAAAAATATCAATTTTGTTATAATTATACCCGAACCTGTGATAAATACAATTGAACCTTTTTACATATGTAACTGGTAAACAATTAGCTATTTATATATAAATATTAATGTTAAACCTTAAAGTAAATGTACTAAACCTCATATCAACCAATTGAAATTCATTGTGTTACTGTATTTCCAAATAAAATTTGATTATTTTTGAATTTACAATTTTTCTATATTGTAATCAACCGAAATATAAGAAATAAAAATGCAATTTAATTATTCAAATTTTATTATTTATGTTATGTTGAATGTAATGAAAATGTGAGTATTAATCTTAGATTTAAATTTAAAATTAAATTACTCGTTTAGTTGAGTACCAACGTCAAAGTCTTGTGGTATAAACTATGGATTATTTTAAAAGGGTCATATTCCCATAATACCTTTCCAGAAATGTAGGTCACTTTAAATGTAAACCTGCTTAAAGTTGGCAATGACTACTTGATTTTATGACTCCAATAAAATTTAAATTATAGAATCTCTCATCACTTATATTTAAATACAAATAGATAACACAGATATAAAAAAATCTGATGTGTCCAACACATTAACTTCAATATATTCTACATAAGTTTTTCCGTACATTCAATTTACTACTCGGTGAATATTTGGTTTGAAAAGATGTTTATTGTTTCATACATCAGTTACAAATGAATAAATGGATAGATACTTTGTTTATGTAAACGTTTACATCTGAGAAATCATCTCATTTCTTTATAAAATACTACAGAATTTTGAAAAATAATTTAAATTTAAAGAATGTGTAAAATGCATTTAATTAAAATTTAATAAGGTCCAGATACATAATTTATTTATATAATAATTATTGTACATTAAATTGTTAAAAATTCCCTCCAAAACGGTATGAAGCAAAGGCGTATCAAATTTTCAACGTAGTCTCTCAAAACCCATTGTCTAACTACCTAAAATATGTATAAATTAGATAAAAAAAAGTATTTATTTATAAGGGAAGTATGCTGTACAGTTTGTATTTACCTTTGGAAGTATTTAAATTGTAATCAAATATCAACTTTTAAACGTCAGATTGTAAATCGATTTTGAAATGTAGTTTTCTTGATTAAATAATCCATTCTGGAATATTCTTTGGGTTGTATTTTAAAGAATATGATATATTATTATTTATTTTAACAATATTTGCCCAATGAATTGTTTTAGTTTATGTAAAATTCCATCTGAGTATATCAGAGTACATGTATATTATGGTCGCATCTAAAAATTGAAATATTTAACTATTAATATGTCAATATTTATATTCTGCATTAAAGTATGTGTATTAGAGATGATTTCAATTAAATATCGTACAATATTTCACTATACATTTTAGTAAAAATGACAGTTTTGACGCAGATAAACCGCTCGTGTCTCCAACTCAAGTGTCAAATGCTGCATTTTTGTTAAATTTTATCATATCATGCAATTTTCTGGGTTCATTATAAAGGATACGTTATATTCTCACTTATAATAATGATTTTCATCCAACTAATTGCTTTATTTTATTTAAAATTCAATCTCGATATGTCAGAGTTCATGTAGGTTAGGATAACTAAATAAAAATAAACAAATTTACTATTAATATGCAAATATTTATATTATACCTTAACGTACATGTATTAATGATGATTTGCGATAATTTTCATACAATATCTCGCTGTAATTTTAGAACAAATAGTCATTTTCACCGAGCTATCTGTCACTTTATGGTCCCAGGAAGCATCTATCAAAAAACCGGTCATGCATAACCTTATAATTTAAAGTATTTTAATTGAAAAGAAAATATATAGATAAATTAAGTTTTATAGTAATAGACATAATAATACAAACATTACCTTGTAATTCGACTTATTTCTCAAGATTTATTTTTTGAAATGTACCTGCAATGGTGGAAAGCAGTTCTCAAACAAAAATGAAAATGGAATTGGTTTTTTTTATTTAAAATACGTTTTTATTGGAATGTGTATGTACGAATCATTAAAATATATTCATTTATAACAAAATACATTATATTTACAATTTATAATAGCCTATTTATATTTTTGGTACCCTTACGTATAATAAACGTCAAAAGTCATAAAATTAAATATTTTATATACGCCACACTTAACATTCAGTGTATTTGTATATATTTCGCTCACTATTATAATGTGTAAAAATATAATTACCTTTACAATATCTCTTTTCATTTTCAAAATAAATCAATTAAAAGTTTCATATTGAATTGTCAAAAATGACGGATGGCACAGTAATTCTTTTTAAATTTAAACCTGGCATCTAAGATATTTTTTTCAGTTTTGTTCCACTTTTCCTTTTTGGCTTAGTTTTCGATTTTTTACACAAAAACTATGCACGGTAAAAATATGGGACACCCAAAAGCGATTGGTCCTCATTAAACCACATCTAATAAAATAATATTAAAATTATTATATGAATGGTTTGACCTGTACCCGTGAGCAAAGTTTTTGCGATGCTCGAGATGAATCCAAATATAGATATATAGTGAATCTATCAAAATAGTATATGACTAGCGAATTCTCGGCTACGCCGAGCATTCCCTAGAGCTCCGCTGTCAGTGCAAAAAACAAATGCCAATCGACATGAAACAATTATTTTATATTTGCAGGTCAGGCCTCACCGAGACCTTTCATTAGATTGCAAACACGATATACTTCTAATAATATTTTGCAAAAAAACAAAAGCCGGTCGACATGAAACATTTTTGTCATTTATGTACCCCAACTCTCACCGAGACCTTTCATTTGATACCATACACGACATACTTCTGACAACTTTCTGCATTAAACAAAAGTCGATCGACATGCAACATTTTTATCATTCTGCACGCTAGCCCTCAATAAGACTTTTCATTTGATACCAAACACCACACACTTCTGACAACTTTTTGCAAAAAACAAATACCGATCGACATAGCACATTTTTATCAATTCTGCACGCTAGCCCTCTCCGAGACCTTTCATTTGATATCAAACACGATATACTTCTGACAACTTTTTGCAAAAAACAAAAACCGATCGACATAGTACATTTTTGTCAATTCTGCAGGCTAGCCCACTACGAGACCTTTCATTTGATATCAAACACGATATACTTCTGACAACTTTTTGAAAAAACAAAAACCGATCAACATAGTACATTTTTGTCAATTCTGCAGGCTAGACCTCTCCGAGACCTTTCATTTGATACCAAACACGACATAGTTCTGACAACTTTTTGCATAAAACAGTTGGTTCAGGCTGTAGGCGATTACAAAAGTTACTCGATGCTCGTGATGAATCTATAGATAGTGAATCTAATCGTTTAGTATATGGACTAGCGAATTCTCGGCTACGCCGAGCATTCCCTAGAGCTCCGCTGTCAGTGCAAAAAACAAATGCCGATCGACATGAAACAATTATTTCATATTTGCACGTCAGGCCTCACCGAGACCTTTCATTAGATTGCAAACACGATATACTTCTTACAATTTTTTGCAAAAAACAAAAGCCGGTCGGCATGTATCATTTTTGTCATTTATGTACCCCAGCAAACACCGAGACCTTTCATTTGATACCAAACACGATATACTTCTGACAACTTTCTACATAAAACAAAAGTCGATCGACGTGAAACATTTTTATCATATCTGCACGCTAGTGCACACCAAGACTTTTCATTTGATACCAAACACTATATACTTGTGACAACCTTTTGCAAAAAACAAAAGCTGATCGACATTGACATTTTTTGTTAATTCTGCACACCAGCCCTCATTGAAACCTTTCATTTGATACCAAACACCATACACTTCTGACAACTTTTTGCAAAAAACAAAAACCGATCGACATAGCACATTTTTGTCAATTCTGCACGCTAGCCTTCTCCGAGACCTTTTATTTGATACCAAACACGACATACTTCTGACAACTTTTTGCATAAAACAAAAGCCGATCGACATGGAACATTTTTGTCAATTCTGCACGCTAGCCCTCAACGAGACCTTTCATTTGAGACCAAACTCGACATACCTTTGAGAACTTTTTGCAGAAAACAAAAGCCGATCGGAATGGAACATTTTTGTCAATTCTGCACGCTAGCCCTCAACGAGACCTTTCATTAGAGACCAAACTCGACATACTTTTGAGAATTTTTTGCAAAAAACAAAAAGCCGGTCGACATGAAACATTTTTGTCATTTATGTACCCCAACTCTCACCGAGACCTTTCATTTGATACCAAACACGACATATTTCTGACAACTTTCTGCATAAAACAAAAGGCGATCGACATGAAACATTTTTATCATATCTACACGCTAGCCCACACCGAGACTTTTCATTTGATACCAAACACTATATACTTGTGACAACCTTTTGCAAAAAACAAGAGCCGATCGACATTGACCATTTTCGTTAATTCTGCACACCAGCCTTCATTGAAACCTTTCATTTGATACCAAACACCACACACTTCTGACAACTTTTTGCAAAAAACAAATACCGATCGACATAGCACATTTTTGTCAATTCTGCACGCTAGCCCTCTCCGAGACCTTTCATTTGATACCAAACACGACATACTTCTGACAACTTTTTGCATAAAACAAAAGCCGATCGACATGGAACATTTTTGTCAATTCTGCACGCTAGCCCTTATCGAGCCTTTTCATTTGATACCAAACACCACATACTTCTCACAACTTTTTCCAAAAAACAAAAGCCGTTCGATACAGAACATTTTTGTCCATTTTTCACGCTAGCCCTCATCGTGACCTAGCCTAATATAACATTCACTGACTTTAGTAACGTTCATTTGGGAATATTTGTTCTTTGTTTAGTTACTTTATTAAACATTTGGCAATATTGACATGTAATTCTAAAATACCCAAACACGACATTTTTCTGACAACATTTTGCAAAAAACAAATTCTAATCTACGTAGAACATTTTTGTCATTCGTGCACACCAGTCCGTATTGTGTCGTTTCCTTTAAACCCAATTACGACCTACTTCTAACAACTTTTTACGAAAAACAAAAACAGATCGACATGACACATTTTTTTTGTCATTTTAAAACTGGCTCTTACGGTTTCCTTTCTTTTGATAACAAACACAGCAAAGTATTCAATTTATTTTATTTAATAATATTTGATTTTTTATTTAGTTACTTTATAATTTGGCAACATTGTTTGTATTAAAAAATAGTAGTTAATTTTTAAATTTATAAATTAATATTGTCAACCCTACTACAACTGTTACCGTCTTCATTGAAGTTAGTTTAGGAATATTTGGTTTTAATTTAGTTACTTCATCACACATTTGGCAACATTGACTTTTGACATTGGAAACGTCAAAATTTATATTAATTAAATACGTTATGTTTTAAACTTCAATTAGTTGTAACACATTTGCTCAAGTCTATTATTCATGATACTGTTTTTAAATCTTTGATATCAATGTTCTATTAAAAGATATAATCATTTAAAGTTCATAGACAGATTGTCAAAAGTGACGGATGACGGCGTGATTCTTCTTAAATGTAGACATGGCCTCTGGGATCCATTGTTTCAATGTACCAATTTTACGCAGTTTTTATTTTTTTAAACAAAAACCACTCACAGTAAAAATATGAGACCCCCAAAAGGCACTCCGGCACAATAGACACTACAACTTGGAAAAAAAATTACAGCAATTACTTAAATGGGCCAGGAGTTTAAGCTGGACACAGGATCGGTGATCGTCGAGATGAATCCAAATATATATATATAGATAGTGAATCTATCAAAATAGTATATGATAGCGAAGGCTCAGCTACGCTGAGCTTCCCTAGGCCTCCGGCATCAATGAAATATTTACAGTTGACGGCTAATTTCATTCCTGTACACCAGCTCTCGACGAGACCTTTCATATGATACCAAACACGACATACTTCTGACAAATTTTGCAAAAAAAACAATAGCCGATCGACCTGGCAAATTTTTGTTATTTCAATATGGCTGCCCTACTTGAGTGCTTTCATTTGATACCAAACACGGCATACTTCTGACAACTTTGTGCATAAAACAAAAGTCGATCGATATGGAACATTTTTGTCATTTCTGTACGCTAGCCCACAACGAGACTTTTCATTTGATACGAAACATGACATATTTCTAACAATTTTTTGAAAAATACAAAAGCCGGTCGACGTAAAATATATTTCTCATTTAGAGCCTTTTCACACACTTTGGATCCGACGGCCGGCAGCCGGGTATTTATTCCAAGTAGCACTGCGATTGCCTATTTACCCCGGTCAAGAAAATTCATTTACATTTTGTCTTACGACAATGCCGCGTGAACGCATTAATGCTTTGTGGATTTTATACAGACGACTTTGCCGTCGAAAAATAATTGTCCTTCAATTTATTAAAATGTTGCCTCAAATGAGTGCATATTTCTGCTCACGCTTTTGTTTTTGTATATTCCTTCTGTCTTATCCCATAGTATTGGTCTAGCCAGCCTGATACCATTAAATAAAAAAAAAACAGGGTCGTGGTGGTCTCGAACCAGGTCTTGTAGATTATTTATATTATGAATCCGCCCTCTTATCCACTCGGCTATGAAGCATTTTGTTTTAGACCTTTCTTATTCGAAAATATGAAGGATAACCTTCAAAATACAATTTATTTTATCAAATATTTCAGTTAGAAAAGGCCATATTACACAACATTTGGTTTTATTAGATGCAAAATTAACTAATCTAACTAACGATACCATATACACCCGATTTTATTTACCGGGACAGATGGAAACAGCAAAAAACTGTTTTCCCATGTTATTTCCCTATGTCAAGGTTTTCAGTATTCACCCTGTACTATACACATAATTTTTATAGGTTTAACAATACCGTTTACACCAGTCTTTGTAAAATTTGTTTGTATGTATATCAGAAAAAAGAACAATATTTTTAACAGTTTAAAAAAATCACATAGATGGCACTAATTATGAAATTTATTGCATCTGCTAAAGAAGGAATCGATATAATTACTTAACAATTAAATATTTTTATATTTAATTATGTATATATTTTAAAATAATATTTTTAGGCATAAATGAAATTTATTATTCTAAGCGAAAACAAGAACATAATAATATTTTGAATACGTGACATACCAAACTAACTGGTGGTACCAGTGTTGTTTTATTTATTTCCAAATCACCTGTATGATGTGAAAAGAAAAAAACTTGAATCCCCAGAGTAAATCTTAAGGGCTTTTATAATATTTAATATTGAAAATAATGTTATGAAATATTTGATCAAAATGCATAAAAATTGATTACATTATAATTAAAACTTATTTAGAACAATCTGTATGAAATATTTAAAAAAAAAGTCGCTAATCCTTGAAATTATTGTAGATAGAAACTTCTCATCTTTTTCTACGAATAATGAAATGGCAAACGGTAATATAAAGTATGTGCTTTGAAAAGTGGACTTGTGTGTAATATTTGTCGGACTTCTTGAGTTTAACGTTACTATTTTAAAGGAATTCTAAATCATTTACAGCTGATTTTTTATTTTGTAAATCTACAATGAATTTGTTTTGACAGGAATAAGGACATTTTATTTCCAAAAGTTCAAATCCGTTTTCTGTTTTGATAAAACCATCATCACTACATGCTAAGTATGGTTGGTTAGATAATATTACAACACTACAAGTCCAATTTCTTGTATAATATATTAGTTGAAGCTTGAAATACTGATTTCGCTTCAGTTTTGGTTTCCAAGCCATAACGCATAGCTTGATTACAATAAAAATTGTAGCCATTGATTCTTAATAACAACATTTTCATTATAATAATCACTGTCATATTTTCTCTGTACCAATCTAATTCTATTGGTACATATGTACATCTACAATGAAAGAGTTCATTGCAGAATATGTAGTTTTATGGGGATTTTTTAATCTGCATTTAATTTCCCTATAGGTATAATACTTTATGCACTCGTTTCAGACAAAATTTTTTTGCTTATGTTCTGAAAATGTAAAAAGAATATCAAGAAAATTTCCAGTCGTGTTTTTGTAGAATGGTTTTATTGAAACTTTGTGATATTTTTCAACCTGCGTTTATAAAGTGTTGTTCCAAATGATAGACTGGTCAGTTTTGGACTGTATTTTAGAATTCTTATTTAAATGTGACTTCACTACACAGATACAATTGAAGGTAAAATTATAGAAATAACACATATGTAAACAAATACTTTGTTTCTTGCAGTAGTTTCATTTGTACAAGTTGTGATACACAATACATTGCTAACTTCTTTACATTTCTTAATAAAATAAATTCTCTTTATGATAATATAGCAAAATGAATTCTGGATTCCGCAAAAATCGCTCCTGTGTAGATAACTCCTAATAGCCATGTCTAAATTTAAGAAAAATCACGCTGTCATCCGTCACTTTGACAATCAGACTATGAACGATTATATCTTCTTATAGAGTATTGATATCAAAGATTTAAATACAATTTCATGAATAATAGACTTGAGCAAAGGTGCTACAACTAATTTAAGTTTAAAACATAACGTATTTAATTAATATAAATTTTGACGTATCCAATGTCAACAGTCAATATTGCCAAATGTATGACGAAGTAACTAAATTAAAACCAAATATTCCTAGACTAATTTCACTGAAGACGCTGGCAGTTGTATTAGGATTGACAATATTAATTTATAAATTTAAAAATTAACTACTATTTAATTTTATTTCGTGTTTGATTTAAAATGAAATATAAATATAGTAGTAATAAAATTTCCTTGAATAAATGTGTATTTTTATAGTAAGTTATTTGAAATTCCACTGTTTGAGAACCGATTTTTTATTCAGTTTAACGTTTAAAAATTCAAATATTATTTGGAAACAATAGCACTATTTACAGTTAAAAGTAAGCAATTCTTAATTACAATATATTATACTGGAGTTTTTCTCAGTTCTCTACTTACATTTTTATTCCAAAGAAAAAATATGAACAAAAATTGTATAAAATGAAACTGTCAACTAACTTTCGGAATGTCGGTAACATAGGTATCATAATTAAAAAATGACTACTAATTTTATTCCGTGGAAGTTAATTTTTTTTCATTGTAATACTGCAGTCTTTTCATTAACGATATTTAATTTTATTTCGTGTTTGATTAAAAATGAAATATAACTCTAGTAGTAATAAAATCTTTTTGAATAAATGTGTGATTTTATAGTTATATGAAACTCCACTGTTTGAGAACCGATTTGCTTCAAAATTTACTTCACACAACATTTATAAAAACAAATTTATAAATAACAATTAAAACTGTTTAAAACGACACATCGCTATTAAACATTTCTTTGTACTATAATTTTGATCAGTTAGATTTGATTATGTTATTATAAAAACGTTTCAGAACTGCTGTGCTTACAAAAGAATTTTTTATAATAAAACGTATGAATAGACTGCATTAGTGTAACGGTCATTTTGTGGCGCCAAATTCAAACTGAAACCCTAACTCGCCTCTGCCGATTTATACGCCCATGTTATTCTTATGGGAATAAAAATATGCTATCTTTAAACTGCTAGAAAATATTATAAAATGCAAATCTTAACTATTAAACCTTATAAATACTAATCTCTAATGTTCTATCTATTTCTAATATAATATACACACCCGAAAAACATATTATTTAATAAACATCAATTTAAATAGTAGGTGCAAATTTCTGAAAACGTGTGTCGTAGCTGTCTTAGTATTCAGTTGAACCTGTCACTTCAACGCGGCGTTTTTAACCTGCTGCACCAAGTAACGACATATGTTGCTATTTGCGATACTACTTTCTTTCAAATCAAATTTTTCTTAATTTATTCTTTTATTTGTACTTTTTCTATACGGAAAGCAAAGAGTAATGTTTTGGAATATAAAAAAACCCTATGTTATAATTAAGAATCGCCAAAATGCTTTAATATCGTGTATTGAAAATGTACTCCCATAAGAAATGCATGCACTCAGTTTTGAATTAGGGTTTCGCGCCAAATGTAAATCTTAACCTCACTAACGTGGTCTATTGCAAGTGTAAATAATGTCATTTTAAAATTAGGTTTTACTTGTATATTTGTTAGATAATAAAGTTAAAATTTACCTCATGAAGATGATTATTTCATTATTTTTACTTACTTGAGTTTCGCCGATATGCCACCATTTTTCTCGGGCGGGAAAATTAAATTATGCAGTACTGACCCAAGATGAATTTTTTGTTTATCGATAATACGAATAAATACGAAATATATTTTTTAAGAAAATTGTATTAAAAGAAAGAAATTTGAAGCATTTAAAATAAGTTTTCTTTAACAGATGTATAATTATAACTTAGATACACAAAATAGGAAAGTTATATATTATTAAAATATTACAATAAATAATAATGACAATAAACTATGTAGTAAAAATCTTCTGGGCGGAACGAATTAGTCTTCAGGATTTCCTGTAAATGCTAACGGAAAACCGCCAAAAACGTTAGCAAAAGACGATAACTAAACAAAAAGAATAATGTGAAAGAATGAATCGAACCGGTAATAACACTTACATTATTTAAATATATTGGAATTGCCATAAAGAAAGAGCGTTTTCCAAAGAAGCAGTGGGCAAAACGACCAATTCAGATTTAACCTTTTCAAATTTTCTTTTAGTTTCAGAGAAAAACGAAAATAGGTCGACTTATTTGAAAATAACTAGAATTATTTATTTAATTTCATTGACTGTCAATTAGGAAAATCTGTTGTAATCGTTAAAAATGTTGTCAAAAAATAACGATTTTACCTAATTCAATGCTATGGCAATCGGTCTCATGTTTATCTTTGGGGCCGTTGGAAACAAATAGTTTATGCAAATTATCTTCGACCGAATGTAGAGAATTTAAAAGAGAGAATTAGAGACGCTATGACGTCTTTAACTCTGGAAGAAAGTCAAAGAAGTTAAAGAATTGCATCGAAGACTAGAATTGTGCACTCAACAAACCGTGAATGGATTGAGTACAATAGTTATTGTTTATATTATTTTTGTTGTTAAATTTATGAAACTAAAGTTAAAGTCATGTTAACAATAATTTCTATGACAACGCAAACTTGTTTTTTGGGACTTACATTTAGAAAAATTCTAAGTCGAACTATTTTCGACTTTTCTCTGAAACTAAAAGAAAATTTGAAAAGGTTAAAACTGAATTGGCAGTTTTGAAACATGCAAAAACTTTTATAAAGAATACATTTTTCTCGTAAAATTAAAAACATTTTTTTTTCCCTGCTTTCCAACTCGATCCGAGGACATACTGTATATCAAAGCCTCAGAGAATGTTAATATGAATTTTGACTTACTTTATTTGGACATTGCAAAGTTTTCTCGTAGAATTTGTGACGCAAAATTTGAAGAATGTTTCTTTCATTTCATGTAGTAATTTATATGTTTACTTTTTGCAAATACGACGAAATTTTCCTCCAGATATGCGTTCTGTTAAATAAAAAATGGTAATTAGTTAATATGTTTTTTTTTTTCTTTAAATATAAATGTATTTACCATTCTTGTTCAACTTCGTCATTAATAATATAGTTTTTCCGATGGTAGCAGAATCGTCAGCGAATAGAGTGGTTTCCATTTTAAGTTCCAAAATATTCAATATCGCTTTCCAAAGGAGGTTATTCTTGACAAATTTTCCAAAAATATATTTTTTGTGAAACTGCTACCCTATAAACAATGAAAACTTATATAATAAAGGAAGATAATTTTTATTCAAATGATGCCTTCGTTTTAAAATAGATTCATTTTTCCAAATATTGTTTAACATCAACGTAGTATATATTTGATTTGGACTAATAGTCCATATGCTTCGATTAAAATTGAATCCTTTTCTTGCAATATTGAATGAAGGAAATTTCCATCTCAGGATTTGATCCATTTTTCTGTATTCAGAAGGAAATATTACTAATTAATAAAAAATATGTAAACATTGAACACTTTTTTATAAAAAAAGTTTCGCCTCAGATGAAAGAACTTCTATATTAATTGCAATAGTCCAAATAAGGATATAACTCGTATTTATAATCTTCGATGTACTTCACAGGTACAATGCATTGTATTCTTCAGTTTCCAATATCTATAAATATAAAATTCACAAATGATATTTTTTAGAACATAAGAAAAACATACCATTTCACATCGTTGTGAATCATGAAGATTTTTGATATTTGTGTATCTTTATTATATATTATGAATTTAACTTTTAATTAGTTACATTAGATTTTTCTACAATTATTTTTCTTAAAATTTAGAAATTTTGTTATGATATTATATATCATTTATTTTAATAAATTATTTGAGTTGCCAGAATACTTTGATTAATAAAAAGTTTAATAATTTACAAATAGAAATGTACAACAATATTATTAATATTTTCATTTACATTTTAAGTTACAGAATTATTTTATTCAATTAAAAGTGTACAAATAGATTACAAAATGAAGTTCTTGTTAAAATTATTAAATCTTTCATATAAAATTAAAAATAAATTTTTATAACCTGGCAACTCGATTACATACAAACATTCACACAAACATTCATACTTTTGCGATTTATTACTCTCTTTATTTTCTTTTATTTGATCGCTTTGTGGTTTTTTTTTATTATAATGTTGTAATATGCTTCATTAGCTTCTTACCCACCAGCCAGTTTGTGACGAGTAATTATTATGAAGCTTATTTTTTCTTATTTATTGTTTTAATTTTTTTAACCACGGGCTATTATAATATTGAAGCAAAGTACAGCAAAAATCCCAAATACCACTGGTATAGGGTTTTAAAGTATTATGTAACAAGTCATTGTCTTGCCAAGTCTACCAAGGAATTATAGATAATATGTTACACATTATGTATATAAAAATGTAATTTAAAACAAAAAAATATAAATTGAATGTGCTGTTACCAAATATTTGTTAATATTTGTACTTTTGTAGTTTTTTAAAAATGAAAATCTTGTTACTCAAATTCATACAACAGTGACAATGACTTGCTTACATAACACTTCAAAACCCACCAGCAGTAGTTGGTATTTTTACCATACTTTGCGGTTTTGTAGTAGTATGTAGTGTATTGCCTAATAAATGTGTATTTATAGTCTGTTGCATGAATTTTGAGGTACAATGGTAGACTGGCCTGCCCACATGTTGCGATTTATTATATACTTTTGTTTAACGTCACATTTTTAATACATTTTATATAGAGACGCAACATGTTTGAACTTAAGCCTGGTATTAGATAGTTTTCGTATAACGTCTTCATTTTTAGATGGAAGTAATTGAATATTATTGACAGCGGTATAGTTTAAGCTCTATTAAAATTTTTATTATTGAATAAAATTATTAATGCAAACTAATGACTGTTGTATTATAATAAAATAATCTGTCTTTTATCAAATAGAGAGTAAATAAATGAAATTAAATATAATTTGATCTTTTAATGTAAAAAAATATAAATATTTTTTATAAACCTACATATAAAATAGATTTCCTTTTTATCATTAGATGTAGGGACATTTTTATCAGTAAATAAAATTTTAAGTGTATATTTTTGAAAATATTAGTAACTTACTATAAACCAGGATTTTAGACGTTAGTGAAAATTTTTCTAATACTAAACCATTGCATTATACTTTTTCTTTTATTTATGTTTTTCATTGAAAGTATTATTTTATTATCTTTTATCGTTATATTTTTTACATTTTCATTTTGTCAAGATTGTCATTGCTTTATTTTTTTTTTAGTTTATTTATTATATACTTCTAATCATTAGTTTTATTTTATTGCCTTTTATAATTCTTTTTATTATACTTTCATTTTGGCAAGGTCCGTAAAATTTGTAAAAGGGGCAATGGTTTTATCAGACTTAAGTTTTTTTTTTATTACCTTTTACAATATCTTACGAACCATTTTTCATGTTGAAATAATCTTTCATTTTTATATTAATTACATGCAGTGAATGCAACAAAGCGCGAAACATAGGACTTTAACATGGGATTTAAAAAAATTGCCTATACTCTCTCTCCCGATAGATTTAGAGCAAAACTATAAGAGTACCAACTTGTCTTCTATTTCAGATAATGCAGAATTTAATTTTGAACAACTGTTTACGGTTGTAGTTTTGTTTTAAATGTATCAAAAGACAGAGTATTCGCAATTTTTTCATATCCCATGATAAAGTCTTATGTTCCGCGTTTCGTTGCACATCCTGTATATTATAATATATTGTATATAATATATTTAACAAATCAAATATTGTCATCATAATAACTTTTTATTATATTACATATTTTAATTTACTTATTTCATTCATATTATTTTGTATTAAATTTATCAATAATGTTTCAACATGCTTTTATGTTATACTTTAAATTGATCTTTATAGCTTTTTCATATTAGATTTTTAAATTTCATTAATATAATTTTTATAAACATACTTGATATGACATTTTTTTGTTATATAATTGGTTTAGTGTACATTATTGTATTTTTCAACATGATTTTAATATCTTTTACTTTTAACATTACATATTTTGCTTGATAGTTTTTAAATGAATTATAATACAATTTAGATATTATAAATATTTCATTCATATTCATATTTTAAATTTGTCAATTGTTACAATGATTTCTTCTCGTTTAATTAAAATTTTTTAATTTATATATTTAATTCATATTATTCCTTTTTATATTATTACAAATTCTTAATTTACGTTTCAAATTTATCATGAATGTATCCACATGCTTTTATTTTATACTTTAAATAGATCTTTATTGCTTTCTCAGATTTGATTTTTAATATATGATTTAATTTTTATAAACATGTAATTAGTATGACATTTTTCAATAATATAATTAGTTTACTGATTAAAATGTAATTGTTCATAAGTTGTATTTTTTAACATTATTTTAATATCTTTTACTTTTAACATTAAATATTTTGCCTAATAGTTTTTAAATTAATTATAATACAATTTAGATATTATTAATATTTCGTTCATAATCATATTTAAAATTTGTCAATTGTTTTCAATGATTTCTACTTGTTTAATTTAAAATTTTTAATTTAAATATTTAATTCATATTATTCTTTTTAATCATTACATATTTTTAATTTACGTGAATATTTCCACATACTTTTTTTATACTATAAATTGATCTTTATGGCTTTCTCATATTTGATTTTGAAAACATGTTTCAATTTTTATAAACATTTAATTAATATGACATTTTTTTGTTATATAATTAATTTACTGATTAAAATGTAATTGTACATTTGGTTTTTTTTTTATGATTTTAATATCTTTCACTTTTAACATTAAATATATTGCTTGATAGTTTTTAAATTAATTATAATACAATTTAGATAATATAAAAATTTCCTTCATAATTATATTTAAAATTTGTCAATTTTTTTCAATGATTTCTGCGTGTTTAATTTAAAATTTCTTTAAACACTACATTCGTTGTGAATCCTTCTTTTGAATTTTTAGTAATATTTGAATCTGGCAATTTAATTTTCAAGTTACTGGCCGATCTTACCCTCGACATCGCAACATACAATTGGCCATGTGAAAAGACTGGATTTTCTAAATTTATTCCTACATAATTAAATGTTTGGCCTTGGGATTTATTTATTGTCATTGAGAAAGCTAATCTTATTGGGAATTGCCTTCGTTTCAAGGTGAATGGTAAATCTGTTTCTGTAGTTAAATCAAAACGTGGTAAATAGAGCCGGCTACCTGCACTCTGTCCTGTTAGAACTTCTACATCTAAATAATTAGTTTTCATGTCTTTTATTATGAACCTTGTTCCATTACACAGACCACGCTTTGAATTCATATTTCTTAATAACATTACTATTGCTCCAATTTTTAGTGTTAATTTGTGAGGAGGCATTCCGGTTGGTGTTAGGCCATTCAATAATTCGGCGGGGTAATTAATTTTGTTTATCTCATCACATTCACAAGAATCAGCACTTAAATATACTCTAGATGACCCTACAACTTTATTTAATACGTGTTCATTAATTATCATTGTGTCATCATTTTTTGGTGCTAAAATGGCTCTATCTGTAAATTTATAAATATCATCAGGTTGTATGACATCTTCACCGAATATTTCATTTGCTAGACATGTTTCGGAAACGCAATGTGCAGGAATTTTGACAATTTCATTTTCACCGTTGCCTATTTTCAATAAATATTCTGAAAATTCTTTTTCGTCTTTATTTACGCGCATATTTTGTTTTAATGAAAATTTTGTAAATAGTGGCCATAAATGACTTTTTACAACACATGTTTCAATTATTACAGTTCGATGGTTTGTGTAATTGACTATTGGCAAGCACTGTCTGAAATCGCCACCTAAAACTATAACTTTTCCCCCAAATGGTATTTTATTATCCATCAAATCTTGTAATAATAAATTTATTGCATCGAGTGCGTGTTTTGGTATCATTGTTACCTCATCACAGATTATTACACTTGCCTCTTTTATTAATTTACCCGCTTTGCTATTTGATTTCACTCTACATACACATCCGTCATTTACAGGCACTGGTAACTTGAATACTGAGTGAACTGTTTGACCACCTTTTAACAGAGTAGCTGCTATTCCCGTCCAAGCTACAGCTATAACTTTTTGATTTTGGCCCCTTAAAATACTTATCAATGTGTTATACAGAAATGTTTTCCCTGTTCCCCCGGGACCGTCAACAAAGAAATATCTACTTGTGCAATTATTGTCATTTACGGCATTTAATATGTTATTTAAAATTTCTATTTGGTCTCTGTTAAATAAAGCTACATTTTGTTCTCCCTCTAATTTTTCGGCTGCTACATCAAAAGAATTAGTTTCATTTTCTAAATCATCAATATTTTCGGGTTGGGGCAAACCGAAATCACTTAAGGTGAATTTATGCATATCGAGTATTTCCTGTATTTTTAATAAACATTTACTTTGTGCAACTTTTTCAGAATTATGTAATAAATAGTCTTCCATTAAATAATCTTTAAATTTTTCCCATAAGCTTAAGGCATTGGTTGACGTATGGAAGCAAATTAAATAAGCAAATAATTCACGTAATTGTCTGGGAAATTTACTCAACACAGCCTCGTCTAAACAATTTTCGCACTCTTTATCATTAGCTAAAAGACCTAATGCACGGGCAGCTTCCTGATATGTATTATATAATTTTCCGTCGACGGTACGCAATTCTTCGAAGCTTGTGACACCTTTTGCATGCACTAAAATTAATCTTAAATGAAATCTTTCAATATCTCTAGGGCTAACGGAAATCATTCGGCCGATAGGTGGCTTTGTCTCACGTTGTCTAGCTTTCCATGCATTATTAACAAATACATAATATTTAGGAATTTCCATGTAAACATATTGCCGGGCATTAACGTCTATTTCATTGAGTAGGAACCAAGCTGTTAATGTTGTATTTTTTTTCGCTGCTCGTTCAACAGCTTTTTTTTCTTGACCGTTAGTGAAAAATACTGCCTGTTGATTTTTTAAATGTACTGCTAATTCCATTATTGTATGAGACTTGTCATGCAACGGATATTCTAAAAGCCTCCAACAACATTCTGGGGCAGATACATACCTAGCATCTAAATAACCGTTTATTTCATCCCACTGTACAACTTTATTTTTATCAAGCTGTCCTAATTTGACGCTCGCGCAATCATGCCCCTTGCACAAATAATCACAAATATATTTTATACTTTTTACTGATGCGCATATTTCAACATTTATGTGGGTTCTATATTTTTTTAACAAATACGGATTGTACGGAACTATCCACCTATTGTCTACCGTGTATTTAACTAAACCATTTTTCCAAAGAATGTACATTTTTGCATTATTATTTGACCGTTTATACAGGGGGTAACCGTTAATGTTTTCATGTGTTTCATTTCTAAAATCTTTAGGGAACATTTTTGAACATTTATTTTCGTTCATACACGGCGAATTTTTGTTTAGAATACCGCACGGACCGTGAATCATATGTGAACGAACTAATTGGTACAATTCCGGTTCTACGTCCTCGTCGGGAATTTCTGCACTGACTATTTCGTCAATGTCATCTTTGTTACGGATTTTACTTGCACTATCTAAAGTTAATAATAAATGCATGTGAGGCAGACCGCGTTTTTGGAATTCAATTACATATATGAATGCCACAACTTTCCCAAAAATATTGTCATGTAAAAATTCATGCAACATACTTTTTATTTTTCCGTTAAAAACTCTGGCGGTTATGTCTGGGCGGTCTGCAGAGGTTTGACCCTCGCGCAACTGTTGTACAATTTCTGGCCATTTAGGGTTACATGTCACTGTTATAAATAAATCAGGGCGGCCAAATTCTCTAACAATAGACATGGCATTTTGGTACATTTTTAGCATGAATCGACTACCACCTTGAAATGTAGACGGTAGAATAATCATGGTGCCTGCTTTTCCGCCTTCATTATCTGCCAAATTATTAATGTGGTCCATCAACCCACTATATAGCTCTACCCTGAGAGTAGGCTGATTTAGTCTAATGTACGTTAATCTTTCGGCTTCGACTTTAACATACGCATCTACAATGTATTGTTGGGTTAGTTTACCGGCTTCTAAACATGGGTTAAATGTGTTTCTAACCGCTAATCTGTTCATGTAAAACTGTAACATGCTTTGTTTTTTAATACCGTCAGCTTGTTTTGAATTCATGTTCCAGCCACATTCACCGCGAGGAAATAATAAAGGATAGGACATGGGGTCGCAGTTTTCACTAAACTGATTAATTCGAACTAAACCGCCAACTTTTGGGTGGACACAAATGTCCCTATCTATTGGTGGCTCACCGTCATTGGACGTAAAAACAACTGCCACCTCATTACATGTGGGGATATTGTACCTACGTTTATCTTTTTTTCTGTCATTTACAATCCACAAATTTATTTCTGGCACCGACTGATTTGTTTGGTTAGCTTTGGCTAATTCCCGCTGCTCTACTTCTTTCAACATCATATACGCCTGACAATACGGATTAACCTCCCTAAGTATTACATCTAATTGACCCATGATATTTGGCTTACAATTTTTATTATACTCTACGTTCATTCGTTTCTCTAACGCTTCATTTGAATTAATTATGTATAATTGGGCATATTTTTCTGTTTCATTTGGTTTAGGGTACATTGAGCTGGCAGAATCATGGTAAATTTGGCCGTGGATACGGAAACAGTAGGGCCCTTTGCCTGAAGGCGCAGCAATTTTAGCCCCAAACGATGCAAATGCTAACGCGCTATTGTATTGCCTAATATTTTCTCTAAAGTTTCTGCTATCTGAATCTTTACCTAACATTAGATTTTTAATATATTCAGGGAACTCATTTAATTGATCTACGTTTAATTTTCCTTTTCGACAGCAGTAAGTGAATTTGCCGTCTGACGGTTTTTCATATGAAAAATTAACAGAGGAACAATGTGAACAGACAACATTCATTGGTCCCAAAGAATGGGGCTCAATTTGAACTCCTAATCCTTTTCTAGCTAACATATAGTTATCATTGGAAACCTTGTTTTTACGCGCTTTTATTTTATTTTTATTAATCATATTATTTTTTGTTAGTCTTTCTTGTTTCTGTTCTACAGTTTCAGTTTCAACCAAATTATCAAAATTATCTCTATACTTTTCTAAACGTTTTTGTTTTTGTTCAGGAGTTTCATTCTTAATGTACTCTTTAAAATTGAATTTTAACTTTTGTAACCTATTCGTTTTTTGTTCAGGATTTTCCTTGTTTATATAATTATTTAAATTAAGTTTAAGTCTTTCTAATCTACTTTCCTTTTGTTCTACAGTCTCATTTTGTACATAATTATTAAAATTTGTTTTGAATCTTTCTAACCTATATTCTTTTTGTTCAATAGTTTCGTTTTGCATATAAATGTTAAAATTTGTTTTGAGTCTTTCTAACCTATATTCTTTTTGTTCGGTAGTTTCATTTAGAATGTAGTTATTAAAATTTCTTTTAAGTGTTTGTAACCTATTATTTTTTTGTTCTAATGTTTCATTTACAAGATTATTCAAATTAATTTCTTTCTGTTTCTCTATACGATGTGTTTTTTTTTCAGGTGTTTCAATAACCACGTATTTTAATTTATATTCGTAATTTGATTTTAGACGTTTAGCTCGTTCTTCCTCTGTTTCATTTGCTTTCCGTTTAAAATAATTTTCCTTTAAATTTTGCTGACGAGTTACTGGAAAAACTGATAAATTACATGTACGAAACATTTGTAAAACATGTGACCGAAGTCTACTATTGTCATAATTTTCATGCTCCGGATTACGGTTAAATAATATACTCGTGAAGAACGCAATGGCAAATAACCCACAATCGTAACTATTAGTTTGCTGCTGAACTTGTACAAATCTAACTGACGGTCTGTACGGAAACAATCTTTCTAAATATAAATTTACATCAGCGTTTGAACATTTTGAATTCATGCTATCATAAATTATTATTTCAGTACCATCATAGTACGCCGTCAGCCAATGACCGACACTACTAATATTCGCACCTGATACGAATAAAATTTGTAAATGTTTAGTTCCCTGTCTGATTGGTACTATTCGGTTTGGAGCATTCAAATAAATCGTAGGCTGAGGATTGAACTCAGTCATGGACCGGACTAATGAGAAATAATAATCGATATGTATATCTTCTATATATCCCGCAGGATTTATTAATGTGTTAATATCTCGGTCTATCAATGGAATTTGATTGCCTATCGGCTTATTTCGTAAATTTAAATTATTTAGTCCCGTCTTTTCTACTATATTTATTTTATGAACTTTATTATCTAATATAATTGACGATCCATTGGTACTATTTGGTGTAACCTGAGTCTTTTTTTCTAAATTTCGTTGGTTATCTACTTTGTTTATTATATTATTAATTCCCGTATTGTTACTATTATTTTTATTTGCTACATCATTTTTATGTTTTTGTTTACGCTTAAGGCTGCTGACTCTATTCTTATTTGGCATTTTGATATATATGTATGTATTTGTTGTAAGAATAGGATTTAAAAAACTTACTCTTTTTTTTGGGTGCGTTGTTTTTTTTTTCAGAATTATAATTACCAACAGTTTTGACAGGTTACTTCACTGATTAGAACTGGATCGATTTCTTTTCTTTTCGAACGATAATATGTCACACTCTTCTCTCCACTGCAGTCAATTTCTGTACCTACATTAAAAATATAATTAAATACACATATGACATTACTTTCGTAATGCTAAAATAATTATTCGAGAGGCATTTAACATATATTACAGAGCATAACCTAATTAATTAATAAAAATTAATTAGAAAAATTCTCACCTTAGATTTGTCTAGTGGTACGAATAACGGGATTTTTATAAATTTTTCAAATTGCAGCAGAACAGAATAACAATAAATGAATTTTTATACACAATGAAAATTATTGCAAAGAATTACAATAGATAATACTGCTTCACACACAAAGGTGAAAAAAGCAATAAAGCATCAATAAAGTAAACAAATATTGTTTCCAAAGGGTGATATGATCAAAAGTTTAAATATTTAAATATTTTCGGTAATACCTATTCCTCATTGACCGGTTATCATTATCGGTAAAGTAGATACTTAAAAAAAATTAGAACCGAAAACATTTATTACCAATGATGCATTTTAAAAATGAGTACAATTTTAAATAAGATTTTATTGTAGCATAATTTTGTATGAATACAATAATAAAATAAAAAAAATAAATTCCAGATATTATAAGATATGATTCAAATTTACCTTTTATATAATTAATATAAACATACAAAGTTGAGTAGCACGTGCAAGTCGATGGCTTATTTCAAAATGGCAATATTCAAAAAAGGTTGCAGCTTAAATCTCTTCATTCTCGGCACTAGGTGTGTCGTAGGAAGCTTTTACTAGATTTCACCTCCACAGGGACTATTTTTATATAGAAACCCGTGCGAACCATAGTTGATCAGCCTAGACTTCAATGTTAATAAATTATAGGTTCAAATCAAATAAATTATATCTTACCTTTCCATTTTTAAAAATTACACATTCCCGATATATTCTTCACAGATTTTTTATACCTCAAATAATCACATTTTCCTCATTACCCAGATAACTATAAGTATATAAGTAAATAAAAACACTTGATTATTCCACAATAATTGTTATATTAGTGGTGATCGTTTCGTCCTTTCGGACATCATCAGACTACATAATTAAAGTAATACACATGTTTTGACAGCAATTTTAATAGCCTCATGACTGAATGTACGATAAGGGTAGGAGTAACAACAGGGGCACGTTCAAAAATTAGTGTAAAGAGTATAGGTATACTCTAGGTTGAGCATGATCACATGACTGAGGTTTTAGAAGTTTTTGAACGTTTCTAGTTACGTACTTTGATTTTGACAAACAATATCACAACCTTACTTTTAAATTTGAATATGAATGAAAGAAATTATATCTGTTTCCTGCTTGATGTGGTAGCAAAACATATTTTATATTTACTGGTATGTGAATAATATTTGTGTGAACTAGATTTTATATAATGTACATTATTTTTTATTTTTTTATTATTTTGTTCTTAGTAAAACTATTGTGTCTTCTATCACCCCAATAAATTTGAAATCAACTACATTAATATCCATTGCATTAGTATTAATAATTTATAATAACAGATTAACATCTAGCGCTTCTTGACAGCTACCTTTCTTACCCTACTAGTTTTACAGGGTACGAAGAGTAAACTCTAGAGTACGCACTCTGAATTTATGAACGCACATAGGGAAAACTCTCAGAGTATATTCTTTGGTATTTGAACGTTATAGTGTATACTCAGTACTCCAGAGTAAGGTTTTGAACGTACCCCAGGGGTACGTTCAAAAATTTGTGTAAAGAGTATAGGTATACTCTAGGTTGAGCATGATCACGTGACTGTGGTTTTAGAAGTTTTTGAATGTTTATAGTTACGTTCATTGATTTTGACAAAATAAGTCACAACCTTACTTTTCAATTTCAATATTTATGAAAGAAACCATGTCTGTGTCTCGCTCAATGTGATAGTAAAACTTGTTTTTAATTATTGTATGTGAATAATATTTGTGTGAACTGGGTTTTATATTATGTAGATTATTTTTTTATATATTTTTTTTATTATTTTTTCTCTAGTAAAACTGTTGCGTTTTCTATCACCCCAATAAATTTAACATCAGTCACATTAATATCCATTGAATTTATATTAATAATTTATAATAACAGCTAGTGTTTCTTGACAGCTACCTTGCTTACCCTACTAGTTTTACAGGGTATGGAGAGTAAAGTCTAGAGTACGCACTCTGAATTTTTGAACTCTAAGATTATACTCTTTGGTATTTGAACGTTATAATAGGTGCTCAGTACCCCAGAGTAACGTTTTTGAACGTACCCCAGACATGTACGCTGTGTCATATGACGCGCTTTGTTCAAATTCCAGATTTAAATTTCTTCTCTGTATATCTTTATTATTGTTAATTATTATATTTTTCATTTTATTATAAATCTTAGAAACTCCATTTAATTATTTAACTATTTGTGCTTTTGCTGGCATATATATTCGTACTCCACTGTTCTTTGGAAATAACTGTCATTGCTATTTATATTTCTCCTGTATTGATTTATTATTGTTCATTCCTTGTTAATTGTATATTCCAAAAGAGTTGCTCATTTTTCGTTAATGTTTGTGTTTAAAGATCTCTGTATTTCCAAATTTCATCTTGGAATTAATTTATTTTATTATTTTATTTAAAATTATTGTATTTTTTGTATTAAAAATAACTACAACGTTGTTGATAAATTTAATTAGTATACAATATTATTTTTAAATTACTAAATCTATATTTTTAAATAATATATACCAATAATTTTTATAGTTATCCGCGAGAGCCACATCCTAGAGATGGCAGCACTACTGGCTGACTTATAGGGAAAACATTGTATTTTACATAAGTGCTAGTGTTATTTTGATACTTTGTTTTGAGGATATTTTGTTATTTTTAATTATTTTTAAATTTGTTTATCGCAATTTCAGATATATACATTTATTTAAATGTTGCTGTGCGGTCTATGGTCGAAATAGAAGCATATTATAAAAGAAAAATAAGATTCACAATTGCGGTGCTTGTTTACTACTTATTTAATTATTTTTAGCTGGACATATTATTTTATGCGATTACAAGACAGAGAAACGGAATAATATAGAAATAATTGGACTGTGTCTTCAAATATCTAATTTGAATTAATCGTAATAACATTAAATACAATTGTCACTTCGGAGAAATGTGTGCATCTGTAATGCAGATGGAGAGTAGTGTAAGCAATCGTTGCTTTGTTATTATTTATTATATTATTTATTTTTAATATAAATACACCATAAAATATTAATTTCATAATACATATAAATTCCTTATTTTTTAATGTTACAGATTTTATTTGATAGGTACATAAATATAAACATGTACATCATGTTCTTTATTTTGCACGTCATTCTTCTGATGTGGCTCAATTTCTGGTATTTTTATCGTTTCTTCTTCTCTATATTTCCTATAAACAATTTAAAATAAATATATAATGTTAAAGAATAATAATTACTACTTACATGTAACGTCTCTCTATTTTTTTCTCTGTACAGAGGTTCTGTTGAATTTTTTTTGCGGTAATTTATGGTTTTCTTTTAATGACTACAAAACAATCTAATAATGTTTTGAAGCATAAATTATTATAAATACTTATATGGAATACAATCGCTAGGTAAAAAATATTGTGTATAAATGTCCATGAATGGTGATATGTGATTTCCGATTTTTAATGCGATTTTCCACTTATTTTTCAATATTTCTCTTTTTGGGAAATAATGAAGGGATATGTCAACACTTGCAAACAAATACAGAACAATATCTCTTCTACTTGCTGGTCATTTTTAGCTGTTGTTTACGTATAACCCTATGTGCGAGTACAATGTTTTCCCTACGTCTTAGATGTTTTATTTTGCCACCAGATGTCAGACACTTTGTTGGCTCTTGCCAATAGGTAGGTAAAAAAAAAATCTGTGTATATCAGAGAAAATCAATGTTTTAAATACATTAAAAAAACATAGATGGCAGTAATTATGAATTTTATTGCATCTGGTAAAGAAGGAATCGATATAATTATTCAACAATTAAATATTTTCATATTTAATTTTATATGTATAACAATTATTGATTCTGAACAAAAACAAGAACATAATAAAATTTTGATTTTAATATACTTCTTGAATTTAACGGTACTATTTTAATCGAATTCTAAATTATTTACAGCTTACTTCTTATTTAAATAATGTACATGGGCCGTATTTATTTGGGACTTTTTAAGTAATCTAGTAGGTTAATTCTGTTTACTTGTTACGTTTGACATAACCCAGAACTGATCCAACTCATCAAGCTATTTTCTTTCTTTGTTTACATTGCTTTCTCTTTCTATTTCTGTCAGATGTTATACCTTTTATAGGTTAAAATGATATACTTACATTACAAAGTGTATTGAACATATTCTTTTAAACAAAGTTTACTTTATATTTCTGTATATTTCTCTTTGAAAATAGAACACTTGTGAATTTTTTGAATCCCTATAAGGGATTTCCAGCCCAGCGATATGCCATCTGGTGGCGAATTTTAGAAACCCTCCGAGAGACATTCGTAGTTTATAACCTACGTTGACAACGTACGTTTGACTACATTTTATTTATTACTCTTGTTTAATTTCAAGTTTTAGTGCTTCATTATTATATATCAGTTCGATATAATACCAAACAGTCTATTTAAAGACTAATTTTCGTGTGGTTATCGTTTCTTTTGTCGTATTACTTCTCTGATTCTTTTGCATCTATATTTCTTTTGCAATATGTCAAATTTACATTGTTGTGTACCAATGTGCAATTCATGGAAAAAACGTAACTCAGATTTACACTTTTTTCGATTTCCTAGTGCTAATTCTATCGTACAAATGAAAAATAATTTTAACAAGACCGAATTGGTCAATAGGAAAAAGGTGTAGGTAAACGTTTTTAAAATTGGAAAAAAGTGAGCCCTTTCATGAAATTGTGCTCCTTACATTTTGACGAAGGAAGCTTTACTAAATCTAGAGATAAGTGTGTACAAATTTTATGCACATCAAATTTTTTAATCAGAAATACACCTGGTACATTTTAACAAAATTGCAGAAATATTTTTGCATCTTCCACCTTTACCAGCTTTTCATGAACAATCCATGTGTTTCACTGTACACTGATAATTTATTATTTTAAATGTTACTTTAATAGTATGCGGTGATTATTTCAAAGCCGATGATTGTAAACATAATCCATATAGATTGACCTCTTCATTTGTAAACGCCAAAATACCGCATAAAATTATATGACCGGCATTAAGAACTTCTTCCCCTTCATACACAGTTCTGGAATTTTCATTTCCTTATAAAAATTAAAGTATTCCATTAAAGAAACCTTAAATTTTGTTCATCATTAAGCTGATTCATAACCTGAAACCCCGAAAAATAAACGAATAAATAAGAAGAATAGCATGACACAAATAAACCTATATTGCTTTTTTAGAAAAAAATAGATTAAATTACAATAATTTATAATATACAACAATATTACGTGTTATTTAATTCACTCTGCTGTCAGCAATGTCTCTCGGAGGGTTTCAAATTTTATCCGCAGTTGCGCTGGGATCTAAACATTAAACGCCTATAGCCTAACGGATTGTCAAACGTCAAATGTCATAAAATTAAATATTTTAAAAACACCACACTTAACATTCAGTGTATTTGTATATATTTCGCTCACTATTATAATGTATAAAAATATATTTATATTTACAATATCCCTTTTCATTTTCAAAATAAATCAAATAAAAGTTTCATATTGAATTGTCAAATTTGACGTATGACAACCGTGATTCTTCTCACATTTGACATGGCTTCTGGGATTTTTTGTTTCAAGGTACCAATTTTGCACAGTTTTTAATTTTTTAAACAAAAACCACTCACAGTAAAAATATGAGACCCCCAAAAGGCACTCCGGCACAATAGACACTACAACTTGGAAAAAAAATTACAGCAATTACTCGAATGGTCTAGGAGTTTGAGCTGGACAAACGATGCCTGATCGTCGTGATGAATCCAAATATAGATAGATAGATATATAGATAGTGAATCTATCAAAATAGTATATGACTAGCGAAGGCTCAGCTACGCTGAGCTTCCCTAGAGCTCCGCTGTCAGTACAAAAAACAAATGCCAATCGACATGAAACATTTTTTTCATATCTGCTCGTTAGCCCTTACTGAGACCTTTCATTAGATTCCAAACACGATATATTTCCAATAACTTTTTGCAAAAAACAAATGCCGGTCGACATGAAACATTTTTGTAATTTATGCACACCAGCCTTAACCGAGACCTTTCATTTGATACCAAACACGACATACTTCTGACAATTTTTTGCATAAAACAAAAGTCGATCGACATGGATCATTTTTGTCCTTTCTGCATGCTAGCCCACAACGAGACCTTTCATTTGATACCAAACACGACATACTTCTGACAATTTTTTGCATAAAACAAAAGTCGATCGACATGGATCATTTTTGTCCTTTCTGCATGCTAGCCCACAACGAGACGTTTCATTTGATACCAAACATGACGTATTTCTAACAATTTTTTGAAAAAAACAAAAGTCGGTCGACGTAAAATATATTTGTCATTTATGCAAGCCAGAAAACATTTACATAGAAAACATCCATTTTTAAAATAATTTTAGACTTTAACAATAATTAATAATTAATATCAATTATAACATTTACTAGAATGATATAATAACAATAATAAACTCTTAGATAAATATTTTTTTTATTTCCGTAACTGTCTGATTTTTAGAGAAAGAGTTACATTTTATATTTAATATAATTCATGCAATAGACGTGCAGTACAATCGGTTATGATTTTATCTGATGTAGAATTGAAATTTGAACAACTTTGTACTTTTGTAGTTTTGCTCTAAATATATCAGGAGAGAGAGTATTTAAAATTTTTTGAAATCCCATTTTAAAATCCTATGTTTCTTGTTTTATTGCACAGCTGTATACCTGGTGTAGATTTCAGTGTTATTTTTTTCATACTTCTTTATCTCTTTACCTATTCATTTTAGCGCTAAAAATGTAGGAAAATAATTTGTTCAAAAATTAAGTAGGCATCCTATAAAGTCAACTTGCTGTCATAATTATTCATATTTAATGATATATTAATTAAATAAAATTTAAGGTGTTTTAGAAAATGAATTAAGATTGCCTTGATAAATGAAACAAATTTTTGAATAAATTATCTATTAACACTTTCCGCTCATCGATAATTTATTATTTTATTTAAAATTATTGTATTCTTGTATTAAAAATAACTTTGTTTATAAATTTAATTAATATACAATAATATTTTTAAATTATTAAATCTATATTTTTAAATAATATATCCACATAATTTTTATAGGTTTAACAATACCGTTTAAACCAGTCTTTGTAAAATTTGTTTCTGTGTACATCAGAAAAAATCAATATTTTAATAGTTAAAAAAAAAAATCACATAAATGGTACTAATTATGAATCGATATATTTATTCAACAATTAGATATTTTTATAATTAATTTTATATGTATATGAATGAAAATATTATTTTTAGACATAAATGAAATTAATTATTCTAAGCAAAAACAAGAACATAATAATATTTTGAATACTTTGGGACATATTAAACTAACTGGTGGCGCTAGTGTTGTTTTATTTATTTCCAAATCACAAGTATGATGTGAAAAGAAAAAAAATCATTTACAGCTGACTTCTTATTTTGTTAATCTAAAATGAATTTATTTTGAAAGGAATAAGGACATTTTATTTCCAAAAGTTCAAATCAGTTTTCTGTTTTCATAAAACTATCATCACTACATGCTAAGTATGGTTGGTTAGATAATATTACAACACAACAAGTCCAATTTTATGTATAATATATTAGTTTAAGCTTGAAATACTGATCTCGCTTCACTTTCGATTTTCAAGCCATAACGCATAGCTTGATTACAATAAAAATTGTAGTTATTGATTCTTATCAACAACATTTTCATTATAATAATCATTGTCATATTTTCTCTGTACCAATCTAATTCTATTGGTACATATGTACATCTACAATGAAAGAGTTCATTGTAGAATATGTAGTATTATTGTGAATATGTCTATCGTATTTTTTCTTTACACTTTAAGCCCTATTTAATGTGTTTTAAATTTAGCTATAAGTATAATACTTTATGCACTCGTTTCAGGCAAAATTTCTTAGCTTATGTAGAATGGTTTTATTGAAACTTTGTGATATTTTTCTAACTGGGCTTGTACAGGCTTGTTCCAAATGATAGACTGATCAGTTTTGGAATGTATTTTAGAATTCTTATTTAAATGTGTCTTCACTACACAGTTATAATTCAAGGTAAAATTATAGAAATAACACATATGTAAACAAATACTTTGTTTCTTGCAGTAGTTTCATTTGTACAAGTTGTGATACACATAAATTGCTACCTTCTTTACATTTCTTAATAAAATGAAGTCTCTCTATGATAATACAGCAAGAAGAATATCTAGTCTTATTGAATTTAAATGCATAATAAAGTCTAATACTTATATTTTCAGAAATGCCAAAATGACAAGTAATTTGACAACTTTATTTTGGATGCGTTCAAACATGTGTTATACGAGTACATTCGGATTACTGAATGTGACCATTAATTGTAAATTTTAAAATTCAAAGAAACTTGTTAATACATTTAATTAGAACACAATATTTTTTTTTCATAAAATATTATAGATATACTATAACAATTAACAATGGGCCTTTAGGGTCCCGAAAATTTACAAATAGAGCAGCTATCAAAGCCGGCCGTTGTCTTTTAAATTTTCGTGAATCTAAAGGCTCACTGTTAAATGTTAAATATTTTTAGTTTCTAAATAAATCACTTTGAAATATATCTTATCATTTTAATAGGTACACTTCGTTTATGGAAATGAATTTTGGATGTCAGATTGACAAATTTGAATTGAATAAAATAAGTAAAATATATGAAATAATAATGTTCATAAAGTAATTTTTATTTACTATCCAATGAATATAAAAGTATAATAATATATATTAAAATGACATATGTCTATAACTGCAGAATAATAACTATTTTAAGCATAATTTAATTAAAAAAAAGTAGGGCTGAGGTGGTCTCGAACCAGGTATTGTAGATTATTTATGTTATGAATCAGCCCTCGTATCCACTCGGCTATGGAGCATTTTGTTTTTGACGTTTCTTATTCGAAAATATGAAGGATAACCTTCAAAATACAATTTATTTTATCAAATATTTCAGTTAGAAAAGGCCTTATTACACAACATTTGGTTTTATTAGATGCAAAATTAAGTAATCTAACTAACGATACCATATACAACCGATTTTATTTAGCGGGACAGATGGAAACAGCAAAAAACTGTTTTCCCATGTTATTTCCCTATGTCAAGGTTTTCAGTATTCACCCTGTATATTACTAATTTAGATAGTAATTGTATTAATCTATTTACAGGTTCTTTTATTGAATTTTGTGACTAAATTGGTAAATAACGTTAGTGAAAAACTACAATATAGTATTAAGGTGGATTTATGCAGTCGACTTTTTATTTTACTTTTTCTTTTTATTTTATTTTATAAAAGTTAAAGGTGTGTGAATATGTGTACAGCTTTATGTGCACACTTTTAATTTTACTTCAAGACCTTAAGTTGTCCAACTTTCAACTTATGACTTTTAAAGTAAAATAAATTTTAGAAAAGTTGTAAAATGACATGGAATTTTTCTGTGCCTATTCGTGGGGCTGACAATACCGCCTATTTAGTTTCAAAATTACAGCTGAAGCTGCGAAGTCCTGCAGCAGATGCACAAATTATTACATTCTTGTCCATTTTGACAGATGACAGGTTATATTTATTTGTTTATTCATTTATTTGCATAAAGTACCAAAATTAAAGTAAAGTTAAAAGAAAAAGTAAAATAAAAAGTCGACTGCATAAATCCACCTTTAGAACTTAGAAGAATAAATAATTAAGAACTACAAAAGAAAATATTATTTAACTTGTTATGTAAATATATAATTTAACTTATTAATACAAATATTCTAATTAATATTAAACATAAATCTATCTTAACTAAAATAACTTATAAATAAAAACTAACCTACATTTAATGTTTTTTCATTTCCACAAACATAGCCCACCATTGTTTCATTTTCTGTAAGAAATTTTTATGAGTTATATTTGTAAAAAAAATATGTATATATGTTTATTTTTTACTTGGTAATTTCTCAAGTTTCCGCGATGGTGTCCCCGTCGGTTACCGCGGTTGTTACCGCGGTAGTAACCGCGATAGTAACCGCGATAGTAACCGCGATAGTAACCACGGTTGTTGCCGCGACCGGTTCCCTGGAAGCTGCTGGAGATATTATCGCGACTCCGTGCGTGGTTCTCGTCGCGTGCCTGTCCTGGAGTCTCGCCTCGGACCTGGCCTGACGACTCACCGCGGCCGTGTCCTAAGGACTCGTCCCGGGCTTGGCCAGAGGACTCGCCGCGATCTTCTCCAGATTTTTTAATGTCCTTGATGTCCTGTCGCATGGCCTGCATGGACTCCATCATAGTTCCCACAGCAGCTTCCAGGTCGTCAACCCTGGCTCGAGTAGTATCTTTATGAAGAAAATATAAATTTAGTAAGATATATAATTTAAATTATATAATTATTGTTTTATAATAGTTACTTACTGTATTCCACCTCTTCAGACATCTTAACATCATTAACTTCCTCTTGATTCATTTTATTGTTTACTTTATTTTGTTTGTATCCAAGGATAAAACATTAAGCATTTATTTATTATTTGTTCAATTCCATGGCTGTCGATATTTTTAATGTAGTTCTCAACATTTTATATTTAATTTCTCGCGTTACAAAGCACGTAAAAATAATTATATTTATTGATTTATCTGCAGAATTTTATGCCCTAAAACTTTCATTGGACGCGTTTTTGCTTAAAATAATTAGGCGAGCAGCGAATTGCAAAAAAATTATTTCTCATGGTATTCTCTGAATATTTTAAATTGTATTTTCAGTAAATAAATATTTTATAAACTTTATTAACTACTTATTACATTAGTTTGTTCTGGCATGTCTGTATGATATTATGTAACTGCACTATTTTTCGGTAATGTTCATCTAATGCTATGTTTATTTTTAACCATTTCTCATATTTCGTTAATGTTTGTGTGTTAAGTTATATGTATTCTTAAATTATCGTTATAAAAATGTTTGAAATTTTAGAACTACTGTACTTGTGAAGGAAATGTTTATTATGAAATACATACTCCAAGTTAATTTAAAACAAATTATTACTTTTATATGCACTGAACAATAAATTGAAATCAAAATAATGTATGGAAATGTTTATTTCATGAAGTTAATTTATTTTTATTCAAATAAAATTTGACAACTAAAGTAATACCTAAAAATTATTGACAAATAAAGAGTATTCAGATAGAAAGATACATTTATATATTAAGTTAAAAGTAATATTTTTTATTAACATTTTCATTTAAAATCAGTTTTCTTTCACAAACGTTTAATTATAACTTCGATGCATCACTTTAAACTTACCTATTTGTATTTTTCCTGGCTTGTCTGTATGATATTTAGTTACTCCACACTCCAGTGTTTTTTGAAAATGTCCTTTCAATGTTATTTATAATTTTTTTGTGTTGTTATTTATTGTTCATTTTTTGATATTATAGGTCTTAACAGTTTCTCATTTTTATTTTTCATTAATGTTTGTGAGTAAAGTGTCATGTATTTCAAAATTACATTTATAAAAATGTTTTAAATTTTAAAATTGTATTGGTAAAGGAAATTTATGTTTATAAAGAAATAGATGTATTTGCAAGTTTAAATAAAGTATATTTAAAATAATGTTTTACATGTAAATACATTGAATAGTACTAATTTTTATATTTCATTAATGTTTGTGAGTAAAGTGTTATGTTTATAAAGAAATTTAAATTTTATATTTAATACATCCCATACAACAGACGTGCGGTTCTATCGGTTATGATTTTATCTGATGTAGAATTGAAATTTTAACAACTTTGTACTTTTGTAGTTTTACTCTAAATATATCAGGAGAGAGAGTATTTTTTGAAATCCTGTGTTAAAGTCCTTGTTTTATTGCCCAGCTGTATACAGGATGTAGATTTCAATGTTATTTTTTTCATACTTCTGTAACTCTTTACCTATTCATTTTAGCGCTAAAAGCGTAGGAATATAAGTTGTTCAAAAATTAAAAAGGCATCCTATAAAGTAAATTTACTTTCATTATTATTCATATTTAACAATATATTAATTAAATAAAATTTAAGGTTTTTAAAAAATGAATCAAGATTGCCTTGATAAATGAAACAAATTTTTGAATAAATTTTCTATTAACACTTTCTTTTATTAAAAATTACTGTATTCTTGTATTAAAAATAACTATAACTTTATTTATTAATTTAAATACTATAGAATAATATTTTTGAATTAATAAATCTATATTTAAAAATAATATATACATATAATTTTTATAGGTTTAACAATACCGTTTACCCCAGTCTTTGTAAATTTTTTTTGTGTGTATATCAGAAAAAAAAACAATATTTTTAATAGTTTAAAAAAATCACATAGATGGCACTAATTATGAAATTTATTGCTTCTGCTAAGGAAGGAATCGATATAATTACTTGACAATTAAATATTTTTATATTTAATTATGTATATATTTTAAAATAATATTTTTAGGCATAAATGAAATTTATTATTCTAAGCAAAAACAAGAACATAATAATATTTTGAATACATTTTGACATACCGAATTAACTGGTGGTGCCAGTGTTGTTTTATTTATTTCCAAATCACCTGTATGATGTGAAAAGAAAAAAACTTGAATCCCCAGAGTAAATCTAAAGAGCTTTTATAATATTTAATATTGAAAAAAATGTTATGAAATATTTGATCAAAATACATAAAAATTGATTACATTATATAATTAAAACTTATTTAGAACAATCTGTATGAAATATTTAAAAAAAAAGTCGCGAATCCTTGGAATTATTGTAGATAGAAACTTCTTATCTTTTTCTACGAATAATGAAATTGCAAACGGTAACATAAAGTATGTGCTTTGAAAAGTGGACTTGTGTGTAATATTTGTCGGACTTCTTGAGTTTAACGTTACTATTTTAATGGAATTCTAAATCATTTACAGCTGATTTCTTATTTTGTAAATCTACAATGAATTTGTTTTGACAGGAATAAGGACATTTTATTTCCAGAAGTTCAAATCCGTTTTCTGTTTTGATAAAACCATCATCACTACATGCTAAGTATGGTTGGTTAGATAATATTACAACACTACAACTCAAATTTCATGTATAATATATTAGTTGAAGCTTAAAATACTGATCTCGCTTCACTTTTGGTTTCCAAGCCATAACGCATAGCTTGATTACAATAAAAATTGTAGCCATTGATTCTTATCAACAACATTTTCATTATAATAATCACTGTCATATTTTCTCTGTACCAATCTAATTCTATTGGTACATACGTACATCTACAATGAATGAGTTCATTGCAGAATATGTAGGATTATTGCGAATTTTTAATCTTCTTTTAATTTCGCTATAAGTATAATACTTTATGCACTCGTTTCAGACAAAATTTCTTTGCTTATGTTCTGAAAATGTAAAAAGAATATCAAGAAAATTTCCAGTCGTGTTTTTGTAGAATAGTTTTATTGAAACTTTGTGATATTTTTCAACCTGCGTTTGTAAAGGCTTGTTCCAAATGATAGACTGATCAGTTTTGAACTGTATTTAAGAATTCTTATTTAAATGTGACTTCACTACACAGATATAATTGAAGGTAAAATTATAGAAATAACACATACATGTAAACAAATACTTTGTTTCTTGCAGTAGTTTTATTTGTACAAGTTGTAATACACAATAAATTGCTAACTTCTTTACATTTCTTAATAAAATAAAGTCTCTTTATGATAATATAGCAAAATGAATTCTGGATTCCGCAAAAATCGCTCCTGTGTAGATAACTCCTAATAGCCATGTCTAAATTTAAGAAAAATCACGCTGTCATCCGTCACTTTGACAATCAGACTATGAACGATTATATCTTCTTATAGAGTATTGATATCAAAGATTTAAATACAATTTCATGAATAATAGACTTGAGCAAAGGTGCTACAACTAATTTAAGTTTAAAACATAACGTATTTAATTAATATAAATTTTGACGTATCCAATGTCAACAGTCAATATTGCCAAATGTATGACGAAGTAACTAAATTAAAACCATATATTCCTAGACTAACTTCACTGAAGACGCTGACAGTTGTATCACAGTATAGATAACTAATACAGTAGCGACACTTGCTGTCGGAACCTTTGATGTCGGTGTCGCATAGCTGCCATTTTGCTTGTGGTCGTACATGGCGGGAATTTCAAAAAATGGTGCTACTAAAATAATATAATCGAATAAGGTTTTTAGTTTATTCCAATTTTACATAGATTATTGTATGTTAAATAAATGATTTTATTTTATAAAAAAATACAAATTGAAATTTATGAGTAATGTTGACAATTAAAGTTTTAACTACATCCTTTTTAGTAGATACTTTTTGAAAATTTTTTGCCAAAACTATCTCCAGTTGAAAATACAAATTTGTGGTGATTATACCTTTCTGGGTTCAGTGGAAATCGAAAAAAACTCATTCCCCCAACAACAAATACGTTTCTGCAATTTCGCATCACGCATATAAGTTTTCCTCCTTTGTTTTCACTCATTTTCTCAAAATAAATAATACAATTTTAAAATATTCGAATTACAACTGTTGACAGTTCAGCCAGGAGTTCAGCAAGCTAAGCGTACGCATAATCAGCTGGGAACAGGCAGCCATGTTCCTAGTAGCGAATAAGCCACACCTACTTGAGACATGAAAAATGCCAGAGTGTCATTACTGGTTTTGTTTTCTATACTGTGGTTGTATTAGGGTTGACAATATTAATTTATAAATTTAAAAATTAACTACTATTTAATTTTATTTCGTGTTTGATTTAAAGTGAAATATAAATATAGTAGTAATAAAATTTCCTTGAATAAATGTGTATTTTTATTTGACATTCCACTGTTTGAGAACCGATTTTTTATTCAGTTTAACGTTTAAAAATTCAAATATTATTTGGAAACAATAGCACTATTTACAGTAAGCAATTCTTAATTACAATATATTATACTGGAGTTTTTCCCAGTTCTCTACTTACTTTTTTATTCCAAAGAAAAAATATGAACAAAAATTGTATAAAATGAAACTGTCAACTAACTTTCGGAATGTCGGTAACATAGGTATCATAATTAAAACATGAGTACTAATTTTATTCCGTGGAAGCTAATTTTTTTTCATTGTAATACTGCAGTCTTTTCATTAACGATATTTAATTTTATTTCGTGTTTGATTAAAAATGAAATATAAATCTAGTAGTAATAAAATCTCCTTGAATAAATTGTGTAATTTTATAGTTATATGAAACTCCACTGTTTGAGAACCGATTTGCTTCAAAATTTACTTCACACAACATTTATAAAAACAAATTTACAAATAACAATTAAAACTTTTTAAAACGACACATCGCTATTAAACATTTCCTTGTACTATAATTTTGATCAGTTAGATTTGATTATGTTATTATAAAAACGTTTCAGAACTGCTGTGCTTACAAAAGAAATTTTTATAATAAAACGTATGAATTGCAAGTGTAAATAATGTCATTTTAAAATTAGGTTTTACTTTTATATTTGTTAGATAATAAAGTTAAAATTTACCTCATGAAGATGATTATTTCATTAGTTTTACTTACTTGAGTTTCGCCGATGTGTCACAATTTTACTCGGGCGGGAAAATTAAATTATGCAGTACTGACCCAAGATGATTTTTTGTTTATCGATAATACGAATACGAAATATTTTTTTTAAGAAAATTGTATTAAAAGAAAGAAATTTGAAGCATTTAAAATCAGTTTTCTTTAACAGATGTATAATTATAACTTAGATACACAAAATAGGATAGTTATATATTAATAAAATATTACAATAAATAATAATGACAATAATTTATGTAGTAAAAATCTTCTGGGCGGAACGAATTAATCTTCAGGATTCCCTGTAAATGCTAACGGAAAACCGCCAAAAACGTTAGCAAAAGACGATAACTAAACAAAAAGAATAATGTGAAAGAATGAATCGAACCGGTAATAACACTTACATTATTTAAATATATAAAGAAAGAGCGTTTTACGAAGAAGCAGTGGGCAAAACAACCAATTCAGATTTAACCTTTTCAAATTTTCTTTTAGTTTCAGAGAAAAACGAAAATAGGTCGACTTATTTGAAAATAACTGGTATTATTTATTTAATTTCATTGACTGTCAATTAGGAAAATCTGTTGTAATCGTTGAAAATGTTGTCAAAAAACAACGATTTTACCTAATTCAATGCTATGGCAATCGGTCTCATCTTTATCTTTGGCGCCGTTGGGAACAAATAGTTTATGCAAATTATCTTCGACCAAATATAGAGAATTTAAAGGAGAGAATTAGAGACGCTGTGACGTCTTTAACTCTGCGGAAGAAATTCAAAGAAGTTAAATAATTGCATCGAAGACTACAATTGTGCGCTCAACAAACCGTGAATCGATTGAGTAGAATAGTTACTGGTTATATTATTTTTGTTGTTAAATTTATGAAACTAAAGTTAAAGTCATGTTAACAATAATTTCTATGATAACGCAAACTTGTTTTTTGGGGCTTACAATTAGAAAAATTCTAACTCGAACTATATTCGACTTTTGTCTGAGACTAAAAGAAAATTTGAAAAGGTTAAAACTGAATTGTCAGTATTGAAACATGTAAAAACTTTTATTAAGAATACATGTTTCTCGTAAAATAAAAAATAAAAATATTTTCCTTCTTTCTAACTCGATCCGATGACATACTGTATATCAAGGCCACAGAGAATGTTAATATGAATTTTGACTTACTTTATTTGGACATTGCAAAGTTTTCTCGTAGAATTTTCACGCAAAATTTGAAGAATGTTTCTTTCATTTCATGTAGTAATTTATATGTTTACTTTCTAAAAATACGACGAAATTTTCCTCCAGTGATCAAACAGATATGCGTTCTGTTAAATAAAAAATAGTAATTAATTAATATTTTTTTTTTTCTTTAAATATAAATGTATTTACCATTCTTGTACAACTTCGTCAATAATAATATAGTTTTTCCGATGGTAGCAGAATCGTCAGCGAATAGAGTGGTTTCCATTTTAATTTCCAAAATATTCAATATCGCTTTCCAAAGGAGGTTATTCTTGACAAATTTTCCAAAAATATATTTTTTGTGAAACTGCTACCCTATAAACAATGAAAACTTATATAATAAAGGAAGATAATTTTTATTCAAATGATGCCTTCGTTTTAAAATGGATTCATTTTTCCAAATATTGTTTAACATCAACGTAGTATATATTTGATTTGGACTAATAGTCCATATGCTTCGATTAAAATTGAATCCTTTTCTTGCAATATTGAATGAAGGAAATTTCCATCTCAGGATTTGATCCATTTTTCTGTATTCAGAAGGAAATATTACTAATTAATAAAAAATATGTAAACATTGAACACTTTTTTATAAAAAAAGTTTCGCCTCAGATGAAAGAACTTCTATATTAATTGCAATAGTCCAAATAAGGATATAACTCGTATTTATAATCTTCGATGTACTTCACAGGTACAATGAATTGTATTCTTCAGTTTCCAATATCTATAAATATAAAATTCACAAATGATATTTTTTAGAACATAAGAAAAACATACCATTTCACATCGTTGTGAATCATGAAGATTTTTGGTATTTGTGTATCTTTATTATATATTATGAATTTAACTTTTAATTAGTTACATTAGTTCAAGATTTTTCTACAATTATTTTTCTTAAAATTTAGAAATTTTGTTATGATATTATATATCATTTATTTTAATAAATTATTTGAGTTGCCAGAATACTTTGATTAATAAAAAGTTTAATAATTTACAAATATAAATGTACAACAATATTATTAATATTTTCATTTACATTTTAAGTTACAGAATTATTTTATTCAATTAAAAGTGTACAAATAGATTACAAAATGAAGTTCTTGTTAAAATTATAAAATCTTTCATATAAAATTAAAAATAAATTTTTATAACCTGGCAACTCGATTACATACAAACATTCACACAAACATTCATACTTTTGCGATTTATTACTCTCTTAATTTTCTTTTATTTGATCGCTTTGTGGTTTTTTTTATTATAATGTTGTAATATGCTTCATTAGCTTCATACCCACCAGCCAGTTTGTGACGAGTAATTATTATGAAGCTTATTTTTTCTTATTTATTGTTTTAATTTTTTTAACCACGGGCTATTATAATATTGAAGCAAAGTACAGCAAAAATCCCAAATACCATTGGTATAGGGTTTTAAAGTATTATGTAACAAGTCATTGTCTTGCCAAGTCTACCAAGGAATTATAGATAATATGTTACACATTATGTATATAAAAATGTAATTTAAAACAAAAAAAATATAAATTGAATGTGCTGTTACCAAATATTTATTAATATTTGTACTTTTGTAGTTTTTTAAAAATGAAAATCTTGTTACTCAAATTCATACAACAGTGACAATGACTTGCTTACATAACACTTCAAAACCCACCAGCAGTAGTTGGAATTTTTACCATACTTTGCGGTTTTGTAGTAGTATGTAGTGTATTGCCTAATAAATGTATATTTATAGTCTGTTGCATGAATTTTGAGGTACAATGGTAGACTGGCCTGCCCACATGTTGCGATTTATTATATACTTTTGTTTAACGTCACATTTTTAATACATTTTATATAGAGACGCAACATGTTTGAACTTAAGCCTGGTATTAGATAGTTTTCGTATAACGTCTTCATTTTTAGATGGAAGTAATTGAATATTATTGACAGCGGTATAGTTTAAGCTCTATTAAAATTTTTATTATTGAATAAAATTATTAATGCAAACTAATGACTGTTGTATTATAATAAAATAATCTGTCTTTTATCAAATAGAGAGTAAATAAATGAAATTAAATATAATTTGATCTTTTAATGTAAAAAAAATGTAAATATTTTTTATAAACCTACATATAAACTAGATTTCCTTTTTATCATTAGATGTAGGGACATTTTTATCAGTAAATAAAATTTTAAGTGTATATTTTTGAAAATATTAGTAACTTACTATAAACCAGGATTTTAGACGTTAGTAAAAATTTTTCTAATACTAAACCATTGCATTATACTTTTTATTTTATTTATGTTTTTCATTGTAAGTATTATTTTATTATCTTTTATCGTTATATTTTTTACATTTTCATTTTGTCAAGATTGTGATTGCTTTATTTTTTTTTAGTTTATTTATTATATACTTCTAATCATTAGTTTTATTTTATTGCCTTTTATAATTCTTTTTATTATACTTTCATTTTGGCAAGGTCCGTAAAATTTGTAAAAGGGGCAATGGTTTTATCAGACTTAAGTTTTTTTTTTATTACCTTTTACAATATCTTACGAACCATTTTTCATGTTGAAATAATCTTTCATTTTTATATTAATTACATGCAGTGAATGCAACAAAGCGCGAAACATAGGACTTTAACATGGGATTTAAAAAAATTGCCTATACTCTCTCTCCCGATAGATTTGGAGCAAAACTATAAGAGTACCAACTTGTCTTCTATTTCAGATAATGTAGAATTTAATTTTGAACAACTGTTTACGGTTGTAGTTTTGTTTTAAATGTATCAAAAGACAGAGTATTCGCAATTTTTTCATATCCCATGATAAAGTCTTATGTTCCGCGTTTCGTTGCACATCCTGTATTTTATAATATATTGTATATAATATATTTAACAAATCAAATATTGTCATCATAATAACTTTTTATTATATTACATATTTTAATTTACTTATTTCATTCATATTATTTTGTATTAAATTTATCAATAATGTTTCAACATGCTTTTATGTTATACTTTAAATTGATCTTTATAGCTTTTTCATATTAGATTTTTAAATTTCATTAATATAATTTGTATAAACATACTTGATATGACATTTTTTTGTTATATAATTGGTTTAGTGTACATTGTTGTATTTTTCAACATGATTTTAATATCTTTTACTTTTAACATTACATATTTTGCTTGATAGTTTTTAAATGAATTATAATACAATTTAGATATTATAAATATTTCATTCATATTCATATTTTAAATTTGTCAATTGTTACAATGATTTCTTCTCGTTTAATTAAAAAATTTTAATTTATATATTTAATTCATATTATTCCTTTTTATATTATTACAAATTCTTAATTTACGTTTCAAATTTATCATGAATGTATCCACATGCTTTTATTTTTTACTTTAAATAGATCTTTATTGCTTTCTCATATTTCATTTTTTATATATGATTTAATTTTTATAAACATGTAATTAGTATGACATTTTTCAATAATATAATTAGTTTACTGATTAAAATGTAATTGTACATAAGTTGTATTTTTTAACATTATTTTAATATCTTCTACTTTTAATATTAAATATTTTGCCTAATAGTTTTTAAATTAATTATAATACAATTTAGATATTATTAATATTTCGTTCATAATCATATTTAAAATTTGTCAATTGTTTTCAATGATTTCTACTTGTTTAATTTAAAATTTTTAATTTAAATATTTAATTCATATTATTCTTTTTAATCATTACATATTTTTAATTTACGTGAATATTTCCACATACTTTTTTTATACTATAAATTGATCTTTATGGCTTTCTCATATCTGATTTTGAAAACATGTTTTAATTTTTATAAACATTTAATTAATATGACATTTTTTTGTTATATAATTAATTGTACATTTGGTGTTTTTTTTTATGATTTTAATATCTTTCACTTTTAACATTAAATATATTGCTTGATAGTTTTTAAATTAATTATAATACAATTTAGATAATATAAAAATTTCCTTCATAATTATATTTAAAATTTGTCAATTTTTTTCAATGATTTCTACGTGTTTAATTTAAAATTTCTTTAAACACTACATTCGTTGTGAATCCTTCTTTTGAATTTTTAGTAATATTTGAATCTGGCAATTTAATTTTCAAGTTACTGGCCGATCTTACCCTCGACATCGCAACATACAATTGGCCATGTGAAAAGACTGGATTTTCTAAATTTATTCCTACATAATTAAATGTTTGGCCTTGGGATTTATTTATTGTCATTGAGAAAGCTAATCTTATTGGGAATTGCCTTCGTTTCAAAGTGAATGGTAAATCTGTTTCGGTAGTTAAATCAAAACGTGGTAAATAGAGCCGGCTACCTGCACTCTGTCCTGTTAGAACTTCTACATCTAAATAATTAGTTTTCATGTCTTTTATTATGAACCTTGTTCCATTACACAGACCACGCTTTGAATTCATATTTCTTAATAACATTACTATTGCTCCAATTTTTAGTGTTAATTTGTGAGGAGGCATTCCGGTTGGTGTTAGGCCATTCAATTATTCGGCGGGGTAATTAATTTTGTTTATCTCATCACATTCACAAGAATCAGCACTTAAATATACTCTAGATGACCCTACAACTTTATTTAATACGTGTTCATTAATTATCATTGTGTCATCATTTTTTGGTGCTAAAATGGCTCTATCTGTAAATTTATAAATATCATCAGGTTGTATGACATCTTCACCGAATATTTCATTTGCTAGACATGTTTCGGAAACGCAATGTGCAGGAATTTTGACAATTTCATTTTCACCGTTGCCTATTTTCAATAAATATTCTGAAAATTCTTTTTCGTCTTTATTTACGCGCATATTTTGTTTTAATGAAAATTTTGTAAATAGTGGCCATAAATGACTTTTTACAACACATGTTTCAATTATTACAGTTCGATGGTTTGTGTAATTGACTATTGGCAAGCACTGTCTGAAATCGCCACCTAAAACTATAACTTTTCCCCCAAATGGTATTTTATTATCCATCAAATCTTGTAATAATAAATTTATTGCATCGAGTGCGTGTTTTGGTATCATTGTTACCTCATCACAGATTATTACACTTGCCTCTTTTATTAATTTACCCGCTTTGCTATTTGATTTCACTCTACATACACATCCGTCATTTACAGGCACTGGTAACTTGAATACTGAGTGAACTGTTTGACCACCTTTTAACAGAGTAGCTGCTATTCCCGTCCAAGCTACAGCTATAACTTTTTGATTTTGGCCCCTTAAAATACTTATCAATGTGTTATACAGAAATGTTTTCCCTGTTCCCCCGGGACCGTCAACAAAGAAATATCTACTTGTGCAATTATTGTCATTTACGGCATTTAATATGTTATTTAAAATTTCTATTTGGTCTCTGTTAAATAAAGCTACATTTTGTTCTCCCTCTAATTTTTCGGCTGCTACATCAAAAGAATTAGTTTCATTTTCTAAATCATCAATATTTTCGGGTTGGGGCAAACCGAAATCACTTAAGGTGAATTTATGCATATCGAGTATTTCCTGTATTTTTAATAAACATTTACTTTGTGCAACTTTTTCAGAATTATGTAATAAATAGTCTTCCATTAAATAATGTTTAAATTTTTCCCATAAGCTTAAGGCATTGGTTGACGTATGGATGCAAATTAAATAAGCAAATAATTCACGTAATTGTCTGGGAAATTTACTCAACACAGCCTCGTCTAAACAATTTTCGCACTCTTTATCATTAGCTAAAAGACCTAATGCACGGGCAGCTTCCTGATATGTATTATATAATTTTCCGTCGACGGTACGCAAGTCTTCGAAGCTTGTGACACCTTTTGCATGCACTAAAATTAATCTTAAATGAAATCTTTCAATATCTCTAGGGCTAACGGAAATCATTCGGCCGATAGGTGGCTTTGTCTCACGTTGTCTAGCTTTCCATGCATTATTAACAAATACATAATATTTAGGAATTTCCATGTAAACATATTGCCGGGCATTAACGTCTATTTCATTGAGTAGGAACCAAGCTGTTAATGTTGTATTTTTTTTCGCTGCTCGTTCAACAGCTTTTTTTTCTTGACCGTTAGTGAAAAATACTGCCTGTTGATTTTTTAAATGTACTGCTAATTCCATTATTGTATGAGACTTGTCATGCAACGGATATTCTAAAAGCCTCCAACAACATTCTGGGGCAGATACATACCTAGCATCTAAATAACCGTTTATTTCATCCCACTGTACAACTTTATTTTTATCAAGCTGTCCTAATTTGACGCTCGCGCAATCATGCCCCTTGCACAAATAATCACAAATATATTTTATACTTTTTACTGATGCGCACATTTCAACATTTATGTGGGTTCTATATTTTTTTAACAAATACGGATTGTACGGAACTATCCACCTATTGTCTACCGTGTATTTAACTAAACCATTTTTCCAAAGAATGTACATTTTTGCATTATTATTTGACCGTTTATACAGGGGGTAACCGTTAATGTTTTCATGTGTTTCATTTCTAAAATCTTTAGGGAACATTTTTGAACATTTATTTTCGTTCATACACGGCGAATTTTTGTTTAGAATACCGCACGGACCGTGAATCATATGTGAACGAACTAATTGGTACAATTCCGGTTCTGCGTCCTCGTCGGGAATTTCTGCACTGACTATTTCGTCAATGTCATCTTTGTTACGGATTTTACTTGCACTATCTAAAGTTAATAATAAATGCATGTGAGGCAGACCGCGTTTTTGGAATTCAATTACATATATGAATGCCACAACTTTCCCAAAAATATTGTCATGTAAAAATTCATGCAACATACTTTTTATTTTTCCGTTAAAAACTCTGGCGGTTATGTCTGGGCGGTCTGCAGAGGTTTGACCCTCGCGCAACTGTTGTACAATTTCTGGCCATTTAGGGTTACATGTCACTGTTATAAATAGATCAGGGCGGCCAAATTCTCTAACAATAGACATGGCATTTTGGTACATTTTTAGCATGAATCGACTACCACCTTGAAATGTAGACGGTAGAATAATCATGGTGCCTGCTTTTCCGCCTTCATTCTCTGCCAAATTATTAATGTGGTCCATCAACCCACTATATAGCTCTACCCTGAGAGTAGGCTGATTTAGTCTAATGTACGTTAATCTTTCGGCTTCGACTTTAACATACGCATCTACAATGTATTGTTGAGTTAGTTTACCGGCTTCTAAACATGGGTTAAATGTGTTTCTAACCGCTAATCTGTTCATGTAAAACTGTAACATGCTTTGTTTTTTAATACCGTCAGCTTGTTTTGAATTCATGTTCCAGCCACATTCACCGCGAGGAAATAATAAAGGATAGGACATGGGGTCGCAGTTTTCACTAAACTGATTAATTCAAACTAAACCGCCAACTTTTGGGTGGACACAAATGTCCCTATCTATTGGTGGCTCACCGTCATTGGACGTAAAAACAACTGCCACCTCATTACATGTGGGGATATTGTACCTACGTTTATCTTTTTTTCTGTCATTTACAATCCACAAATTTATTTCTGGCACCGACTGATTTGTTTGGTTAGCTTTGGCTAATTCCCGCTGCTCTACTTCTTTCAACATCATATACGCCTGACAATACGGATTAACCTCCCTAAGTATTACATCTAATTGACCCATGATATTTGGCTTACAATTTTTATTATACTCTACGTTCATTCGTTTCTCTAACGCTTCATTTGAATTAATTATGTATAATTGGGCATATTTTTCTGTTTCATTTGGTTTAGGGTACATTGAGCTGGCAGAATCATGGTAAATTTGGCCGTGGATTCGGAAACAGTAGGGCCCCCTGCCAGGAGGCGCAGCAATTTTAGCCCCAAACGATGCGAATGCTAACGCGCTATTGTATTGCCTAATATTTTCTCTAAAGTTTCTGCTATCTGAATCTTTACCTAACATTAGATTTTTAATATATTCAGGGAACTCATTTAATTGATCTACGTTTAATTTTCCTTTTCGACAGCAGTAAGTGAATTTGCCGTCTGACGGTTTTTCATATGAAAAATTAACAGAGGAACAATGTGAACAGACAACATTCATTGGTCCCAAAGAATGGGGCTCAATTTGAACTCCTAATCCTTTTCTAGCTAACATATAGTTATCATTGGAAACCTTGTTTTTACGCGCTTTTATTTTATTTTTATTAATCATATTATTTTTTGTTAGTCTTTCTTGTTTCTGTTCTACAGTTTCAGTTTCAACCAAATTATCAAAATTATCTCTATACTTTTCTAAACGTTTTTGTTTTTGTTCAGGAGTTTCATTCTTAATGTACTCTTTAAAATTGAATTTTAACTTTTGTAACCTATTCGTTTTTTGTTCAGGATTTTCCTTGTTTATATAATTATTTAAATTAAGTTTAAGTCTTTCTAATCTACTTTCCTTTTGTTCTACAGTCTCATTTTGTACATAATTATTAAAATTTGTTTTGAGTCTTTCTAACCTATATTCTTTTTGTTCGGTAGTTTCGTTTTGCATATAATTGTTAAAATTTGTTTTGAGTCTTTCTAACCTATATTCTTTTTGTTCAGTAGTTTCATTTTGCATGTAATTATTAAAATTTGCTTTTATTCTTTGTAACCTATCTTCCTTTTGTTCTACTGTTTCGTTTTGCATATAATTGTTAAAATTTGTTTTGAGTCTTTCTAACCTATCTTCCTTTTGTTCTACTGTTTCGTTTTGCATATAATTGTTAAAATTTGTTTTGAGTCTTTCTAACCTATATTCTTTTTGTTCAGTAGTTTCATTTTGCATGTAATTATTAAAATTTGCTTTTATTCTTTGTAACCTATCTTCCTTTTGCTCTACTGTTTCATTTTGTACATAATTATTAAAATTTGTTTTGAGTCTTTCTAACCTATATTCTTTTTGTTCGGTAGTTTCATTTAGAATGTAGTTATTAAAATTTATTTTAAGTGTTTGTAACCTATTATTTTTTTGTTCTAATGTTTCATTTACAAGATAATTTAAATTAATTTCTTTCTGTTTCTCTATACGATGTGTTTTTTTTTCAGGTGTTTCAATAACCACGTATTTTAATTTATATTCGTAATTTGATTTTAGACGTTTAGCTCGTTCTTCCTCTGTTTCATTTGCTTTCCGTTTAAAATAATTTTCCCTTAAATTTTGCTGACGAGTTACTGGAAAAACTGTTAAATTACGTGTACGAAACATTTGTAAAACATGTGACCGAAGTCTACTATTGTCATAATTTTCATGCTCCGGATTACGGTTAAATAATATACTCGTGAAAAATGCAATGGCAAATAACCCACAATCGTAACTATTAGTTTGCTGCTGAACTTGTACAAATCTAACTGACGGTCTGTACGGAAACAATCTTTCTAAATATAAATTTACATCAGCGTTTAAACATTTTGAATTCATGCTATCATAAATTATTATTTCAGTACCATCATAGTACGCCGTCAGCCAATGACCGACACTACTAATATTCGCACCTGATACGAATAAAATTTGTAAATGTTTAGTTCCCTGTCTGATTGGTACTATTCGGTTTGGAGCATTCAAATAAATCGTAGGCTGAGGATTGAACTCAGTCATGGACCGGACTAATGAGAAATAATAATCGATATGTATATCTTCTAAATATCCCGCAGGATTTATTAATGTGTTAATATCACGGTCTATCAATGGAATTTGATTGCCTATCGGCTTATTTCCTAAATTTAAATTATTTAATCCCGTCTTTTCTACAATATTTATTTTATGAACTTTATTATCTAATGTAATTGACGATCCATTGGTACTATTTGGTGTAACCTGAGTCTTTTTTTCTAAATTTCGTTGGTTATCTACTTTGTTTATTATATTATTAATTCCCGTATTGTTACTATTATTTTTATTTGCTACATCATTTTTATGTTTTTGTTTACGCTTAAGGCTGCTGACTCTATTCTTATTTGGCATTTTGATATACGAGTATATGTATGTATTTGTTGTAAGAATAGGATTTAAAAAACTTACTCTTTTTTTGGGTGCGTTGTTTTTTTTTCAGAATTATAATTACCAACAGTTTTCACAGGTTACTTCACTGATTAGAACTGGATCGATTTCTTTTCTTTTCGAACGATAATATGTCACACTCTTCTCTCCACTGCAGTCAATTTATATACCTACATTAAAAATATAATTAAATACACATATGACATTACTTTCGTAATGCTAAAATAATTATTCGAGAGGCATTTAACATATATTACAGAGCATAACCAAACTAATTAAATAAAATTAATTAGAAAAATTCTCACCTTAGATTTGTCTAGTGGTACAAATAACGGGATTTTTATAAATTTTTCAAATTGCAGCAGAACAGAATAACAATAAATGAATTTTTATACACAATAGAAATTATTGCAAAGAATTACAATAGATAATACTGCTTCACACACAAAGGTGAAAAAGCAATAAAGCATCAATAAAGTAAACAAATATTGTTTCCAAAGGGTGATATGATCAAAAGTTTAAATATTATCAGTAATACCTATTCCTCATTGACCGGTTATCATTATCGGTAAAGTAGATACTTAAAAAAAATTAGAACCGAAAACATTAATTACCAATGATGCATTTTAAAAATGAGTACAATTTTAAATAAGATTTTATTGTAGCATAATTTTGTATGAATACAATTATAAAATAAAAAAATTAAATTCCAGATATTATAAGATCTGATTCAAATTTACCTTTTATGTAATTAATATAAACATACAAAGTTGAGTAGCATGTGCAAGTCGATGGCTTATTTCAAAATGGCAATATTCAAAAAAGGTTGCAGCTTAAATCTCTTCATTCTCGGCACTAGGTGTGTCGTAGGAAGCTTTTACTAGATTTCACCTCCTAGGCAGTGTGGAGATTGCACCACACGGACTATTTTTGTATAGTAACCCGTGCGAACCATAGTTGATCAGCCTAGACTTCAATGTTAATAAATTATAGGTTCAAATCAAATAAATTATATCTTACCTTTCCATGAACTTTAAAAATTACACATTCCCGATATATTCTTCACAGATTTTTTATACCTCAAATAATCACATTTTCCTCATTACCCAGATAACTATAAGTATATAAGTAAATAAAAACACTTGGTTATTCCACAATAATTGTTATATTAGTGGTGATCATTTCGTCCTTTCGGACATCATCAGACTACATAATTAAAGTAATACACCTGTTTATATTGAACATGTTTTGACAGCAATTTTAATAGCCTCATGACTGAATCACCCGGGTGAAACTTGTATAGGGAAATTGGCAGCATAAAGTAGGCTGGGAATAACTCTACCCTTCACAGGTTAGATGGCATTAGTAGTACTCAGAATCTGGGGAAAAAATTTGGTAACTTTTGGTTTTAATTATCATTTTATATTCGTTTGAAATTTAAAATAAAGTAAACTGGGGAAACAATTTCAAACAATTATAATATATTTGTCAAATTGTCAACATTGTAAACACCCGGGTGAAACTTGTATAGGGAAATCGGCAGCATAAAGTAGGCTGGGAATAACTCTACCCTTTACAGGTTAGATGGCATTAGTAGTACTCAGAATCTGGGGGAAAAGTTTGGTAACTTTTGGTTTTAATTTTCATTTTATATTCGTTTGAAATTTAAAATAAAGTAAACTGGGGAAACAATTATAATATAATTGTCAAATTGTCAACATTGTAAACACAAAACATTAACATAACGAGAAGCGAAACTCAATGGATCAAGTGGGCAGCACGGAGTTGCTGCCATCTGAAGTGTAATGGGTAGAGTTACTCACAACCTTCTTGATCATTAAATTTGGTATATGTCACATAAACGTCAAATGTAGCTGTCAATATTCATTTGTTTATTTACTACTAGATATTTTAATTTTAAATAAAAGATATAAATTAATTTTCATGAAATTTATTGCCTACATAAGTAGTACAAAATTATTGAAATCATTTAAAATAAATTAATACGATTAGTGCAGAAACCGGAAGAGATGTTCTGTCGGCGAATTTTGTAGAAGTGATATTCTCTTGACGAAATGAGTAGATGTTTTCTCGGAGAAATATATAAGATGATTCTTCGGCGATATTCATGGAAGAGGTGTTCTCTGGGCGAATTTTGTAGAAGTGATGTTCTCTCGGCGGAATTTATTTATTTTTCTCGGTGTCCTTTATGGAAGAAATGTTCTTTCGCCGAAATTTGTAGCAGAGATGTTCTCTCAGCGGGATGAAATTTATAAGATATTCTTTCGGTGCCACTTGTGGAAAATATGTTCTATCGGCAAATTTTGTAGAACTGATATTCTCTTGACGAAATTTGTGATGTTCTTTCAGAAAAACTTATAAGAAAGATGTTCTCTCGGAACCATCCGTGGAAGAATGTTCTTTCGCCGAAATTTGTGGAAGAAATGTCTTCTCCGCGAAATTTGTAGAAGAGATGTTCTCTCCACGAAATTTATAAGATGTTTTCTCGGTGACATTCGTGGCATACTTCTTTGATCAAAATTTGTACATCCAGATTCTAATTCGAAATTCGATTCTTGAAAATTCAATTAAATATCCACATTTGTAACGGAGTTTAAAAGTGTCTGAGAACCAAAATGAATTGTTGGCACTCCATTTTTTAATAATCGGTGATTTGATGCGTTATAAAAAAATTAATGTCAAAATGATCTTTACAAAAAAAGTAAATGATAAATTTTAACTTGAATTAATTTTGCAATTTTTTCAAATCTCACAATTCGGCAAATCTTTGATTGTAAATTTGTAAAAATGTTTTTTTTGTGGGCCTCTCACGTTCACTCTCCTTTTATTCCCGCTGGGGTATTTACAACTATGTTGATCTGCTGATCTATAAGTAATAAATATTGTAATTTATTTTTCATATAAGTAGATAAAATATGTAAAATAATATTACTTACGGTGAATGCATTTTTGTTCAATTCAATATAATTTTATTCTTATTGTTTTACAATATTGTATCTTGTCTATGATTGACAATTTGACAATTATATTATAATTGTTTTAAATTGTTTCCCCAGTTTACTTAAGTTTAAATTTCAAACGAATATAAAACGATAATTAAAACCAAAAGTTACCAAATTTTTCCCCCAGATTCTGAGTACTACTAATGCCATCTAATCAGTAAAGGGTAGAGTTATTCCCAGCCTACTTTATGCTGCCAATTTCCCTATTCAAGTTTCACCCGGGTGATTGTAAAACAATAAGAATAAAATTATATTGAATTGAACAAAAATGCATTCACCGTAAGTAATATTATTTTACTTATTTTATCTACTTATATGAAAAATAAATTACAATATTTATTACTTATAGATCAGCAGATCAACGTGGTTGTAAATGAGAGGCCCACAAAATAAACATTTTTACAAATTTATAATCAAAGATTTGCCGAATTGTGAGATATGAAAAAATCTACAAAATTAATTTTAAGATCATTTTGATATTAATTTTTTTATAACGCATCAAATCACCGATTATAAAAAAATGAAGTGCCAATAATTCATTCTGGTTCTCAGACACTTTTAAACTCCGTTACAAATGTGGATATTTAATTGAATTTTCAAGAATCGAATTTCGAATTAGAATCTGGATGTACAAATTTTGATCAAAGAACTGTGCCACGAATGTCACCGAGAAAACATCTTATACATTACTTCGAGAGAACATCCCTGCTACAAATTTCGACCAAAGATAACTACCACGAATGTTATCGAGAAAACACCTTACAAATTTCGTGGAGATGACATCTCTTCTACAAATTTCGCGGAGAAGACATTTCTTCTACAAATTTCGGCGAAAGAACATTCTTCCACGAATGGTTCCGAGAGAACATCACAAATTTCGTCAAGAGAATAATCAGTTCTACAAAATTTGCCGACAGAACATATTCTCCACAAGTGGCACCGAGAGAATATCTTATAAATTTCATCCGGCTGAGAGAACATCTCTGCTACAAATTTCGGCGAAAGAACATTTCTTCTATAAAGGACACCGAGAAAAATAAATAAATTCCGCCGAGAGAACATCACTTCTACAAAATTCGCCCAGAGAACACCTCTTCCATGAATATCGCCGAAGAATCATCTTATATATTTCTCCGAGAAAACATCTACTCATTTCGTTAAGAGAATATCACTTCTACAAAATTCGCCAACAGAACATCTCTTCCGATTTCTGCACTAATCGTATTAATTTATTTTAAATGATTTGAATAATTTTGTAATACCTATGCAGGCAATAAATTTCATGAAAATTAATTTATATCTTTTATTTAAAATTAAAATATCTAGTAGTAAATAAACAAATGAATATTGACAGCTACATTTGACGTTTATGTGACATATACGAAATTTAATGATCAAGAAGGTTGTGAGTAACTCTACCCTTACACTTCAGATGGCAGCAACTCCGTGCTGCCCACTTGATTCATTGAGTTTCGCTTCTCGTTATGTTAATGTTTTGTGGACTGAATGTACGATAAGGGTAGGAGTAACAACAGACATGTACGCTGTGTCATATGACGCGCCTTGTTCAAATTCCAGATTTAAATTTCTTCTCTGTATATCTTTATTATTGTTCATTATTATATTTTTCATTTTATTATAAATCTTAGAAACTCCATTTAATTATTTAACTATTTGTGCTTTTGCTGGCATATATGTTCGTACTCCAGTGTTCTTTGGAAATAACTGTCATTGCTATTTATATTTCTCCTGTATTGATTTATTATTGTTCATTTCTTGTTAATTGTATATTCCAAAAGAGTTGCTCATTTTTCGTTAATGTTTGTGTTTAAAGATCTCTGTATTTCCAAATTTCATCTTGGAATTACTTTATTTTATTATTTTATTTAAAATTATTGTATTTTTTGTATTCAAAATAACTACAACTTTGTTGATAAATTTAATTAGTATACAATATTATTTTTAAATTACTAAATCTATATTTTTAAATAATATATACCAAGAATTTTTATAGTTATAGGTAGGTAAAAAAAAAATCTGTGTATATCAGAGAAAATCAATATTTTAAATAGATTAAAAAAAAACATAGATGGCAGTAATTATGAATTTTATTGCATTTGCTAAAGAAGGAATCGATATAAGTATTCAACAATTAAATATTCTCATATTTAATTTTATATGTATAACAATTATTTATTCTGAACAAAAACAAGAACATAATAAAATTTTGATTTTAATATACTTCTTGAATTTAACGTTACTATTTTCATCGCATTCTAAATTATTTACAGCTTACTTCTTATTTAAATAATGTACATGGGCCGTATTTATTTGGGACTTTTTATAACAATTATTTATTATTTATTCTGAACAAAAACAAGAACATAATAAAATTTTGATTTTAATATACTTCTTGAATTTAACGTTACTATTTTCATCGAATTCTAAATTATTTACAGCTTACTTCTTATTTAAATAATGTACATTTGCCGTATTTATTTGGGATTTTTTAAGTAATCTAGTAGGTTAATTCTGTTTACTTGGTACGTTTGACATAACCCAGAACTGATCCAACTCACCCAGCTATTTTCTTTCTTTGTTTACATTGCTTTCTCTTTCTATTTCTGTCAGATGTTATACCTTTTATAGGTTAAAATGATATACTTACATTACAAAGTGTATTGTACATATTCTTTTAAACAAGTTTACTTTATATTTCTGTATATTTCTCTTTGAAAATAGAAAACACATCTAAATACAGCCAAGAAAATATAAAATTACATACTTACATTACAAAATGAAGTGTAATTTAACTTTTAATCTAATATTACTATATATTTCTCCAAGCAAATGCAAGACTTGCATTATGATTGTTTGATTATAACTGATGTTTTAACAAACGTCATATTTCATGAAAACTTAAATATTGTAAATAAGGTTTGTCGTAAATTATTATGTACAATGCACTTTTATGATAATCAGTTACACTCCAGTAGTATTATTATCAGTAATTTTATGTTATTTCTCTTCTATAATGTACTCTTGTTTGGATAACCAATTAAAAATTGTAACTGAAATGAAAATACATATTTAAATACAGCGAAACAAATTTAAAGTGATATACTTACATCACAAAGAGTATTGTACATATTCTTTTAAACAAGTTTACTTTATATTTCTGTATTTTTCTCTTTGAAAATAGAAATCTTGTGAATTTTTTAATTATAGCCTAACGGATGTCAAACGTCAAATTTCATAAAATTAAATATTTTAAAAACACCACACTTACCATTCAGTGTATTTGTATATATTTCGCTCACTATTATAATGTATAAAAATATATTTATATTTACAATATCCCTTTTCATTTTCAAAATAAATCAAATAAAAGTTTCATATTGAATTGTCAAATTTGACGTATGACAACCGTGATTCTTCTCACATTTGACATGGCTTCTGGGATTTTTTGTTTCAAGGTACCAATTTTACTCAGTTTTTATTTTTTTAAACAAAAACCACTCACAGTAAAAATATGAGACCCCCAAAAGGCACTCCGGCACAATAGACACTACAACTTGGAAAAAAAATTACAGCAATTACTTGAATGGTCTAGGAGTTTGAGCTGGACAAACGATGCCTGATCGTCGTGATGAATCCAAATATAGATAGATAGATAGATAGATAGATAGATAGATAGATATATAGATAGTGAATCAATCAAAATAGTATATGACTAGCGAATTCTCGGCTACGCCGAGCATTCCCTAGAGCTCCGCTGTCAGTGCAAAAAACAAATACCGATCGACATGAAACAATTATTTCATATTTCCACGTTAGGCCTCACCGAGACCTTTCATTAAATTGCAAACACGATATACTTCTAATATTTTTTTGCAAAAAACAAAAGCCGGTCGACATGAAACAATTTTTGTCATTTATGTACCCCAACTCTCACCGAGACCTTTCATTTGATACCATACACGACATACTTTTGACAACTTTCTGCATAAAACAAAAGTCGATCGACATGACTCATTTTTATCATATCTACACGCTAGCCCACATCGAGACTTTTCATTTGATACCAAACATTATATACTTGTGACAACCTTTTGCAAAAAACAAAAGCAGATCGACATAGCACATTTTTTGTTAATTCTGCACGCTAGCCCTCTCCGAGACCTTTCATTTCATACCAAACACGACATACTTCTGACAACTTTTTGCATAAAACAAAAGCCGATCGACATGGAACATTTTTGTCAATTCTGCACGCTAGCCCTCAACAAGACTTTTCATTTGATACCAAACACCACACACTTCTGACAACTTTTTGCAAAAAACAAATATCGATCGACATAGCACATTTTTATCAATTCTGCACGCTAGCCCTCTCCGAGACCTTTCATTTGATACCAAACACAACATACTTCTAACAACTTTTTGCATAAAACAAAAGCCGATCGACATGGAACATTTTTGTCAATTCTGCACGCTAGCTCTCTCCGAGACCTTTCATTTGAGACCAAACTCGATATATCTTTGAGAATTTTTTTGCAAAAAACAAAAGCCGATCAACATTAACCTTTTTTGTTAATTCTACACGCCAGCCCTTATTGAGCCTATTCATTTGATACCAAACACCACGTACTTCTCATAATTTTTTCCAAAAAACAAAAACCGATCGACATATCACATTTTTATCAATTCTGCACGCTAGCCGTCTCCGAGACCTTTCATTTGATATCAAACACGATATACTTCTGACAACTTTTTGCAAAAAACAAAAACCGATCGACATAGTACATTTTTGTCAATTCTGCAGGCTAGCCCTCTCCGAGACCTTTCATTTGATACCAAACACGACATACTTCTAACAACTTTTTGCATAAAACAAAAGCCGATCGACATGGAACATTTTTGTCAATTCTGCACGCTAGCTCTCAACGAGACCTTTCATTTGAGACCAAACTCGATATATCTTTGAGATTTTTTTGCAAAAAACAAAAGCCGATCAACATTAACCTTTTTTGTTAATTCTACACGCCAGCCCTTATTGAGCCTATTCATTTGATACCAAACACCACGTACTTCTCATAATTTTTTCCAAAAAACAAAAACCGATCGACATAGCACATTTTTGTCAATTCTGCCCGTTAGCCCTCTCCGAGACCTTTCATTTGATACCAAACACGACATACTTCTGACAACTTTTTGCATAAAACAGAAGCCGATCGACATGAAACATTTTTGTCAATTCTGCACGCTAGCCCTCAACGAGACCTTTCATTTGAGACCAAACTCGACATACCTTTGAGATATTTTTGCAAAAAACAAAAGCCGATCAACATTGACCTTTTTAGTTAATTCTACACGCCAGCCCTTATCGAGCGTTTTTATTTGATACCAAACACCACATACTTCTCACAACATTTTCCAAAAAACAAAAGCCGTTCGATATAGAACATTTTTGTTCATTCTGCTCGCTAGCCCTCATCGTGACCTAGCCTAATATAACAAATTTATGTCATTCGCGCACACCAGTCCGTATTGTGTCGTTTCCTTAAAACCCAAGGACGACCTACTTCTAACAACTTTTTACGAAAAACAAATGTAGATCGACATGACTCATTTTTTTTTTTTCATTTTAAAACTGGCCCTTATGGTTTTCTCTCTTTTGAAAACAAACACAGCAAAGTATTCAATTTATTTTATTTAGGAATATTTGACTTTTATTTAGTTACTTTATAATTTGGCAATACTGTTTGTATTAAAAAATAGTAGTTAATTTTTAAATTTATAAATTAATATTGGCAGCACTAATACAACTGCCACCGTCTTCAGTGAAGTTAGTTTAGGAATATTTGGTTTTAATTTAGTTACTTCATCACACATTTGGCAACATTGACTTTTGACATTGGAAACGTCAAAATTTATATTAATTAAATACGTTATGTTTTAAACTTAAATTAGTTGTAACACATTTGCTCAAGTCTATTATTCATGAAATTGTTTTTAAATATTTGATATCAATGTTCTATTAAAAGATATAATCATTTAAAATTCATAGACAGATTGTCAAAAGTGACGGATGACGGCGTGATTCTTCTTAAATGTAGACATGGCCTCTGGGATCCATTGTTTCAGTGTACCAATTTTTCGCAGTTTTTATTTTTTTAAACAAAAACCACTCACAGTAAAAATATGAGACCCCCAAAAGGCACTCCGGCACAATAGACACTACAACTTGGAAAAAAAATTACAGCAATTACTTAAATGGGCAAGGAGTTTAAGCTGAACACAGGATCGGTGATCGTCGAGATGAATCCAAATATAGATAGATAGATATATAGATAGTGAATCTACCAAAATAGTATATGACTAGCGAATTCTCGGCTACGCCGAGCATTCCCTAGAGCTCCGCTGTCAGTGCAAAAAACAAATGCCAATCGACATGAGAAAATTTTTTCATATCTGCTCGTTAGCCCTTACTGAGACCTTTCATTAGATTCCAAACACGATATATTTTCAATAACTTTTTGCAAAAAACAAAAGCCGATCGACATGAAACATTTTTGTCATTCATGCACACCAGCCTTAACCGAGACTTTTCATTTGATATCAAACACGACATACTTCTGACAACTTTTTGCACAAAACAAAAGTCGATCGACATGTTTCATTTTTTCATTTCTGCACGCTAGCCCACAACGAGTTTTTTCATTTGATACCAAACATGACATATTTCTAACAATTTTTTGAAAAGAACAAAAGCCGGTCGACATAAAATATATTTGTCATTTATTCAAGACAGAAAACATTTACATAGAAAACAATCAATTTTAAGATAATTTTAGACTTCAACAAAAATTAATAATTAATATCAATTATAACATTTACTAGAATGATATAATAACAATAATAAACTCTCAGATAACTGTCTGATTTTTAGCGAAAAAGTTACATTTTATATTTAATATATTTCATACAATAGACGTGCGGTACAATCGATTATGATTTTATCTGATGGACAATTGAAATTTGAACAACTTTGTACTTTTATAGTTTTGCTCTAAATATATCAGGAGAGAAAGAATTCAAAATTTTTTCAAATCGCATTTTTAAGTCCTATGTTCTTTATTTTATTGCACAGCTGTATACTGAGTGTAGATTTTAATGTTACTTTTTTCATACTTCTGTATCTCTTTACCTATTCATTTTAGAGCTAAAAGCCTAGGAATATAAGTTGTTCAAAAATTAAAAAGACATCCTATAAAGTCAACTTACTTTTATAGTTATTCATATTTAATGATATATTAATGAAATAAAATTTAAGGTTTTTTAGAACATGAATTAAGATTGTCTTGATAAATGAAACAAATTTTTGAATAAATTTTCTGTTTGCACTTTCCGCTCATTGATAATTTATTATTTTATTTAAAATTATTGCATTCTTATATTAAAAATAACTATAACTTTGTTTATAAATTTAATTACTATACAATAATATTTTTGAATTAATAAATCTATATTTTTAAATAATATATACACATAATTTTTATAGGTTTAACAATACTGTTTAAACCAGTCTTTGTAAAATTTGTTTCTGTGTATATCAGAAAAAATCAATATTTTAATAGTTAAAAAAAATCACTATTTATGAATTTCATTGCATCTGCTAAAGAAGGAATCGATATAATTATTCAACAATTAAATATGTTTATATTTAATTTTATATGTATATGAATAAAAATATTATTTTTATGCATAAATGAAATTTATTATTCAAAGCAAAAACAAGAACATAATAATATTTTGAATACTTTGTGACATATCAAACTAACTGGTGGCGCTAGTGTTGTTTTATTTATTTACAAATCACCAGTATGATGTGAAAAGAAGCAAATTATTTACAACTGACTTCTTATTTTGTAAATCTAAAATGATTTTTTTTGACAGGAATAAGGACATTTTATTTCCAGAAGTTCAAATCCGTTTTCTGTTTTGATAAAAATATCATCACTACATGCTAAGTATGGTTGGTTAGATAATATTACAACACAACAAGTCCAATTTCATGTATAATATAATTAGTTGAAGCTTGAAATACTGATTTCGCTTTTCTTTCGGTTTCCAAGCCATAACGCATAGCTTGATTACAATAAAAATTGTAGCCATTAAGTTTTTTCATTTGATACCAAACATGACATATTTCTAACAATTTTTTGAAAAGAACAAAAGCCGGTCGACATAAAATATATTTGTCATTTATTCAAGACAGAAAACATTTACATAGAAAACAATCAATTTTAAGATAATTTTAGACTTCAACAAAAATTAATAATTAATATCAATTATAACATTTACTAGAATGATATAATAACAATAATAAACTCTCAGATAACTGTCTGATTTTTAGCGAAAAAGTTACATTTTATATTTAATATATTTCATACAATAGACGTGCGGTACAATCGATTATGATTTTATCTGATGGACAATTGAAATTTGAACAACTTTGTACTTTTATAGTTTTGCTCTAAATATATCAGGAGAGAAAGAATTCAAAATTTTTTCAAATCGCATTTTTAAGTCCTATGTTCTTTATTTTATTGCACAGCTGTATACTGAGTGTAGATTTTAATGTTACTTTTTTCATACTTCTGTATCTCTTTACCTATTCATTTTAGAGCTAAAAGCCTAGGAATATAAGTTGTTCAAAAATTAAAAAGACATCCTATAAAGTCAACTTACTTTTATAGTTATTCATATTTAATGATATATTAATGAAATAAAATTTAAGGTTTTTTAGAACATGAATTAAGATTGTCTTGATAAATGAAACAAATTTTTGAATAAATTTTCTGTTTGCACTTTCCGCTCATTGATAATTTATTATTTTATTTAAAATTATTGCATTCTTATATTAAAAATAACTATAACTTTGTTTATAAATTTAATTACTATACAATAATATTTTTGAATTAATAAATCTATATTTTTAAATAATATATACACATAATTTTTATAGGTTTAACAATACTGTTTAAACCAGTCTTTGTAAAATTTGTTTCTGTGTATATCAGAAAAAATCAATATTTTAATAGTTAAAAAAAATCACTATTTATGAATTTCATTGCATCTGCTAAAGAAGGAATCGATATAATTATTCAACAATTAAATATGTTTATATTTAATTTTATATGTATATGAATAAAAATATTATTTTTATGCATAAATGAAATTTATTATTCAAAGCAAAAACAAGAACATAATAATATTTTGAATACTTTGTGACATATCAAACTAACTGGTGGCGCTAGTGTTGTTTTATTTATTTACAAATCACCAGTATGATGTGAAAAGAAGCAAATTATTTACAACTGACTTCTTATTTTGTAAATCTAAAATGATTTTTTTTGACAGGAATAAGGACATTTTATTTCCAGAAGTTCAAATCCGTTTTCTGTTTTGATAAAAATATCATCACTACATGCTAAGTATGGTTGGTTAGATAATATTACAACACAACAAGTCCAATTTCATGTATAATATAATTAGTTGAAGCTTGAAATACTGATTTCGCTTTTCTTTCGGTTTCCAAGCCATAACGCATAGCTTGATTACAATAAAAATTGTAGCCATTAATTCTTATCAACAACATTTTTATTATAATAATCATTGTCATATTTTCTCTGTACCAATCTAATTCTATTGGTACATATGTACATCTACAATGAAAGAGTTCATTACAGAATATATAGTATTATTGCGAATTTGTCTATCGTATGAAATATTTATGACGGTTTTTATTTTTTGATTTCTTCTTTCTACTGATTTTATTTTTGCACTTCCAGCCCTATTTAATGTGCTTTCAATTTCAATTTTTCTAAACTGCACTTGTAAAGGCTTGTTCCAAATCATAGACTGATTAGTTTTGGACTGTATTTTAGAATTTTTATTTAAATGTGACTTCACTACACAGTTATAGTTAAAGATAAAATTATAGAAATAACACCTATGATAAACAACAACTTTGTTTCTTCCAGTAGTTTCATTTATACAAGTTGTGATACACATACGTTGCTAACTTCTTTACATTTCTTAATAACATGAAGTCTCTTTATGATAATACAGCAAAATGAATATCTAGTCTTATTGATTTTAAACGCATAATAAAGTCTAATACTTATATTTTCAGCAATGTCAAAATGACAAGATAATTTGACAACTATATTTTGGATGCGTTCAAACATGTGTTACACAGTCGGATTACTGAATGTAACCATTAAGGGTGAATTTTAAAATTTAAAGACACTAATAAATTTAATTAGAACACAATATTTTTTTAATAAAAATATTATAAATATATCTTAACAATTAACAATGGGCTTTTAGGATCCCGATAATTTACAAATTAGCAACTAACAATCAAAGCCGTCCGTTTTCTTTTAAATTTTCGGTAACCTAAAGGCTCATTGTTAAATTTTAAATATTTTTTGTTTCTAAATAAATCTCTTTAAAATATATCTTATAATTTAAATAGGGACACTTCGTTCGACAAATTTTAATTGAATAAAATATATGAAATAATAATGTTCATAAAGTAATTTTCATTTACTATCCAATGAATATAAAAGAATAATAATATATTTTAAAATGATATATGTTTATAACTACAGAATAATAATTAAAACTAACTGTGAGAACTTGCAAACCCTGCTCGCAACTTTCATCATCCAAAATTAACCTTAAACTAATTTTCATGCAATTCATTCACAGTCACATTCGACTGAGAGCGTATGTCATCAAACTTATTTCTCGATTAATATTTGGTTTCAGAAAGTGTTTATTGTTTGAAATATCAATTAAAATGAATAATTGGATAGACACTTTATTTTTTTAAACGTTTTCATTTAAAAAATCATCTCACTCCATAACAAAATATAATAGAATTTTTAAAAATCTAATCTTTGTTGTAATCAATTTCATCATTTCAATTTGATGAAATGAATAAAGAATGTATAAAATGCAGTTACTTACAGTTTAATATAATCCAGATACAAAATTCAAAATAATTATTGTACAATAAATTGTTAAACATTTCTTTCAAAAGGGTATGAAGGAAAGGTTTGTCAGTATTTTTAAATAAATGAGTTTATGACTGAATGCGACACACCTTGTTTGATTTCCAGAATTTAGTTTTATGTGAATAGTGTTATTATTCGTATTTTTATGATATTTCTTTTCTATAAATATAATCTTGTTTGGATAACTTACAAATTAAAAACTATAACTGAAGTAAAAACACATCTAAATACAGCCAAGAAAATATAAAATTACACACTTACATTACAAAATGTAGTGTAATTTTACTTTTAAACTAATTTTACTATATATTTCTCCATGCAAATACAAGACTTGCATTATGATTGCTTGATTAGAACTGACGTTTTGACAAACGTCATAAGTCATGAAAATTTAAATATTGTAAATAAGGTTTGCCGTAAATTATTATGTACAATGCACTTTTATGATAATCAGTTACATTTCAGTAGTGTTATTATCAGTAATTTTATGTTATTTCTCTTCTATAAATGTACTCTTGTTTGGGTAACCAATTAAAAATTGTAACTGAAATGAAAATACATATTTAAATACAGTGAAACAAATTTAAAATGATATACTTACATCACAAAGTGTATTGTGAATATTCTTTTAAACATGGATTACTTTTATTTATGTATATTTGTCTTTGAAAATATAAAACTTGTACCACGAATTTTTGACGGCTCTAACGTATGATAAACGTGAAATGTCAAAAAAGAAATATTTTAAATACACCACATTTAACATTCAGTATATTTGTATATATTTCGCTCACTATTATAATATATGAAAACATAATTCAATTCATAATATCTCTTCACATTTTCCAAAAAAATCAAATAAAAGTTTCATATTGAATTGTCAAATTTGACGGATGAGAACCGTGATTCTTCTTAAATGTAGACATGGCCTCTGGGATCCATTGTTTCAGTTTACCAATTTTACGCAGTTTTTATTTTTTTAAACAAAAACCACTCACAGTAAAAATATGAGACCCCCAAAAGGCACTCCGGCACAATAGACACTACAACTTGGAAAAAAAAATTACAGCAATTACTCGAATGGTCTAGGAGTTTGAGCTGGACAAACGATGCCTGATCGTCGTGATGAATCCAAATATAGATAGATAGATAGATAGATAGATATATAGATAGTGAATCAATCAAAATAGTATATGACTAGCGAATTCTCGGCTACGCCGAGCATTCCCTAGAGCTCCGCTGTCAGTGCAAAAAACAAATGCCAATCGACATGAGAAAATTTTTTCATATCTGCTCGTTAGCCCTTACTGAGACCTTTCATTAGATTCCAAACACGATATATTTTCAATAACTTTTTGCAAAAAACAAAAGCCGATCGACATGAAACATTTTTGTCATTCATGCACACCAGCCTTAACCGAGACTTTTCATTTGATATCAAACACGACATACTTCTGACAACTTTTTGCACAAAACAAAAGTCGATCGACATGTTTCATTTTTTCATTTCTGCACGCTAGCCCACAACGAGTTTTTTCATTTGATACCAAACATGACATATTTCTAACAATTTTTTGAAAAGAACAAAAGCCGGTCGACATAAAATATATTTGTCATTTATTCAAGACAGAAAACATTTACATAGAAAACAATCAATTTTAAGATAATTTTAGACTTCAACAAAAATTAATAATTAATATCAATTATAACATTTACTAGAATGATATAATAACAATAATAAACTCTCAGATAACTGTCTGATTTTTAGCGAAAAAGTTACATTTTATATTTAATATATTTCATACAATAGACGTGCGGTACAATCGATTATGATTTTATCTGATGGACAATTGAAATTTGAACAACTTTGTACTTTTATAGTTTTGCTCTAAATATATCAGGAGAGAAAGAATTCAAAATTTTTTCAAATCGCATTTTTAAGTCCTATGTTCTTTATTTTATTGCACAGCTGTATACTGAGTGTAGATTTTAATGTTACTTTTTTCATACTTCTGTATCTCTTTACCTATTCATTTTAGAGCTAAAAGCCTAGGAATATAAGTTGTTCAAAAATTAAAAAGACATCCTATAAAGTCAACTTACTTTTATAGTTATTCATATTTAATGATATATTAATGAAATAAAATTTAAGGTTTTTTAGAACATGAATTAAGATTGTCTTGATAAATGAAACAAATTTTTGAATAAATTTTCTGTTTGCACTTTCCGCTCATTGATAATTTATTATTTTATTTAAAATTATTGCATTCTTATATTAAAAATAACTATAACTTTGTTTATAAATTTAATTACTATACAATAATATTTTTGAATTAATAAATCTATATTTTTAAATAATATATACACATAATTTTTATAGGTTTAACAATACTGTTTAAACCAGTCTTTGTAAAATTTGTTTCTGTGTATATCAGAAAAAATCAATATTTTAATAGTTAAAAAAAATCACTATTTATGAATTTCATTGCATCTGCTAAAGAAGGAATCGATATAATTATTCAACAATTAAATATGTTTATATTTAATTTTATATGTATATGAATAAAAATATTATTTTTATGCATAAATGAAATTTATTATTCAAAGCAAAAACAAGAACATAATAATATTTTGAATACTTTGTGACATATCAAACTAACTGGTGGCGCTAGTGTTGTTTTATTTATTTACAAATCACCAGTATGATGTGAAAAGAAGCAAATTATTTACAACTGACTTCTTATTTTGTAAATCTAAAATGATTTTTTTTGACAGGAATAAGGACATTTTATTTCCAGAAGTTCAAATCCGTTTTCTGTTTTGATAAAAATATCATCACTACATGCTAAGTATGGTTGGTTAGATAATATTACAACACAACAAGTCCAATTTCATGTATAATATAATTAGTTGAAGCTTGAAATACTGATTTCGCTTTTCTTTCGGTTTCCAAGCCATAACGCATAGCTTGATTACAATAAAAATTGTAGCCATTAATTCTTATCAACAACATTTTTATTATAATAATCATTGTCATATTTTCTCTGTACCAATCTAATTCTATTGGTACATATGTACATCTACAATGAAAGAGTTCATTACAGAATATATAGTATTATTGCGAATTTGTCTATCGTATGAAATATTTATGACGGTTTTTATTTTTTGATTTCTTCTTTCTACTGATTTTATTTTTGCACTTCCAGCCCTATTTAATGTGCTTTCAATTTCAATTTTTCTAAACTGCACTTGTAAAGGCTTGTTCCAAATCATAGACTGATTAGTTTTGGACTGTATTTTAGAATTTTTATTTAAATGTGACTTCACTACACAGTTATAGTTAAAGATAAAATTATAGAAATAACACCTATGATAAACAACAACTTTGTTTCTTCCAGTAGTTTCATTTATACAAGTTGTGATACACATACGTTGCTAACTTCTTTACATTTCTTAATAACATGAAGTCTCTTTATGATAATACAGCAAAATGAATATCTAGTCTTATTGATTTTAAACGCATAATAAAGTCTAATACTTATATTTTCAGCAATGTCAAAATGACAAGATAATTTGACAACTATATTTTGGATGCGTTCAAACATGTGTTACACAGTCGGATTACTGAATGTAACCATTAAGGGTGAATTTTAAAATTTAAAGACACTAATAAATTTAATTAGAACACAATATTTTTTTAATAAAAATATTATAAATATATCTTAACAATTAACAATGGGCTTTTAGGATCCCGATAATTTACAAATTAGCAACTAACAATCAAAGCCGTCCGTTTTCTTTTAAATTTTCGGTAACCTAAAGGCTCATTGTTAAATTTTAAATATTTTTTGTTTCTAAATAAATCTCTTTAAAATATATCTTATAATTTAAATAGGGACACTTCGTTCGACAAATTTTAATTGAATAAAATATATGAAATAATAATGTTCATAAAGTAATTTTCATTTACTATCCAATGAATATAAAAGAATAATAATATATTTTAAAATGATATATGTTTATAACTACAGAATAATAATTAAAACTAACTGTGAGAACTTGCAAACCCTGCTCGCAACTTTCATCATCCAAAATTAACCTTAAACTAATTTTCATGCAATTCATTCACAGTCACATTCGACTGAGAGCGTATGTCATCAAACTTATTTCTCGATTAATATTTGGTTTCAGAAAGTGTTTATTGTTTGAAATATCAATTAAAATGAATAATTGGATAGACACTTTATTTTTTTAAACGTTTTCATTTAAAAAATCATCTCACTCCATAACAAAATATAATAGAATTTTTAAAAATCTAATCTTTGTTGTAATCAATTTCATCATTTCAATTTGATGAAATGAATAAAGAATGTATAAAATGCAGTTACTTACAGTTTAATATAATCCAGATACAAAATTCAAAATAATTATTGTACAATAAATTGTTAAACATTTCTTTCAAAAGGGTATGAAGGAAAGGTTTGTCAGTATTTTTAAATAAATGAGTTTATGACTGAATGCGACACACCTTGTTTGATTTCCAGAATTTAGTTTTATGTGAATAGTGTTATTATTCGTATTTTTATGATATTTCTTTTCTATAAATATAATCTTGTTTGGATAACTTACAAATTAAAAACTATAACTGAAGTAAAAACACATCTAAATACAGCCAAGAAAATATAAAATTACACACTTACATTACAAAATGTAGTGTAATTTTACTTTTAAACTAATTTTACTATATATTTCTCCATGCAAATACAAGACTTGCATTATGATTGCTTGATTAGAACTGACGTTTTGACAAACGTCATAAGTCATGAAAATTTAAATATTGTAAATAAGGTTTGCCGTAAATTATTATGTACAATGCACTTTTATGATAATCAGTTACATTTCAGTAGTGTTATTATCAGTAATTTTATGTTATTTCTCTTCTATAAATGTACTCTTGTTTGGGTAACCAATTAAAAATTGTAACTGAAATGAAAATACATATTTAAATACAGTGAAACAAATTTAAAATGATATACTTACATCACAAAGTGTATTGTGAATATTCTTTTAAACATGGATTACTTTTATTTATGTATATTTGTCTTTGAAAATATAAAACTTGTACCACGAATTTTTGACGGCTCTAACGTATGATAAACGTGAAATGTCAAAAAAGAAATATTTTAAATACACCACATTTAACATTCAGTATATTTGTATATATTTCGCTCACTATTATAATATATGAAAACATAATTCAATTCATAATATCTCTTCACATTTTCCAAAAAAATCAAATAAAAGTTTCATATTGAATTGTCAAATTTGACGGATGAGAACCGTGATTCTTCTTAAATGTAGACATGGCCTCTGGGATCCATTGTTTCAGTTTACCAATTTTACGCAGTTTTTATTTTTTTAAACAAAAACCACTCACAGTAAAAATATGAGACCCCCAAAAGGCACTCCGGCACAATAGACACTACAACTTGGAAAAAAAAATTACAGCAATTACTCGAATGGTCTAGGAGTTTGAGCTGGACAAACGATGCCTGATCGTCGTGATGAATCCAAATATAGATAGATAGATAGATAGATAGATATATAGATAGTGAATCAATCAAAATAGTATATGATGTTTATATCGCTGAATTCAGAAAAAAATGCTTTATCGAATAACCTAAAAATAAACATATGTTCCCATCTAAAAAGAGAAAGTTGTGTCCCGTATTTTGAGAACCACAGGTCAAAAAAAAGTTTTTTTTACTCTTTGTATTAGTCTTGTAAAATGGTGGTTCTTTGCTAATTTAACCAACCTCGTAGCTCTTATAGTTCTCGAGATAGAAATGGTGGCACGCTTAAATGGAACATCCTGTATATGAACTACTCACACATAACTTATCAAATAATATCATATATTTAATATTCCAACTTTGGAAATTGATGAATTTTTTTCACACCCTTCTACGGGGGGTGCTACTATGTGTTAGACCTAGAAACATTTGTTGTAATGTATATTATTTATTTATAACACGTTCAAAGTGGCACGCGAGACCGTTTAGGAAAGAAATAAAAATACATGTTGAAAAATAAATGAAATTATAGAGATTTTAAATTTCCCGCGCTTAGGGATTTTGAGATACAACGGTTTAATCATCAAAATACATAAGAAGAAAAGATTTAAATAATACGTTTAACCCAATTTTATGTATTTTTATTATATCTTAACAATATTTGTATTTTCATACAATACATTCAGTTTGACATAACTTAAATGTCATAACTTGACACAATAAGTATGAAGTTAGTTAAAGAATATATAAAAATGTATTATTTTGAAAATAATTATCTATTTTATAAATATAAATAATGTGAAATAACATACCAAAATTTATAAACTGATACATTTTTATATTGCCAAAAAAATATGATTATATTAATTTTTTTCTGTTGCTATGTTCAGTTATATATTTATGAAGCTGAATTATATATGTATTTATCTACAACTATTGTTATTGTTATTAATAATTTATTTTTTATTATAAATATCAATTTAAATGATTATAAAAGTATAATAAATACAATTTGAAGTTATTTTGAAATTTAAGTGCTACTCTAGCGCCATCTGTTGAGGTATATATGAACTACTCACACATAACTGAAAATTTGTATGCCTGTTAGTTGTAGATAAAGTGACCAATTTTTATACGTTCTTTTGCATTATTTCTTAATGAAAACATGAATTTTCGTGCAGTACAATCACATACAAGTTCGACTAAGAGAATATGAATATTTGGTTTGAAAAGATGTTTATTGTTCCATACATCAGTTACAAATAAATAAATGGATAGATAATTTGTTTATGTAAACATTTACATCTGAGAAATCATCTCATTTCATTATAAAATACTACAGAATTTTGAAAAATGTAATCTCTGTTGTAATCATATGTTTTCATCAGAAATGTCAAAAAAATGCGTAAAGAAAGTGTAAAATGCAATTAATTAAAGTTTAATAAGGTCCAGATACATCATTTATTTATATACTAATTATTTTACAATAAACTGTTGAACAATTCCCTCCAAAACGGTATGAAGCAAAGGGTTTTCAGGTTTCCCATGTAATCAGACAAAATCCATTGTCTAGCTCTCTAAAATATGTATAAATGAGATAAAAAAGTATTTATAATAAGGGAAGAATACTGTACAGTATGTATTTACCTTTGCAAGTGTTTGAATAGTAATCAAATATCAATTTTTAAAAGTGAGATTGTAAATCGACTTTGAAATAGAGTTTTCTTGATTAAATAATCCATTCTGGAATAGTCTTGTGAATTTATTTTAAAGAATATATTATATTCTCATTCATTTTAACAATATTTGCCCAATAAATTGTTTTATTTAATTTAAAAATTCATCTTAGTGTATCTGAGTACGTGTAGGTTATAGTCTCATCTAAAAAATAAATTATTTAACGATTAATATATAAATATTTATATTCCATATGTAAGTACCTTGTAATAGAGATGATTTCGTACAATATTTCATTATACATTTTAGCAAAAATGTGATTTTTCAAGCAGATAACTCGGTCGTGTATCCAACTCAAGTGTCAAATGCATCATTTTTGTTAAATTTTATAATATCGTGCAATTTTTCTAGTTTCATTTTAAAGGATACGTTATATTCCCACGTTTAATAATGTTTTTTATCCAACGAAATGCTTTATTTCATTTAAAATTCATCTCGATATGCCAGAGTTCATATAAGTTAAGATAACTAAATAAAAATGAGAAAAAATTAGTATTAATATGCAAATATTTATACCATACCTTAAAGTACATGGTATTACTGATGATTTGTAATAATTTTCATACAATATCTCGCTGTAATTTTAGAAAAAATAGCCTTTTTCAGCGAGCTATCCGTCACTTGATGAGCCCCGGAAGCAACTGTCAAAATTGCCGGTTATACAAAAGTTTGTATTTTAAAGTGTTTTAATTGAAAAGAAAATATATAGATAAATTAAGTTTTATAGTAATAGACATAATAATACAAACATTACCTTGTAATTCGCCGTATTTCTCAAGATTTATTCTTTTGAAATGTACCTGTAATGGTGGAATGCAGTTCTCAAACAAAAGTGAAAACGAACGTCAAAATGGAATTAATATTTTTATTTAAAATACATTTTTATTGAAATGTATATGTACGAATCATTAAAATATACTGATTTATAACAAAATATATTATATTTACAATTTATAATAGCCTATTTATATTTTTGGTAGCCTTACGTATGATAAACGTCAAACGTCATAAAATTAAATATTTTAAATACACCACACTTAATATTCAGTGTATTTTTATATATTTCGCTCACTATTATAATGTACAAAAATGTAATTACCTTCACAATATCTCTTTTCATTTTCAAAATAAATCAATTAAAAGTTTCATATTGAATTGTCAAAAATGACGGATGGCACAGTAATTCTTTTTAAATTTAAACCTGGCATCTAGGATATTTTTTTCAGTTTTGTTCCAGTTTTCCTTTTTGGCTTAGTTTTCGATTTTTTACACAAAAACTATGCACGGTAAAAATATGGGACACCCGAAAGCGATTGGTCCTCAATAATCCACATCTAATAAAATAATATTAAAATTATTACATGAATGGTTTGACCTGTACCGGTGAGCAAACTTTTTACGATGCTCGAGATGAATCCAAATATAGATATATAGTGAATCTACCAAAATAGTATATGACTAGCGAATTCTCGGCTTCGCCGAGCATTCCCTAGAGCTCCGCTGTCAGTGCAAAAAACAAATGCCGATCGACATAAAACAATTATTTCATATTTCCACGTCAGGCCTCACCGAGACCTTTCATTAGATTGCAAACACGATATACTTCTAATAATTTTTTGCAAAAAACAAAAGCCCGTCGACATGAAACATTTTTATGATTTATGTATCCCAGCCCTCACCGAGACCTTTCATTTGATACCAAACACGACATACTTCTTACAACTTTCTGCATGAAACAAAAGTCGATCGACATGATACATTTTTATCATATATACACGCTAGCCCACATCGAGACTTTTAATTTGATACCAAACACTATATACTTGTGACAACCTTTTGCAAAAAACAAAAGCCGATCGACATTGACCATTTTTGTCAATTCTGCACACCAGCCTTTATTGAAACATTTCATTTGATACCAAACACCACACACTTCTGACAACTTTTTGCAAAAAACAAATACCGATCGACATGGCACATTTTTGTCAATTCTGCAAGCTAGGTCTCATCAAGACGTTTCATTTGAGACCAAACTTGACATACTTTTGAGAATTTTTTTCTGAAAACAAAAGCCGATTGGAATGGAACATTTTTGACAATTTTGTACGCGAGCCCTCGCCAAGACCTTTCATTCGATACCAAACACGACATATTTCTCACAACTTGTTGCAAAAAACAAAAGCCGATCGACATGGAACATTTTTGTCAATTTTGCATTTCAGCCCTTAACGAGACCTTTCATTAGATACCAAACACGATATACTTCTATTAACTTTTTGCATAAAACAAAAGCCGATCAACATAGAAAATTTTTAATTCTGCACACCAGTCCTTCCCGAGTCTTTTCATTCGATACCAAACACGACATATTTCTGACAACATTTTGCAAAAAACAAATTTTAATCGACGTAGAACATTTTTGTCATTAGTGCACACCAGTCCACATTGTGTCGTTTCATTAACATACCGTAATATATACAAATACATTTTTATATTGCCCAAAAAACATGATTACATTTATGCTTAGCTGTTGCTATATTCATTTATATCTTTATGAAGCTGAATTATATATGTATTTATTTTATTTTACTAATATTATTTTATCACTGCCCTTGAAATTGTGCTTTTTCGAGAATAGATGTAGATAGATTGCTTCTAGATGTGCATATTTTATTTATTTTAATCATCGAGTAGAATTAACGTTATGCTAAATAATTTTATATAAATGTATTATTTCATTCGTAAAATATTTATATGTGCCTATGGGAATTGTTGATTTTGCTGTTGATATAGTTAGTCTAGAGGTTGTATTTATGAATTACAATCGTTGTTTGTAATAAAGTGCTTTTAAAAAGGTAGTTTAGTTAATTTTAAATACTTTTATAATTTAATAAATAATATTTTACAATATGTAAATGTTTAAATTATAACAATAGAACTAATATTCAACCACAAACTTTAGGCAGGTTTTTAAGTGCAGTTTTATTGCATAAATAATAATAATTCATTCTTAATCAATTACATGTTTGTGCACAAATATATATATATATATATATATATATATATATATATATATATATATTTGTAGAACATTATTTATTATAGAAATAGGTTTCACTATTTTAAAAGTGTTTAGACTACATTCAAAACTGTAATCAAAACTTTTAACTTATGTCACAAATGTAAGTACTTAAAGGATAGTACAAACAACATATTTGAACTAATTAGTTTAAGAAGAATAAGAAGAAAAGCCTATTGGTTTTTTAAATTTATAGAAAAATATCAATTTTGTTATAATTATACCCGAACCTGTGATGAATACATTTGAACCTTTTTACATATGTAACTGGTAAACAATTAGCTATTTATATATAAATATTAAAGTTAAAACTTAAAGTAAATGTACTAAACATCATATCAACCAATTGAAATTCATTGTGTTACTGTATTTCCAAATAAAATTTGATTATTTTTGAATTTACAATTTTTCTATATTGTAATCAACCAAAATATAAGAAATAAAAATACAATTTAATTATTCAAATTTTATTATTTATGTTATGTTGAATATAATGAAAATGTGAGTATTAATCTTAGATTTAAATTTAAAATTAAATTACTCGTTTAGTTGAGTACCAATCTCAAAGTCTTGTGGTATAAACTATGGATTATTTAAAAAGGGTCATATTCCCATAATACCTTTCCAGAAATGTAGGTCACTTTAAATGTAAACCTGCTTAAAGTTGGCAATGACTACCTAATTTTATGAATCCAATAAAATTTAAATTATAGAATCTCTCATCACTTATATTTAAATACAAATAGATAACACAGATATAAAAAAATCTGATGTGTCCAACACTTTAACTTCAATATATTCTACATAAGTTTTTCCGTACATTCAATTTACTACTCGGTGAATATTTGGTTTGAAAAGATGTTTAGTGTTTCATACATCAGTTACAAATGAATAAATGGTTAGATACTTTGTTTATGTAAACGTTTATATCTGAGAAATCATCTCATTTCTTTATAAAATACTACAGAATTTTGAAAAATAATTTAAATTAAAAGAATGTGTAAAATGCATTTAATTAAAGTTTAATAAGGTCCAGATACATAATTTATTTATATAATAATTATTGTACATGAAATTGTTAAAAATTCCCTCCAAAACGGTATGAAGCAAAGGCTTATCAAATTTTCAACGTAGTCTCACAAAATCCATTGTCTAACTACCTAAAATATGTATAAATTAGATAAAAAAAAGTATTTATTTATAAGGGAAGTATGCTGTACAGTTTGTATTTACCTTTGGAAGTATTTAAATTGTAATCAAATATCAACTTTTAAACGTCAGATTGTAAATCGATTTTGAAATGTAGTTTTCTTGATTAAATAATCCATTCTGGAATATTCTTTGGGTTGTATTTTAAAGAATATGATATATTATTATTTATTTTAACAATATTTGCCCAATGAATTGTTTTAGTTTATGTAAAATTCCATCTGAGTATATCAGAGTACATGTATATTATGGTCGCATCTAAAAATTGAAATATTTAACTATTAATATGTCAATATTTATATTCTGCATTAAAGTATGTGTATTAGAGATGATTTCAATTAAATATCGTACAATATTTCACTATACATTTTAGTAAAAATGACAGTTTTGACGCAGATAAACCGCTCGTGTCTCCAACTCAAGTGTCAAATGCTGCATTTTTGTTAAATTTTATCATATCATGCAATTTTCTGGGTTCATTATAAAGGATACGTTATATTCTCACTTATAATAATGATTTTCATCCAACTAATTGCTTTATTTTATTTAAAATTCAATCTCGATATGTCAGAGTTCATGTAGGTTAGGATAACTAAATAAAAATAAACAAATTTACTATTAATATGCAAATATTTATATTATACCTTAACGTACATGTATTAATGATGATTTGCGATAATTTTCATACAATATCTCGCTGTAATTTTAGAACAAATAGTCATTTTCACCGAGCTATCTGTCACTTTATGGTCCCAGGAAGCATCTATCAAAAAACCGGTCATGCATAACCTTATAATTTAAAGTATTTTAATTGAAAAGAAAATATATAGATAAATTAAGTTTTATAGTAATAGACATAATAATACAAACATTACCTTGTAATTCGACTTATTTCTCAAGATTTATTTTTTGAAATGTACCTGCAATGGTGGAAAGCAGTTCTCAAACAAAAATGAAAATGGAATTGGTTTTTTTTATTTAAAATACGTTTTTATTGGAATGTGTATGTACGAATTATTAAAATATATTCATTTATAACAAAATACATTATATTTACAATTTATAATAGCCTATTTATATTTTTGGTACCCTTACGTATAATAAACGTCAAAAGTCATAAAATTAAATATTTTATATACGCCACACTTAACATTCAGTGTATTTGTATATATTTCGCTCACTATTATAATGTGTAAAAATATAATTACCTTTACAATATCTCTTTTCATTTTCAAAATAAATCAATTAAAAGTTTCATATTGAATTGTCAAAAATGACGGATGGCACAGTAATTCTTTTTAAATTTAAACCTGGCATCTAAGATATTTTTTTCAGTTTTGTTCCACTTTTCCTTTTTGGCTTAGTTTTCGATTTTTTACACAAAAACTATGCACGGTAAAAATATGGGACACCCAAAAGCGATTGGTCCTCATTAAACCACATCTAATAAAATAATATTAAAATTATTACATGAATGGTTTGACCTGTACCCGTGAGCAAAGTTTTTGCGATGCTCGAGATGAATCCAAATATAGATATATATATAGTGAATCTATCAAAATAGTATATGACTAGCGAATTCTCGGCTACGCCGAGCATTCCCTAGAGCTCCGCTGTCAGTGTAAAAAACAAATGCCGATCGACATGAAACAATTATTTCATATTTCCACGTCAATCCTCACCGAGACCTTTCATTAGATTGAAAACACGATATACTTCTATTAATTTTTGCAAAAAACAAAAGCCGGTCGACATAAAACATTTTTGTCAATTATGCACGTCAGTCCTTACCGAGACCTTTTATTTGACTCCAAACACAACAATACTTCCGACATTTTTTTTACATACAACAAAAGCCGATCAACATTGAACATTTTTGCAATTTCTACAGGCTAGCCCACACCGAGAACTTTCATTTGATACCAAACACCACATACTTCTGACAACTATTTGCGAAAAACAAAAGCCGATCGGCATGGAACATTTTTGTCAATTCTGCACGCTAGCCCTCAAGCAGACGTTTTGTTTGATACCAAATTCGACATACTTTTGAGATCTTTTTGCATAAAACAAAAGCCGATTGACATGGCACATTTTTGTCAATTCTGCACGCTAGCCCACAACGAGACGTTTCATTTGAGACCAAACTCGACATACTTTTGAGAACTTCTTGCAGAAAACAAATGCCGATCGTAATGGACCCTTTTTATTAATTCTGTACGCTAGCCCGAAACGAGATTTTTCATTTGAGACCAAACTCGACATACTTCCAAAAACTTTTTGCAAAAAACAAAAGCCGATCAACAATACCCATTTTTGTTAATTCTGCACACCAGCCCTTATCGAAACCTTTCATTTGATACCAAACACCACACACTTGTCCATCTTTTTGCAAAAAACAAAAGCCGATTGACATGGCACATTTTTGTCAATTTTGCTCGTTAGTCCTCAACCAGACGTTTTGTTTGATACCAAACTCGACATACTTTTGAGAACTTGTTGCAGAAAACAAAAGCCGTTCTGAAGGGAACATTTTTGTCAATTTTGCACGCTAGCTCTCAACGAGACCTTTCATTTGAGACCAAACTCGACATACTTCTAAAAACTTTTGGCGAAAAACAAAAGCCGATCGGCATGGAACATTTTTGTCAATTCTGCACGCTAGCCCTCAACGAGACCTTTCATTTGAGACCAAACTCGACGTACCTTTGAGAAATTTTTGCAAAAAACAAAAGCCGATCAACATTGACCGTTTTTGTTAATTCTACACGCCAGCCCTTATCGAGCCCTTTCATTTGATACTAAACACCACATACTTCTCACAACATTTTCCAAACACGACATTTTTCTGTAAACATTTTGCAAAAAACAAATTCTAATCTACATTGAACATTTTTGTCATTCATGCACACCCGTCCACATTGTGTCGTTTCCTTAAAACCCAAGGACGACCTACTTCTAAGAACTTTTTACGAAAAACAAATGCAGATCGACATGACACATTTTGTTGTCATTTCAATATCGGCCCTTATGGTTTTCTTTCTTTTGATATCAAACAAAGCAAAGTGTTTAATTTAATGACGAACATTTGATTTTTATTTAGTTACTTAATAATTTGGCAACACAGTTTGTATTAAAATATTGTAGTTAATTTTTAAATTTATAAATTACCATCGGCAATCCTAATATAATAGCCACTGTCTTCAGTGAAGTTCATTTAGGAATATATGTTTTTTGTTTAGTAATTTCATCACACATTTGGCAACATTGACTTTTGTAATTCGAAACGTCAAAATTTAAAATAATTAAATGTGTTATGTAATAAACTTAAAATATTAGTAAAACCTTTGCTCAGGACTATTATTCATGACATTGTTTTCAAATCTTTTATATCAATGTTCTATTAAAAGATACAATCATTTAAAGTTCATAGACAGATTGTCAAAAGTGACGGATAACTGCGTGATTCTTCTTAAAGATAGACATGGGCTCTAGGATCCATTGTTTCAAGGTACCAATTATGCACAGTTTTTGATTTTTTACACGAAAACCACTCACAGTAAAAATGTGAGACCCCAAAAAGGCCCTATTCCACTTTTAATCACAACTAATAAAATAATATTAAAATTATTCAATGAATGGTTTGACCTGTACCCGTGAGCAAAATTTTTGCGATGCTCGAGATGAATCCAAATATAGATAGATATATAGATAGTGAATCTATCAAAATAGTATATGACTAGCGAAGGCTCAGCTACGCTGAGCTTCACTAGGCCTCCGGCATCAATAAAGTATTTACAGTTGACGTCTAATTTTATTTCTGTACACCAGCTCTCGACGAGACCTTTCACATGATACCAAACACGACATACTTGTGACAAATTTTGCAAAAAAAAACAAAAGCCGATCGACCTGGCAAATTTTTGTTATTTCAGTATGGCTGCCCTACTCGAATGCTTTCATTTGATACTAAACACAACATACTTCTGACAACTTTTCGCTGAAAACAATAGCCGATCGACATGGGACTATTTTATCTTTTTTGCAAGCTAAGCCCTTGTCAAGTGCTTTCAATTAATACCAAGCACGGTATACCTTAGACTAATTTTTCATTGCTATAATCAAATTTTTAGTCTGTAAACCTTAGTTGTAAGTCTCTTTATTTGTGTTAAAAAAGGATTAATTAAAATATGCCTTGTGGTTGATTTAATCAAAGTTAAAATTTTATAAAATTTGATTACATTTTTTTCTTAATCGAAATTTTAACTTCGTTTTAGACTATTGCATTTAACGAACACACATTTTGAATGGATAATTTTAGGGGCCCTGGGCTAATATTGTTTGGGGACCCTACCTTAAGAATCTTTTAACCGGTAGTTTATCAAAAAACTGTTACTGTTTTTCTTTAATAAAAAAAAATACAAGGGAACGGGAAGAAAGAACTTTTTTATTTTATATTCCAAATTATTATTAACAAAAACAGAAAATAACACTTATTTTTATAAATAATATTAATTTATAGACATATATACGCATATTTGTAAACATGATTAAGCTAATCCTCATATTCCGGTATTTAAAATTAAATATTTATTGTTTTATGAAAAGGTAAATACAATGATTAGATTAAATTACATTTTAAGAAATAAATTGGAAAAATTAGAGTTGAATTCGTTAATCCATACTGTTTCTTATTTCTCACATCTTCTTCTCTATCTACGACACAAGTTTCCTGTTCAATTAAAAATTATCGAAAACAACGTCCACATGCAAATTTATTAAAGCATCGCTGCATGGGATGCTAATGTCTGTCCTTAAAGCCCATGTTTTAATCCGCCCTTGATTTGAAGAAGAATTTGTAAAATTTACCGACATACCTTGTTAATAAAACAGTTTTTATTCAACAAAATACATTACTTGCGTCACTTGAAAATCACTTTTGGTTATATTTGAGCAAGTTAATACAAATTTTTTAGTTGATATAATCAAATGTGTTGTTTGTAAACCATAATGGGATATATGACCTAATTTCTTTTCTTCCATTTTATGGTTCTGTTCAAAAAATTAAAATATCCCTATTTTTTAATCGCTTTATTATTGATAATTTCGGAGAAAAACAATAATAAATTTTTGGAGAGGGGATATGTGACGTCACGTAGGACACTTTGAGGATTTGAATTCAATTGATAAAAATCATTTATCATAGTATAATTCACATTACCGCGGTTCCATTTTCAAAACGATGTACATATGTAAATACTAAACAGCCTTTGAAAATCATACGACAGTGACAACGTTGGCAAATGAGTACAGACATTTCAATGTCAACCAAATTTGATTCCATGTTTTCTAGCTGTTGTAAATAAAAGTTAAATCTTGGTAATGTTAACTACATAATATTTTTATTATTTTAATCAGAATTCGATCTTTGTTTTAGACACGGATCATTCCACGTGGTCAAATCGCATGTTATCAAATCCCTCCTGGTCGAATTCCCATGTCAGCGAATATTTTGGCATTCCCACCACGTCGAATTGCACAGTTTCCCATGTCGTCTAATTGTTCCCCCACTACTTTTTTCCATTCAACGGAATTTCATTCCAACAATCTTTCCTTCAGACTTGTTTCATTTTATTATATTTGTAATATGTTTCATTTTTAATAAATATAATTAAGTGAAAGTAAGTGAATATTGAATTTATTTTACATTTTCATATAAATAAGTTAAACAATATGCAATTATATTTATAATATTTTATTAAGTATTGTCATTCAATATTAAATATGATCACATATTATATTCTCCATATATGAGCGCACTACATATATAAAGTATTATGAGACCCATAACCGGTCACATTCCATTTTTAAAATATAAATTGTACGAAATAAAGAATCAAAAGTACACTAAAGAATACAAAAATCTACACAAAAAACAAAATATAATCAATACCAACCTTGTTTCCAATATATCAAAATCAAAGCCCATGAATTTATAAAGTCAAGTTCAAAATTCAAAGCAAATATCGCATCCATTTAAACAATATACAATTTGCAGAAGAAGTAACAATTCAAACACAGAACACAATGTTACAAATCACGATATGAACGAAAATATGCGTGCGCATAATTTTGTTAAAATGATGATATAAATTATATTATAAATTTAAAATCATAAATTAATTAAAATTGAGTAATAAACTGTATAGTAGGAGTATATATATTCAAGTTTGAATTTGTTTAGAAAAAATAATACAGGATTAAACATGATTTCAATCAAATTTCATACAATATTACACTACATATTTTAGAAGAAATGATATTTTTACCCCGTTCTCAAGTAATTCGCGAATATAAGTCATTTTTTAATAGTGCTGAATGTAGGCAACACCCAACACGACCTTGTGTCACCAATACATAAATATAGGAGTTAGTTTTGTATAAATGTATTTTACAATAATGTAAGACACGAGACAAATCTGAAACATATTACGTAAGTTCCTAATACACATGTGGATTCATAAAAAATAAAGGGTGCAATATAAGAAGAACATATAGAAAATATGGGTTGGACTAATCACAGACGAGATCTAGTACTGATTTTTTTAAACCAACCAATCAAATGAAAGTATTTTGTTTCATTTGAAGTGAACAATGAAAAGAGTGATCTATTTGATTTGAATTTTCAACGTTTAAATAAAAATATAATTCTCTAACGATATTTATATACAAGTTGTCTTTTCAATGTTGTATTTGTTGTCTTAAGTGAGAAAAATTAGAAAAAAATGTGATTAATAAGAAATGTCAGATAAAATTTATTCAAATATTCTGCATAAGAAAACAGGGTCGTAATTTCGAGCATTTGTTTTAAGTGGTTTACTGTATTACGTTTATTATTTCACGTTATAAAGTTGTTTTAAAATCGTTACGTTTTGTTAATTTTGACATAGCTGAATAAAATATATTTTTTTGTGTCTTAATAATCTTTTTATTTCCCGAATTTTATTAGAGTTATTTGTGACAACAATTACATAATTGAAAACACAAAAAATGCGGTGTTTGTTTTACCAATATAATTCTAAGTTCCCATTTAAAAATAAAAATTAGTAGTCATTGCGTGCGAATCATGCTTTAATATTTTTTCTCTCTCTGTCATCAAATAGTATCATATTTATATAAAGAAAATATTTCTATTCCTTTTAATAAAAAAGTTAAGGAAGGGTTCGTGTTCCATAACCAATAATATAATATATATATATGGTTTGAAACACATTTTAGTTTAATATTTCTGTACATATCACCAACAAAATTCAAAACTTGCATCCAAGAATTTTTAAGTTACAGTACAAACGTCAGTTGTCATAGAAAATAAAATATGTTAAATACACAACATAATGTAGTTGTATAAATTTCGCTCACTATTATAAAACATGGAAACATACTTTAATTTCTAATTTTCATTTTCATTTTCATAAATATTTCAATTACATTTTACATATTGAATTGTCAAAATTGACGGATGACACCGTAATTCTTTTTAAATTTAGACATGGTTTCTGGGATCTTCTGTGTCAAGGTACCTACCACTTTGGCTCAGTTTTTATTTTTTTACACAAAAAGTATGCACGGTAAAAATATGAAATCTAAAAAAGGCCCTATTCCTCATTTAACCACATATAATGGCACATGATTTAAAATTATGACATGAATGGTTTGACCTGTACGGAGAGATCAAACGGCGACTGTGATTCCAAAAATTTTTTCAATGACGCGAAATTATTCAACATTTGAAATTTTTTTAATTATGTTTTTATATATGAGAAGTGTTCCAATAATAATAGATTTATTTAATTTAGAAATGTCAAAATTTAAAAAAATGGATAGTACATTTTTATTTTATAGTTTATTAGTGTACAAATGTATTAAACAAATCTTTTATTAAAATAGCAATAAAAATATCAACTAATTTCACAAAATATATTACCCTGGATACAAACAAAATTTATTAGTAATTGAAAAAATATTGTGTACGAAGTACGAAAGATGGAGAAAAGCAATGAAGAAGATTTGCGGCAGAAAGAAGAAAACAGTAAGTAACTATATTAAATAATAATTTTTCACTTTAAATTATATTTATTAATTAATTCATATTTTTCTACGGTAGCAAAACTCATAGACCTTAAACACGAGTTAAAAGAAGCAATGAAGTATGTGGGGGAGTTAAAAAATAAAATAGAGTCCTTAGAAAATAAGGACTCTGGAAAGGAGAACGGAAATAATTCCCGCCGTGGACAAAACGGTAATTACCGCGGCAGGTACCGAAATTACCGTGGCGGCAGATATAGAAGTTACCGTGGCAGATATGGAAATTACCGCGGCGGGAGCAGCGGGCACTACGACGGGAACCAGAACGTCCAGCACAACGCCATAGTAAGGAAGAAATATGAATATATTCATTTATTTTAATAACTTAATTCTTACAGAATTCAGAGCAATGGTGGGCAGTGTACAGACTTATAAATAATTTCGTTAATAAATAGTGTAAATAGTGTAGTTATTAATGTTAGATATAATTGTTCTTAGATGCTAAATTAGTTTAAGTTGTTTAATTTTTATTACTTAGGTAGGTATAAGTTAAATATTTTTTTAGTTAGAGTAATAAATGTTCTTTCGTTCGTACTAGTTCATTCTTTATTCTTCTCTTCTAATGCTGTTTTGTCAGAGTGATCAGGAATGATTGCCCCTGCCGCCTCGTTCTAATTCTTTGTTTGTCGCCTTGTCGTCGTGATAGTGACCTACGATAGACAGATCGTATTAGCGCACTGTGAACTTATAGAAGGAGCAAAAATGAATGTATTCAGAGTGTTCAAAGAATTTTATGCTTCGCAATTTCTATTTGAAGCTTATTTACCTAAAATAATTAGGCAAGCAGGAAATAACGAAAATATGATTTTACATGTTAAATCCCTGTGTTATAAGAATGATATGCTGGGAAGACAGGTACTAAACATTTTAATATAATTTTCCGTATCTTCTCTTATGATGCTATATACTATTTCAAAAGACGATCCATTTCGAAGGGAAGTTCGAAGATATGAAACGAATTGAAGTTAAAAATGATTAGCCGTAGAATGATCTCACTTTCAAGTGAAATAAGTTTAAATGACGTGCAGGACAAAATTTGTTTAATTAAGCGTACAAGGAAGTCATGTAGTGTTTATAATTATAGCACACTGTAAAAACATATTTATTTTTTACTTACTTCAATGTTCCCTCATCTAAACGTGTGTTTCTCACATTCTAAATTCTGGCAGCAATGTGATGTCATTTGAATAGAGACCTTGAGTTCTTGATTTCCTTACATATAACTGGAGTTGATTGTAAGCCTTCGGATGCTGTTTCGTGACAAAATTTACTTGCATTTAACTGATATAGTTAGTCAGCCTAGAGCTTCTGCAACCTCAGCTTACACCGAGCTGTTGTGCAGTAACCCATACAATTAGTTGGCTTATAAAATTTTATTTATCCGCACAACCTTACCAGCTGACAATTATATAAAATAATACATATATAATAAAACGAATCTGATTTACTTAATTAAGTATATATTCACATTTAGTAATAACTTATTTATCTGAAATGCATTTGTTATTGTAAATGTGTCGTATAAAATTCTTTAATTGTGATTATTTCATTTTCATAGCTATAATTGGAAAATATAAATATATAAATTACAGAAATATCCCTATGTAAACACATACTTTGTTGATTGTAGTAGTTTCATTTTTACAAGTTGTAATATACACTAATCTTACAACTTCCCTATACTTCTTAACATGAAGTCTCTTGATAACGATTTTTGGTACAGCAAATGGAATATCTAGTCTTACAATATGCATTCTTACTCGTTTAACATTTCTGCTGAAAGTGACATATTCAATTAAAATTCTATTGCTTAATCCTGTAATCTTTCCTTAGTTTCAGGATTTATAATTTGTAGGTTTTGTTCAGTTGTTAATAATTATTATTATATATATATATATTATTGCTGTATTGATTTTAAATATGTAATAGTCTCATACTATGTTTACTGCTGTCAAAATGACAAATGACAACATAACCTAATAACTTTATATTGGATGCATTCAGACTTATTTAATAGGGCACGAGAGCAGCACCGCCGACTTTGCCCAAGCTTCTCACCTAATTTCACAGCATTCTAGTGGCGGAAATTTAAATAAAAGTCAAAATATACTCTTCCAGCGAAAACAAATTGTATTTATACAGATTTAATGGTCACCGACATTGTTATACTATTTTACGTTTAATAAATCATTTAAAACTTACTAATAAAATTTGTTTTCGAATGTCGATCTTGTCCATCTTATCTCACTTCACACCATTCTATGATTGTCTCATTTCATATCATTCCACGATTGCCTTACTTCACACCAATACAGGCGGAAGAGAAAAAGTGGCGGAAATTTAAATCGACGACATTGGCTCAACTCAACAACAATAACAAAATCAAAAACAACAAATACTGACACGAGAAACACTAAAAGAGCACAATGGATAAACTACACATAGAGATCACAGAATGAATACAAAACCCGCCAATGACGTCGATTTAAATTTCCGCCACTTCTTCTCTTCCGCCTGGAATAGTGTGAACTGAGACAATCATACAATGGTGTGAAATGAGCTGAGAGGCTTGGGCACAGGTCGGCGGTCTGCTCTCGTGCCCTATACTGTCTGATTTACTAAATGTGACCAGTAAGTATAAATTTCTATGATAATGATTTCATTTTCTTAATAAATTTGATTATATATTATTATTCTTAAATTATCATTTTAATATATTTTGTTTTTCAATGAATTTTTAAATGTCAATTTATTTGTAATAGTATAGTAACTTGAAAGTAGCCTTGAAAGCTAATTTCATGTTACAAATTTAACGTCAAAAATATGTTATTGAAAACGAATGTTTATGAATATGAATATTCAATTCGTTTAAAGGATAACGAAGCGTTATAAATATAACGAACGTTTGAACGTTTATGATTATATAAATGACTATGCTACACCGTGTTCTTCAAGTACCCATACAAAAATTAGTCTAAAAGGGTAAGAACCGGTAAACGTGGATTTGATTTCTGCTTATTATCACCAAAAATTTCTCTTGCAGATACAGTAGCATGTACAAAATTGTTACCTTGAAATAAAATACCATAGCATGCCTTTTGGATTTTCAGGTGAAATTAATATCATGTCGTATTCTTTAAAATCTCAGTATATCCTCACCTTAGTTGGTGAACTTATTATGACCCTGTTTTTATGACAATTAAATTAATGTTAAAGTAAACAATATTACATAAATTAATTTTGAATTTAAAAATAAAAACAAAATAAAATTGCCATATTTTTAAAGTAAATTTGACAAAACAGTAATTACAAATAATAAGTAAAATAAACTAACGCAACTACTTTTGTTATTTTTTGTCTCAATTTCATGGTTACTGCTATTACTGAGCATATAAGGCAGGTAAAATTTATTTTGCATATTGATTCAGATACAGAATTTTTAAGCTTCTATTTCAATCCTTTTTACCTAAAATAATTAGGGAAGCAGGAAATTACAAAAATATGATTTTAAAATCCCTATGTTCGGCTGTTCAATTCAGCAACCAGTATGTAATAAAGGTACTATAACAGTTTTATCTTGAATTCTGATTGGATAATACCTTAATATTATCCAATCAAAAAACAATATCAAACTGCATCTATCTTCCAAGCATATCGTTCTTATAAAAAATAGACTATACAGTGCAAGTATATATACTTTAGATAATAATTTTATAATTATAAACTTCACTTCATGACTTAAATCTTACCTATTTGTGGTTTTCCTGGCTTGTTACTGATATCGTTACATAATGTTCTTATATTCCACTGGTATATGTTGTTTGACTTATGGTGTTTGTTTTTTGAAGAAATGTACTTGCATTTCAGTTTCATTGGAGCCAGTAGTCAGCCTAGAACCAGGCGTTGTAATATAATTTTGTACTTTTTCGTTAAAGCTGATTGAACTAATAATAATAATTACACATAAGTTTTATTTGTTTTGGAATTACCTTTTACATGCATCTAATTCTTTATAAGTAGAATTTAATGAACATTTTATAATAATGTTCTACACCAAACAAAACATTTGTAGGTTAAATTTTGCGATAACTCACCATTAAATCTCTAATCATATTATGCCATGAGCGCAAATGTGTATATTTCTGTGGACTGTACTTTTAAGCAAAATAAGAAGTATTTTATAGAAGCGCGCCTTATTTGAATTACTAATTCCAATTTAAGTCAATTATAAAATTAACAGACTAAGAAACTAATATATTCATATTTACTAAAACTTTTCCAGCTACAAAAGTATTGCGCTGTTATTTACGTGTCTCCTAGAATGCAGTTTAATTTGTGATTTAATTTCATAACTGTAATTGATAAATATAAATTAAAGTAGAAACATACGTAAACACATCCTTTGCTTGAGTAGTTTACAGAAATATTACCTACTTCTGTATATTTTCTAATAAAATTAAATCTTTATAAGGGTTATTTTGTACAAGGGTTTGCATCTTTTTTTACGTTTCCTATTCCGTTTTATAATCGCCGAACATCTTATGGGTCTAAAATTTTCAATCAAAAATGTAGAAAAATAGATGCATAGCAATCTATCTGTACATTTTCTCACTTTTATTAAAATAAAAATTTCTGTCCCTTTTCTTATTTATTGACAATATACTTTTATAATAATCTGTTACACTTCAGTAGTGTACTTATTCATATTTAAATATTATTTCTCTTCTATAAATAATGGATGTATGATCGAACATGAACCCTTACTTAATTTTTTTATTATGAGAAATAGAAAAAAAATCTGTTATATAACAGTTTTATTATATTAAATATTCTGTTCGACACTGATATTCACACATCGACTATCAATTTTTACTTTTTATAAAATTATATTGATGAAATAAAACAATAAGGAAGAAACATGTATATATTTATATATTTTAATAACTCATACAATTTTTTTACAGAATACAAAGCAGTGGTGCGCTTTATATAATTTAATTAAGAAATAGGTTTTTTACCTCCCGCCTATCAATATATAGATAAGGGAGGTATTGTTTTTGGTCAGATTTCTCGAGTGTGGGTTTTCAACATATGAGCACGAATTAGGGTCCTTAGAATACGATTTTACTATTTTTAGCGTGATGTCTGTATGTCTGTGTGTGTGTGTGTGTGTGTGTGTGTGTGTGTGTGTGTGTGTGTGTGTGTGTGTGTGTGTGTGTGTGTGTGTGTGTGTGTGTGTGTGTGTGTGTGTGTGTGTGTGTGTGTGTGTGTGTGTGTGTGTGTGTGTGTGTGTGTGTGTGTGTGTGTGTGTGTGTGTGTGTGTGTGTGTGTGTGTGTGTGTGTGTGTGTGTGTGTGTGTGTGTGTGTGTGTGTGTGTGTGTGTGTGTGTGTGTGTGTGTGTGTGTGTGTGTGTGTGTGTGTGTGTGTGTGTGTGTGTGTGTGTGTGTGTGTGTGTGTGTGTGTGTGTGTGTGTGTGTGTGTGTGTGTGTGTGTGTGTGTGTGTGTGTGTGTGTGTGTGTGTGTGTGTGTGTGTGTGTGTGTGTGTGTGTGTGTGTGTGTGTGTGTGTGTGTGTGTGTGTGTGTGTGTGTGTGTGTGTGTGTGTGTGTGTGTGTGTGTGTGTGTGTGTGTGTGTGTGTGTGTGTGTGTGTGTGTGTGTGTGTGTGTGTGTGTGTGTGTGTGTGTGTGTGTGTGTGTGTGTGTGTGTGTGTGTGTGTGTGTGTGTGTGTGTGTGTGTGTGTGTGTGTGTGTGTGTGTGTGTGTGTGTGTGTGTGTGTGTGTGTGTGTGTGTGTGTGTGTGTGTGTGTGTGTGTGTGTGTGTGTGTGTGTGTGTGTGTGTGTGTGTGTGTGTGTGTGTGTGTGTGTGTGTGTGTGTGTGTGTGTGTGTGTGTGTGTGTGTGTGTGTGTGTGTGTGTGTGTGTGTGTGTGTGTGTGTGTGTGTGTGTGTGTGTGTGTGTGTGTGTGTGTGTGTGTGTGTGTGTGTGTGTGTGTGTGTGTGTGTGTGTGTGTGTGTGTGTGTGTGTGTGTGTGTGTGTGTGTGTGTGTGTGTGTGTGTGTGTGTGTGTGTGTGTGTGTGTGTGTGTGTGTGTGTGTGTGTGTGTGTGTGTGTGTGTGTGTGTGTGTGTGTGTGTGTGTGTGTGTGTGTGTGTGTGTGTGTGTGTGTGTGTGTGTGTGTGTGTGTGTGTGTGTGTGTGTGTGTGTGTGTGTGTGTGTGTGTGTGTGTGTGTGTGTGTGTGTGTGTGTGTGTGTGTGTGTGTGTGTGTGTGTGTGTGTGTGTGTGTGTGTGTGTGTGTGTGTGTGTGTGTGTGTGTGTGTGTGTGTGTGTGTGTGTGTGTGTGTGTGTGTGTGTGTGTGTGTGTGTGTGTGTGTGTGTGTGTGTGTGTGTGTGTGTGTGTGTGTGTGTGTGTGTGTGTGTGTGTGTGTGTGTGTGTGTGTGTGTGTGTGTGTGTGTGTGTGTGTGTGTGTGTGTGTGTGTGTGTGTGTGTGTGTGTGTGTGTGTGTGTGTGTGTGTGTGTGTGTGTGTGTGTGTGTGTGTGTGTGTGTGTGTGTGTGTGTGTGTGTGTGTGTGTGTGTGTGTGTGTGTGTGTGTGTGTGTGTGTGTGTGTGTGTGTGTGTGTGTGTGTGTGTGTGTGTGTGTGTGTGTGTGTGTGTGTGTGTGTGTGTGTGTGTGTGTGTGTGTGTGTGTGTGTGTGTGTGTGTGTGTGTGTGTGTGTGTGTGTGTGTGTGTGTGTGTGTGTGTGTGTGTGTGTGTGTGTGTGTGTGTGTGTGTGTGTGTGTGTGTGTGTGTGTGTGTGTGTGTGTGTGTGTGTGTGTGTGTGTGTGTGTGTGTGTGTGTGTGTGTGTGTGTGTGTGTGTGTGTGTGTGTGTGTGTGTGTGTGTGTGTGTGTGTGTGTGTGTGTGTGTGTGTGTGTGTGTGTGTGTGTGTGTGTGTGTGTGTGTGTGTGTGTGTGTGTGTGTGTGTGTGTGTGTGTGTGTGTGTGTGTGTGTGTGTGTGTGTGTGTGTGTGTGTGTGTGTGTGTGTGTGTGTGTGTGTGTGTGTGTGTGTGTGTGTGTGTGTGTGTGTGTGTGTGTGTGTGTGTGTGTGTGTGTGTGTGTGTGTGTGTGTGTGTGTGTGTGTGTGTGTGTGTGTGTGTGTGTGTGTGTGTGTGTGTGTGTGTGTGTGTGTGTGTGTGTGTGTGTGTGTGTGTGTGTGTGTGTGTGTGTGTGTGTGTGTGTGTGTGTGTGTGTGTGTGTGTGTGTGTGTGTGTGTGTGTGTGTGTGTGTGTGTGTGTGTGTGTGTGTGTGTGTGTGTGTGTGTGTGTGTGTGTGTGTGTGTGTGTGTGTGTGTGTGTGTGTGTGTGTGTGTGTGTGTGTGTGTGTGTGTGTGTGTGTGTGTGTGTGTGTGTGTGTGTGTGTGTGTGTGTGTGTGTGTGTGTGTGTGTGTGTGTGTGTGTGTGTGTGTGTGTGTGTGTGTGTGTGTGTGTGTGTGTGTGTGTGTGTGTGTGTGTGTGTGTGTGTGTGTGTGTGTGTGTGTGTGTGTGTGTGTGTGTGTGTGTGTGTGTGTGTGTGTGTGTGTGTGTGTGTGTGTGTGTGTGTGTGTGTGTGTGTGTGTGTGTGTGTGTGTGTGTGTGTGTGTGTGTGTGTGTGTGTGTGTGTGTGTGTGTGTGTGTGTGTGTGTGTGTGTGTGTGTGTGTGTGTGTGTGTGTGTGTGTGTGTGTGTGTGTGTGTGTGTGTGTGTGTGTGTGTGTGTGTGTGTGTGTGTGTGTGTGTGTGTGTGTGTGTGTGTGTGTGTGTGTGTGTGTGTGTGTGTGTGTGTGTGTGTGTGTGTGTGTGTGTGTGTGTGTGTGTGTGTGTGTGTGTGTGTGTGTGTGTGTGTGTGTGTGTGTGTGTGTGTGTGTGTGTGTGTGTGTGTGTGTGTGTGTGTGTGTGTGTGTGTGTGTGTGTGTGTGTGTGTGTGTGTGTGTGTGTGTGTGTGTGTGTGTGTGTGTGTGTGTGTGTGTGTGTGTGTGTGTGTGTGTGTGTGTGTGTGTGTGTGTGTGTGTGTGTGTGTGTGTGTGTGTGTGTGTGTGTGTGTGTGTGTGTGTGTGTGTGTGTGTGTGTGTGTGTGTGTGTGTGTGTGTGTGTGTGTGTGTGTGTGTGTGTGTGTGTGTGTGTGTGTGTGTGTGTGTGTGTGTGTGTGTGTGTGTGTGTGTGTGTGTGTGTGTGTGTGTGTGTGTGTGTGTGTGTGTGTGTGTGTGTGTGTGTGTGTGTGTGTGTGTGTGTGTGTGTGTGTGTGTGTGTGTGTGTGTGTGTGTGTGTGTGTGTGTGTGTGTGTGTGTGTGTGTGTGTGTGTGTGTGTGTGTGTGTGTGTGTGTGTGTGTGTGTGTGTGTGTGTGTGTGTGTGTGTGTGTGTGTGTGTGTGTGTGTGTGTGTGTGTGTGTGTGTGTGTGTGTGTGTGTGTGTGTGTGTGTGTGTGTGTGTGTGTGTGTGTGTGTGTGTGTGTGTGTGTGTGTGTGTGTGTGTGTGTGTGTGTGTGTGTGTGTGTGTGTGTGTGTGTGTGTGTGTGTGTGTGTGTGTGTGTGTGTGTGTGTGTGTGTGTGTGTGTGTGTGTGTGTGTGTGTGTGTGTGTGTGTGTGTGTGTGTGTGTGTGTGTGTGTGTGTGTGTGTGTGTGTGTGTGTGTGTGTGTGTGTGTGTGTGTGTGTGTGTGTGTGTGTGTGTGTGTGTGTGTGTGTGTGTGTGTGTGTGTGTGTGTGTGTGTGTGTGTGTGTGTGTGTGTGTGTGTGTGTGTGTGTGTGTGTGTGTGTGTGTGTGTGTGTCTGTGACGATTTTTCGTCCACGATAACTCCAATACGATACATGTAAAAAATATAATATTTGGTATTTAAGAGTTCTATTCTAATATGATGAACTGATTAGATTTTGACTACAATTGGTTAACCGGAAGTAGTACTTTACTTGAAGCTTTAAACCGTTTTTCCTAAAAAATACCTCTAAATACCATATTTTCGCAAATTTCGTTATTATAAATTCAAAGATTTTTTAATTTTCTACCGATCTGCATAATTACGTTTATATATGACTTCTAGCTAGATAAAAAAAAAATATATAAATTATAATAATTTTACATATCGTTTAGGCTGAGGAGTTTCGATAAAACAGATGAGTTATTCATATGTCCACAAAATTTGACATATGATGTCAAATTTGATGTAAGTAAGTGTAAAAGATAAAATAAGTAAAAAATGAAGTAATTTTATTGTAAAATTTAAAAAGATGGAAGAAATATATTAGGAATGTATTTGCATGCGTGAATCAAAGTAAGTTCAGTTCCGGTTTTAGTAATGTCAAAAATAGCTGTCATAATGGTCATACAAATTTTATGCAGGAAATTTTAGGTATGAAATGAATTAAAAATATTCTGAACTGCAATAACAAACTAATTTTAAAAATACAAATTAAATGTATTAAAAAACTTATATAGAATATATTACTACAGTGGCGGGAGGTATTGTGTTGGACACACCAGATTTTTATTATTCCTATTAAAAAACGTATGAGTCTTTAAATTTTTTTATTTGCTTTTATAATTGATATTAAGAATATACTAAAAATAAATTCTACTCAAGCTCCATAGACAAGACTTTATGAATTAATTACTATTAACAGAAGTTATATGACATATGGTCATAATAAAAATAATTTCTATTTACTCCCACTCTATAATTAACAGATTAATATGTAAGTTGTGTGTAATGTATATCATTATTGAAATTGTGTGAAGCAAACCAAAACATGTTTAAGAAACCAATGTAAGTAAATTAAAGGTCACTTTCGTTATTAAACGATTTCTTAACGAGTATTGACACAACAGGTCGCATAAAAACCAATTAATGCTAACAGCGACACAGCGTGTTGTAAAAATTATATTATACTTCGCGTCTATTATTTACAAAAATATTTTTAAAAAATAGGTTATGATGAAATTTCCAGTTTAACGTTTAAAAATTCAAATATTTGGAAACAATAGCACACATTCAAAGTTAAAAGTAACCAATTCTTAATTACAATACATTATACTGGAGTTTTGCCCAGTTTTCTACTTACTTTTTTTATTCCAAAGAAAAAATATGAACAAAATTTATATGAAATGCAACTGTCAACTAACTTTCGGAATGTCGGTAACATAGGTATCAATTAAAAAATGACTACTAATTTTATTCCGTGGAAGATAATTTTTTTTCGTTGTAATATTGCAGTCTTTTAATAAACGATAATTAATTTTATTTCGTGTTTGATTTTAAATGATATATAAATATAGTAGTAATAAAATCTCCTTGAATAAGTGTGTAATTTTGTAGTTTTTTGAAACTCCACTGTTTGAGAACCGATTTGCTTCAAAATCTACTTCCCACAACATTTATAAAAACAAATTTACAAATAACAATTAAGACTTTTTAAAACGACTCATCGCTGCTAAACATTTCTTTGTAGTATAGTTTTGATCAGTTAGATTTATTGTCATTATAAAAATGTTTCAGAACTGCTGTACTTACAAAAGAAATTTTTATAATGAAACGGATAAATTGCAAGTGTAAATAATGGCATTTTAAAATTAGGTTTTACTTTTATGTTTGTTAGATAATAAAGTTAAAATTTACCTCAAGAAGATGACCATTTCATTATTTTTACTTACTTGAGTTTCGCCTTCGAGCATATACTAACTAGAGACAGTATACGCCACCTAGGGTAGACATTGTTTTGTAGCAAACATGATGAAGTGGGAGGGAGGGTGATGCCCCTATAACGGTGTATTGCTTGTTGCATTCTTTGTTTACAAATGTCATTTGAGCGTGCTGTACGCGTGTTTTTGTGTCGCTTTGTGTTTTGATTGTGGTTTTAAAAATGGTTCGCACATATGCAGCTCCTAATTAAGTAAAAAAATTCCGATATTAAAGACAGAATTAGAAGTAAATTAACAAAAACCATTCTAATCTAAAATCAGTAAAATACTTTGTAAATATATATATATATATATATATATATATATATATATATATATATATATATATATATATATGTTTATATAAAAAAATGGTTCCTGATTTCCTTGAAAATCCTTCAATTTTGATGTAATACCTAATATTTTACAATATTTGTTTTCAGTAATTATTTTTGTTAGATTTTGTATGAATAATTTTTTAAATAGACAATGGTAAGTAATAAATAAAAATATTTTTTCAAACTGTGCATCTATACGTGATTGATAGTTTTATATAAATATTCACATAACATACTCGTAATAATTTTAAAATATTTATCTAAACTTGTCAAAAACCTAAAATAATAATAATAAATAAATTATTACATTCCAATATTAATGCATCTGTCAGTCTTCGACGTTCGAAGGTCAAAATGTACTCTAACAGCAACCCGCTATACTCCGTTATAGGGGAACCGCACCGCTCCCCGAACCCCACATGTTGGCTTCACAACAAAACCACCCATACTCTCTCTAGTTAATATATGCTCGAAGGTTTCGCCGATATGCCACCATTTTCTTCTGGCGGGAAAATTAAAATATGCAGTACTGACCTAAGATGAATTTTTTGTTTATCGATAATACGGATAAATACGAAATATTTTTTCTAATATTTTATTCGAATATTGTTTAATACTTTCTGTTTTATATTAATCACGTAACAGTCTATAATAAAATTAATATATGTAACACAAACAAAAATGCATTAAAATTTTAACCACAATGTCATATGTCAAAAAATGAAGTTAATAATATACCTGTTAAATTACAAGAATACTTAAAATCGTACAAATTCTATTAATTTTATAATATACGTACTTTTTGCAGTTAATTTATTCCTTAATATTACCAGGAACCAAATTGCATTATATTGTATTTAAGCGTTTTTTTTAAATCTGACATTTCTAGAGATTAATGGCTCAGCCAGTAAGAAACTGACAATGGGGCCTATTCTGTAACTCAGTGGTTAATTTCTAACCAGTTGCTAAAATTATTAACAAATAAAAACAAACATTACAAGTGATGTTTTGATATTTTCTCCAGTGCTACCTATTTTCATTTGAGAAAAAATTAACAACTGGTTAAAAATTAATCACTGACTTACAGAATATACATTTTTAATGAACATGTAGTGAAACTTTAAGAAAATTGTATTAAAAGAAAGAAATTTGAAGCATTTAAAATCAGTTTTCTTTAACAGATGTATAATTATAACTTAGATACACAAAATAGGAAAGTTATATATTATTAAAATATTACAATAAATAATAATAACAATAAACTATGTAGTAAAAATCTTCTGGGCGGAAAGAATGAGTCTTCAGGATTTCCTGTAAATGCTAACGGAAAACCGCCAAAAAACGTTAGCAAAAGACGATAACTAAACAAAAAGAATAATGTGAAAGAATGAAACGAACCGGTATTAACACTTACATTAATAAAATATATTGGAATTGCCATAAAGAAAGATCGTTTTCCGAAGAAGCAGTGGGCAAAAGACCAATTCAGATTTAACCTTTTCAAATTTTCTTTTAGTTTCAGAGAAAAAACGAAAATAGGTCGACTTATTTGAAAATTTTTCTAAGTCGCAGAAAACAATTTTCGACTTTTCTCTGAAACTAAAAGAAAATTTGAAAAGGTTAAAATTGAGTTTTGGAACATGCAAAAACTTTTATCAAGAAAACATTTTTCTCGTAAAATAAAAAATAAAATTCTTTTCCTTCTTTACAACTCGATCCGAAGACATACTGTACATAAAAGCCGCAGAGAATGTTAATATGAATTTTGACTCACTTTATTTGGACATTGCAAGTTTTCTCGTAGAATTTGTGACGCAAAATTTGAAGAATGTTTCTTTCATTTCATGTAGAAATTTATGTGTTTAATTTTTTAAAATGCGATGAAATTTTCCTTCAGTGGTCAAACAGATATGCGTTCTGTTAAATAAAAATTGTAATTAGTAAATATGTTTTTTTCTTCAAATATAAATGTATTTACCATTCTTATTCAACTTTGTCAATAATAATATAGTTTTTCTGATGGTAGTAGAATCGTCAACGAATAGAGTAGTTCCGATTTTAAGTTCCAAAATATTCAATTTCGCTATTCAAAGCAAGTATTCCAAAAATATATTTTTTGTGAAACTGCTACCCTGTAAACAATGAAGACTAATATAATAAAGGAAGATAATTTTTATTCAAATGATGCCTTCGTTTTAAAATTTTTCCAAATATTGTTTAACATCAATGTAGTATATATTTGATTTGGATTAAAATAGTTCATATGCTTCGATTGAAATTTAATCCTTTTCTTGTAATATTGAATGAAGGAAAATTTAACTTGTAGATTTCATCTCAGAAGTTGACCCATTTTTCTGTATTCAGAACGAAATATTATTAATTAATAAAAAATATGTAAACATTGAACACTTTTTTATAAAAAAAAAATTCGCCTCAGATGAAAGAACTTCTATATTACAATTTCAGATATGTGTTTGCAATAGTCCAAATAATTATATACTTGAATCCTATGTTTATTTTCTTCGACGTACTTTACAGGTACAAGGCTGTGTAGATTTCAGTTTCCAATATCTATAATTATGAAATCCATAAATGTTATTTTTTTATAACTTAATAATAACATACCATTATATTTCGTTGTGAAACATGAATTTTTTATATTTGTGTATCTTTATTATATATTATGAATTTAAATTTTAATTAGTTACATTAGTTTAACAAATCTTTCAATATATTTTTAACAAAAATATAATTATGAAAAAGTATTTAAATTTTTTGTTTATAAATTATTTGAGTTGCCAGATAATTCTAAAATTAAAAAGTTAAATAATTAAAAAATATAACTAAAACAATATTTATAAAATTTTTATTTACATTTTAGTTCCACAAATATTTTATTCAATTAAAATTATACGATTCGTTTACAAAACGTATTTGTTGGTAAAATTGTAGAAAAGTAGTATTTCATAATAAAGTTAAAATCAAATTTTTATAACCTGGCAACTCGATTACTTACAAACATTTACACACACATTCATACTTTTGCGATTTAATTTTTCGTTTATTAGATCGCTTTGTGGTTTTTTTTTATTATAATGTTGTAATTTGCTTCATTTGCTTCGTACCCACCAGCCAGTATGTGACGATTAATTATGATGAAGCTTATTATTATTTTTTTTATTAACCACGGGCTATAATTTTGTAGCAAAGTACAGCAAAAATCCCAAATACCACTGGTATTGGGCATTAAAATATTATATTCAAGCCATTGCCTTGCCAATCTATCATAAAAGTAGGTAGTTATGGATTATGTAATATATGTACACTTAAAAAATTGATAAAAAATCAAAACTTTTTTTCTCAAATTCATACAACAGTGACAATGGCTTAAATATAATATTTTAACGCCCACCAATGGTATTTAAGATTTTTACCATACTTTGCGGGTTTATTTATTATTATTTAAAGCCGAAAATATATGTATTCTGTTGCATGAGATTTGAGATACGATGATAGACTGGCTTGCTTACATGTTGCGATTTATTATATACTTTTGTTTAACGTCACATTTTTAATACATTTTATATAGAGACGCAACATGTTTGAACTTAAGCCTGGTATTAGATAATTTTCGTATAACGTCTTCATTTTTAGATGATATTAATTGAATATTATTGACAGCGGTTTAATTTAAATGCCATTACAATTTTTATTATCGAAGAAAAATGTTAATGCAAACTAATGACTGTTGTATTATAATAAAATAATCTGTCTTATCAAATAGAGAGTAAATAAATGAAATTAAATATAATTTGATCTTTTAATGTAAAAAAATATAAATATTTTTTATAAACCTACATATAAAATAGATTTCCTTTTTATCATTAGATGTAGGGACATTTTTATCAGTAAATAAAATTTTAAATGTATATTTTTGAAAATATTAGTAACTTACTATAAACCAGGATTTTAGACGTTAGGGAAAATGTTTCTAATACTAAACCATTGCATTATACTTTTTATTTTATTTATGTTTTTCATTGTAAGTATTATTTTATTATCTTTTATCGTTATATTTTTTACATTTTCATTTTGTCAAGATTGTCATTGCTTTATTTTTTTTTTAGTTTATTTATTATATACTTTTAATCATTAGTTTTATTTTATTGCCTTTTATAATTCTTTTTAATATACTTTCATTTTGGCAAGGTCCGTAAAATTTGTAAAAGGGGCAATGGTTTTATCAGACTTAAGTTTTTTTTATTACCTTTTACAATATTTTACGAACCATTTTTCATGTTGAAATAATCTTTCATTTTTATATTAATTACATGCAGTGTATGCAACGAAGCGCGAAACATAGGACTTTAACATGGGATTTAAAAAAATGCCTATACTCTCTCTCCCGATAGATTTAGAGCAAAACTATAAGAGTACCAACTTGTCCAAAAGTAAATTCTATTTCAGATAATGTAGAATTTAATTTTGAACAACTTCTTACGGTTGTAGTTTTGTTTTAAATGTATCAGAAGACATAGTATTCGCAATTTTTTCATATCCCATGATAAAATCTTATGTTCCGCGTTTCGTTGCACATCCTGTATATATATATATATACCGGGTGTAGAAATGGAAAGTGGCGCATAGCGATTTCAATGTTATTTTTTTTCAACTGCTGTATCTCTTTACCTAATCATTTTAGCGCAAAAAGCGTAAGAGTATAAGTTGTTCTGAAATTAAAAAGGCATCCTATAAAGTCAACTTACTTCCATAATTATTTATATTTCACGATTTATTAATAAAATAAAATTTAAAGTTTTTTAGAAAAAAAAAATTAAGATTGCCTTGATAAATGAAACAAATTTTTGAATAAATTATTGACAGTGACAATTACTTGTCATAGAAAATTTTGATTGACTCTGAAAATGGCAAATTTTACTACCCAAGAGAAAATTCAATGCTTGAAATGGTATTTTGCGGGAAATTCTTTTGTACAAGTACTAGATTTGTTCAGCACTGCGTATATGGACCAGCCAATTCCTTCAGTAACAACAGTTCGTAGAATTATTCACAAATTTAGGACCACTGGTAGTATTTTACCATTGTGTAAAAAGTGTAAAAGGAGAAATCAAGAACCGGGGAACAATTATGATAATAATAATGAAAACAAGCTTAATGTATTGTTAAAAATAAATAATTATAAGAGAATGTAAAAGTATTACACAAAGACAACTAAGTAATATTCGACATACATTTTATGATAGATTAGGACACTGCTTAGCATTAAATGGAGATTTGTTCGAACATTTGTTATGAAATAAAAACCTACTAAATAAGTTTTTTGTTTATTAGCCGTAGGATTATATTGATCTCAGAATACACTTTTTTCCAAGAATGTAATTTTTATTATTCGTTAATAAAAAAAATTAATATATCGTTAAACATTAATATTCTGTGTAGTAACAGTCACTATAAGGTCTATAATTAACAGAAATTATTCAAAAATTAAATGTCACTATGACTAATTTTCAAAATTTGTTTCATTTATTAAGGCAGTCTTATTTTTTTTTCTAAAAAACCTTAAATTTTATTTAATTAATAAATCGTGAAATATAAATAATTGTGGAAGTAAGTTGACTTTATAGGATGCCTTTTTAATTTCAGAACAACTTATACTCTTACGATTTTTGCGCTAAAATGATTAGGTAAAGAGATACAGCAGTTGAAAAAAAATAACATTGAAATCGCTATGCGCCACTTTCCATTTCTACACCCGGTATATATATATATATATATATATATATATATATATATATATATATATATATATATATATATATTGTATATAATATATTTAACAAATCAAATATAGTCATAATAATAACTTTTTATTATATTACATGTTTTAATTTACTTATTTCATTCACATTATTTTGTATTAAATTTATCAATAATGTTTCATCATGCTTTTATTTTATACTTTAAATTGATCTTTATAGCTTTTTCATATTAGATTTTTAAATTTCATTAATTTAATTTTTATAAACATGTACTTAATATGACATTTTTTTTTGTTATATAATTGGTTTAGTGTACATTGTTGTATTTTTCAACATGATTTTAATATCTTTTACTTTTAACATTACATATTTTGCTTGATAGTTTCTAAATGAATTATAATACAATTTAGATATTATAAATATTTCATTCATATTCATATTTTAAATTTGTCAATTGTTACAATGATTTCTTCTCGTTTAATTGAAATTTTTTAATTTATATATATAATTCATATTATTCCTTTTTATATTATTACAAATTCTTAATTTACGTTTCAAATTTATAATGAATGTATCCACATGCTTTTATTTTATACTTTAAATAAATCTTTATTGCTTTCTCATATTCGATTTGTAATATATGTTTTATTTTTTATAAACATGCAATTGGTATGACATTTTTCAGTAATATAATTAGTTTACTGATTAAAATATAATTGTACATAAGTTTTATTTTTTAACATTATTTAAATATCTTTTACTTTTATCATCAAATATTTTGCCTAATAGTTTTTAAATTAATTATAATGCAATTTAGATATTATTAATATTTCGTTCATAATCATATTTAAAATTTGTCAATTGTTTTCAATGATTTCTACTTGTTTAATTTAAAATTTTTTATTTATATATTTAATTCATATTATTCCTTTTAATCATTACATATTTTTAATTTACGTGAATATTTCCACATACTTTTTTTTATACTTTAAATTGATCTTTATGGCTTTCTCATATTTGATTTTGAAAACATGTTTAAATTTTTATAAACATTTAATTACTGACATTTTTTTGTTATATAATTAATTTACTGATTAAAATGTAATTGTACATTTGCTTTTTTTTTTAACATGATTTTAATATCTTTCACCTTTAACATTAATTATATTGCTTGATAGTTTTTAAATTAATTATAATATAATTTAGATAATATAAAAAATTTCCTTCATGATTATATTTAAAATTTGTGAATTTTTTTCAAAGATTTCTACGTGTTTAATTTAAAATTTCTTTAAACACTACATTCGTTGTGAATGCTTCTTTTGAATTTTTAGTAATATTTGAATCTGGCAATTTAATTTTCAAGTTACTGGCCGATCTTACCCTCGACATCGCAACATACAATTGGCCATGTGAAAAGACTGGATTTTCTAAATTTATTCCTACATAATTAAATGTTTGGCCTTGGGATTTATTTATTGTCATTGAGAAAGCTAATCTTATTGGGAATTGCCTTCGTTTCAAGGTGAATGGTAAATCTGTTTCGGTAGTTAAATCAAAACGTGGTAAATAGAGCCGGCTACCTGCACTCTGTCCTGTTAGAACTTCTACATCTAAATAATTAGTTTTCATGTCTTTTATTATGAACTTTGTTCCATTACACAGACCACGCTTGGGATTCATATTTCTTAATAACATTACTATTGCTCCAATTTTTAGTGTTAATTTGTGAGGAGGCATTCCGGTTGGTGTTAGGCCATTCAATAATTCGGCGGGGTAATTAATTTTGTTTATCTCATCACATTCACAAGAATCAGCACTTAAATATACTCTAGATGACCCTATAACTTTATTTAATACGTGTTCATTAATTATCATTGTGTCATCATTTTTTGGTGCTAAAATGGCTCTATCTGTAAATTTATAAATATCATCAGGTTGTATGTCATCTTCACCGAATATTTCATTTGCTAGACATGTTTCGGAAATGCAATGTGCAGGAATTTTGACAATTTCATTTTCACCGTTGCCTATTTTCAGTAAATATTCTGAAAATTCTTTTTCGTCTTTATTTACGCGCATATTTTGTTTTAATGAAAATTTTGTAAATAGTGGCCATAAATGACTTTTTACAACACATGTTTCAATTATTACAGTTCGATGGTTTGTGTAATTGACTATTGGCAAGCACTGTCTGAAATCGCCACCTAAAACTATAACTTTTCCCCCAAATGGTATTTTATTATCCATCAAATCTTGTAATAATAAATTTATTGCATCGAGTGCGTGTTTAGGTATCATTGTTACCTCATCACAAATTATTACACTTGCCTCTTTTATTAATTTACCCGCTTTGCTATTTGATTTCACTCTACATACACATCCGTCATTTACAGGCACTGGTAACTTGAATACTGAGTGAACTGTTTGACCACCTTTTAACAGAGTAGCTGCTATTCCCGTCCAAGCTACAGCTATAACTTTTTGATTTTGGCCCCTTAAAATACTTATCAATGTGTTATACAAAAATGTTTTCCCTGTTCCCCCGGGACCGTCAACAAAGAAATATCTACTTGTGCAATTATTGTCATTTACGGCATTTAATATGTTATTTAAAATTTCTATTTGGTCTCTGTTAAATAAAGCTACATTTTGTTCTCCCTCTAATTTTTCGGCTGCTACATCAAAAGAATTAGTTTCATTTTCTAAATCATCAATATTTTCTGGTTGGGGCAAACCGAAATCACTTAAGGTGAATTTATGTATATCGAGTATTTCCTGTATTTTTAATAAACATTTACTTTGTGCAACTTTGTCAGAATTATGTAATAAATAATCTTCCATTAAATAATGCTTAAATTTTTCCCATAAGCTGAGGGCATTGGTTGATGTATGGAAGCAAATTAAATAAGCAAATAATTCACGCAATTGTCTGGGAAATTTACTCAACACAGCCTCGTCTAAACAATTTTCGCACTCTTTATCATTAGCTAAAAGACCTAATGCACGGGCAGCTTCCTGATATGTATTATATAACTTGCCGTCGACGGTACGCAAGTCTTCGAAACTTGTGGCACCTTTTGCGTGTACCAAAATTAATCTTAAATGAAATCTTTCAATATCTCTAGGGCTAACAGAAATCATTCGGCCGATAGGTGGCTTTTTCTCACGTTGTCTAGCTTTCCATGCATTATTTGTAAATACATAATATTTAGGAATTTCCATGTAAACATATTGCCGGGCATTAACGTCTATTTCATTGAGTAGGAACCAAGCTGTTAATGTTGTATTTTTTTTCGCTGCTCGTTCAACTGCTTTTTTTTCTTGACCGTTAGTGAAAAATACCGCCTGTTGATTTTTTAAATGTACTGCTAATTCCATTATTGTATGAGACTTGTCATGCAACGGATATTCTAAAAGCCTCCAGCAACATTCTGGGGCAGATACATACCTAGCATCTAAATAACCGTTTATTTCATCCCACTGTATAACTTTATTTTTATCAAGTTGTCCTAATTTGACGCTCGCGCAATCATGCCCCTTGCACAAATAATCACAAATATATTTTATACTTTTTACTGATGCGCATATTTCAACATTTATGTGGGTTCTATATTTTTTTAACAAATACGGATTGTACGGAACTATCCACCTATTGTCTACCGTGTATTTAACTAAACCATTTTTCCAAAGAATGTACATTTTTGCATTATTATTTGACCGTTTATACAGGGGGTAACCGTTAATGTTTTCATGTGTTTCATTTCTAAAATCTTTAGGGAACATTTTTGAACATTTATTTTCGTTCATACACGGCGAATTTTTGTTTAGAATACCGCACGGACCGTGAATCATATGTGAACGAACTAATTGGTACAATTCCGGTTCTGCGTCCTCGTCGGGAATTTCTGCACTGACTATTCGTCAATGTCATCTTTGTTACGGATTTTACTTGCACTATCTAAAGTTAATAATAAATGCATGTGAGGCAGACCGCGTTTTTGGAATTCAATTACATATATGAATGCCACAACTTTCCCAAAAATATTGTCATGTAAAAATTCATGCAACATACTTTTTATTTTTCCGTTAAAAACTCTGGCGGTTATGTCTGGGCGGTCTGCAGAGGTTTGACCCTCGCGCAACTGTTGTACAATTTCTGGCCATTTCGGGTTACATGTCACTGTTATAAATAAATCAGGGCGGCCAAATTCTCTAACAATAGACATGGCATTTTGGTACATTTTTAGCATGAATCGACTACCACCTTGAAATGTAGACGGTAAAATAATCATGGTGCCTGCTTTTCCACCTTCATTGTCTGCCAAATTATTAATGTGGTCCATCAACCCACTATATAACTCTACCCTGAGAGTAGGCTGATTTAATCTAATGTACGTTAATCTTTCGGCTTCGACTTTAACATACGCATCTACAATGTATTGTTGGGTTAGTTTACCGGCTTCTAGGCATGGGTTAAATGTGTTTCTAACCGCTAATCTGTTCATGTAAAATTGTAACATACTTTGTTTTTTAACACCGTCAGCTTGTTTTGAATTCATGTTCCAGCCACATTCACCGCGAGGAAATAATAAAGGATAGGACATGGGGTCGCAGTTTTCACTAAACTGATTAATTCGAACTAAACCGCCAACTTTTGGGTGGACACAAATGTCCCTATCTATTGGTGGCTCACCGTCATTGGACGTAAAAACAACTGCCACCTCATTACATGTGGGGATATTGTACCTACGTTTATCTTTTTTTCTGTCATTTACAATCCACAAATTTATTTCTGGCACCGACTGATTTGTTTGATTAGCTTTGGCTACTTCCCTTTGCTCTACTTCTTTCAACATCATATACGCCTGACAATACGGATTAACCTCCCTAAGTATTACATCTAATTGCCCCATGATATTTGGCTTACAATTTTTATTATACTCTATGTTCATTCGCTTCTCTAACGCTTCATTTGAATTGATGATATATAATTGGGCATATTTTTCTGTTTCATTTTGTTTAGGATACATTGAGGTTGCAGAATCATGATAAATTTGACCGTGAATGCGGAAACAGTAGGGCCCCCTGCCAGGAGGTGCAGAAATTTTAGCCCCAAAGGATGCGAATGCTAACGCGCTATTGTATTGTCTAACATTTTCTCTAAAGTTTCTACTGTCTGAATCTTTACCTAACATTAGATTTTTGATATATTCAGGAAAATCATTTAATTGATCTGCGTTTAATTTTCCTTTTCGACAGCAGTATGTAAATTTACCGTCCGACGGCTTTTCATATGAAAAATTAACAGAGGAACAATGTGAACAGACAACATTCATTGGTCCCAAGGAATGGGGCTCAATTTGAACTCCTAATCCTTTTCTAGCTAACATATAGTTATCATTGGAAACCTTGTTTTTACGCGCTTTTATTTTATTTTTATTAATCATATTATTTTTTGTTAGTCTTTCTTGTTTCTGTTCTACAGTTTCAGTTTCAACCAAATTATCAAAATTATCTCTATACTTTTCTAAACGTTTTTGTTTTTGTTCAGGAGTTTCATTCTTAATGTACTCTTTAAAATTGAATTTTAACTTTTGTAACCTATTCGTTTTTTGTTCAGGATTTTCCTTGTTTATATAATTATTTAAATTAAGTTTAAGTCTTTCTAATCTACTTTCCTTTTGTTCTACAGTCTCATTTTGTACATAATTACTAAAATTTGTTTTTAGTCTTTCTAACCTATATTCTTTTTGTTCGGTAGTTTCGGTTTGCATATAAATGTTAAAATTTGTTTTTAGTCTTTCTAACCTATATTCTTTTTGTTCGGTAGTTTCGTTTTGCATATAAATGTTAAAATTTGTTTTTAGTCTTTCTAACCTATATTCTTTTTGTTCGGTAGTTTCGTTTTGCATATAAATGTTAAAATTTGTTTTTAGTCTTTCTAACCTATATTCTTTTTGTTCGGTAGTTTCATTTAGAATGTAGTTATTAAAATTTATTTTAAGTGTTTGTAACCTATTATTTTTTTGTTCTACTGTTTCATTTACAAGATTATTCAAATTAATTTCTTTCTGTTTCTCTATACGATGTGTTTTTTTTTCAGGTGTTTCAATAACCACGTATTTTAATTTATATTCGTAATTTGATTTTAGACGTTTAGCTCGTTCTTCCTCTGTTTCATTTGATTTCCGTTTAAAATAATTTTCCCTTAAATTTTGCTGACGAGTTACTGGAAATGCTGTAATATTACGTGTTCGAAACATTTGTAAAACGTGTGATCTAAGTCTATTACTATCGTAAGTTTCATGCTCAGGATTCCGGTTAAGTATTAAACTTGTAAAGAAAGCTATTGCAAACAACCCGCAATCATAGGTGTTAGTCTGTTGTTGAACTCGTACAAACCTAATTGAGGGACTATAGGGGAATAATCTTTCTAAATATAATTTAACACCTGCATTTAAATTCTGGGAATTCATGCTATCGTAAATTGTAATTTCTAATCCGTCATAATACGCTGTAACCCAATGACCTACGCTCCCAATATTTGCACCTGGCACGAATAAAATTTGTAGGTGTCTAGTTCCCTGCTCGATTGCAACTATTCGGTCTGGAGCATCTACATACACTGTGGGCTGAGGGTCGAACTCAGTTGCTGAACGTACTAACGAAAAGTAAAAGTCTATATGAACGTCTTCTAAGTATCCAGCAGGATTTATTAAAGTATTATAATCACGTTCTATTAGCTGTATATGATTGCCAACTGTTTCAATACCTGTATTTAATGGTAGACGGATTTTTCTTGACTGGTCAATTGATGAAAGGAAAGAAAACTACTGGAATTCAGTCAATGGGATAAAATTTTATTTCCTCTCTTACCGGTTTCGACCCCACATGGGTCTTCCTCAGGGACTATTGATATATCATATTGTTAGTTTACATGTAATTTACAGGTAGGTTCTTTACTTACGTGAAAGTCATTTTATACATTAATAATGTTTTGTAAATACATTTGTCTATAATTGTAACAGTACAGTTAAAAATCAAATCGTGATGTTTTATAAACTCACAAGTCAAACATATGTAAAACTATTTTATAAATGCAGATATTAAATATATAGTAATTTAATAATTTTATTTTTCACAAAAAACGTGGTTTCGTGCATCTACGGTAAAACCAGCTAAGCATTGTAACAAAGATATACTTGTGTAATTAAGCCTTATTAAGGACAGTTGAGATAATTGAAGATAGGTATAATTTGATATATTTAGGGGATAGAATAATTATCAAAATGATTTAAAAATGATATCTAGTTGTGTTAAATTTGTTATTTTATGTATTTATTTTATGTATTTTAATTATTAATTTTTAATTTTTTTAATTGTAATCAATTTTTTATTTATTATTTTTATATTTATATTTTAAGATGTTGTTATATATTTTACTTAAATACATTGTGTCTGATCTTAAATTTATATTCTTATCATCGTTATTAATGTGAAGCATTTCTAACGTGAGGCGTTTATTAAGATTTGTTTCTGTTGTTAATATTTTAGTGTTTTCAAAATCGAAAGTGTGATTTTTAGATTTGCTATGTTCTACTAGTGCAACAATTCCCGGGATTTTTACTGTCTCTCATGCAATTTCGTTTGTGTTCATTCAGTCTCGTTTCCAAGTATCTTTTAGTTTGCCCAGTGTATTGAGCTTCGCAATTGTTGCATGGGATTTTATAGACTACATTTGATCTAGAATTTTTGTTAATTTTTGATTTTAATTGTGTGAATGTACGACCAATGTTTTTAATAGTTTTGTATCCTAGTTGAACGTTTAAATGTGTTTTTAATAGTTTTGAAATTTTTGAAGCGACGCCATCTATGTATATGTATGATGCGTAAGTTGGTAAGGTAGATTGTTTTATTTCTGGTTGTATTATGTGTACGTTATTCTGAGAAGTTATTGTATTGTTTGTAATTTGTTGGTTATTATTGTTTTTATTTTTTTTGTAATTGTTATATATACTGTTTATTAGACCATGTGGATATTTGTTTGTTCGTAACAACCCCTTAACCTCTTTAATAGTTTCGTTTTGTAATTCAGACGAGGTTAAGTTCATGGATCTGTGTATGAGGTTAGTTGCCATATTTATTTTTTGTGTAGTTGGATGTTGTGAAAAATAATGAAGATATCTGGTGCTAGCAGTTGGTTTTTTGTACCATTGTGTGAGAATGAAACCGTTGTCCTGGTGGAGGAGTGTGATGTCCAGGAAAGGTATCTTACCTACTTGTTCTACTTCTGCCGTAAATTGAAGATGACTGTTGTAACTATTAAAAATTCTAATTGTTTTATCTAGTTGATCTGCGGGAATTGCTAGTATCAGATCGTCTACGTATTTTTTTACAAATGGCACTTTAAAATTTAATTTTGGAATAACTTGCTCAAGAAGTTCGTCCATCACTAGGTTTGCTATGACGGGGGATAAGGAGGACCCCATGCAGGTTCCCCAAACTTGTTTGTAAAATGTGTCGTTGAATTGAAAATACCCTTCATCTAAGCAGAACGTTGTCAGTTCTATTAAGTCAGATTGTGGAATTTTTGTACGTGAACTAATTATGTCCCAGTGTTTTTTTATAGCTTCGATAACTAATGCAGTTGGTATGTTGGTGAAAAGTGAAATTACATCTAGTGATATGAGTATGTAATCTGATGGTAATTTTTGTTGAATGATAAACTGTTGAAATTCAAAAGTGTTCTTAATGTAATAATTCTCATGTTCTAAACCTTTAAAAAGGTTAGCTAAAAACTTAGATAATTTATCTGTTGGTGACCCAATGCCGGATACAATAGGTCGTAAGGGTTTATTTACTTTATGTACTTTGACTAAACCGTATATTCTAGGTGGTATTGCATTGTCACATGTTAAGTTTTTCTTTGTTGAAATGTCTATGTAATTTTTGTCATGTAAAATTTTTACTAGTTTGTTGTTTTTATTTTGTATTTTTTTAGTAATATCTGTTGTTAATAATTTATATGTATTTTGATCCTGTAATAATTCTTTCATTTTACTATTATACTCATCTTTAGATATGGCAACTGTTTTATTTGATTTATCCGCTTTTAATATTATTATGTCCGGGTTTTCTTTTAAAAACTTTTTTGTTTTGTTGTAGTTTTTATGTAATTCTGTGGAATTATTTGTTTGTTTATGTTTGTTGTAGAAATTAGTCATTATGTTTGTGAACTCAGCTCTAACCATGTTGCGGACATCTACGTCTTGTGTTTGACTGATTATAAATTCTGTATCTGCAATAAGTTGGAAAATTGGGATTTCATTGATATTTAAAGGTATGGCAAACTTGGGACCTAGTGACAGCATGTCAACTACGTGTGTTGGGAATTCAGTGTTGGTAAGATTTAGAAACCAACTCTCTTCGCCTCGAATATGTTTATTATTGTGTGTGTTATTTTGTAGGTTATTGAATTTATTTATTTGGATGCATTTTATTTTTTTATTGTAATAATCGAATTTACGTTGGAACATTATTTGTATTTTATGAAAATGGATGAAACTTACGTTTTGTTTAATCTGATTAAAATGGTAATTATATTGTTGTTCTAATTTATTAATACGCCAACATGAAATCTTAATTTCAAGATTAAGGGTTTGGGTTTTAAAGTTTTTTACAAGTTTATTTGTATCATTTTTATAGGGGTTGTCTTTTAATAATATATTATTGAGACATCTGAAATTATTTGTAATGTGTTTGGGAAAGATATTACCCTGTTTGCATCTTAAAAGAAATATGCGCTGGTTTAAGGCAGACACAAGTTTGTAAGTTATATTTAACATATGCTTAACGTGGTACTTAGCTTCGTTACCGTAGGTTTGGATTATTTCATTGAAGATATCCATGTTGAAAAGGGGATGCTGCTGGTCTCTTGTTGCGTTCCTGCTGAATAATGGTAGACGGATTTTTCTTGACTGGTCAATTGATGAAAGGAAAGAAAACTACTGGAATTCAGTCAATGGGATAAAATTTTATTTCCTCTCCTACCGGTTTCGACCCCACATGGGTCTTCCTCAGGGACTATTGATATATCATATTGTTAGTTTACATGTAATTTACAGGTAGGTTCTTTACTTACGTGAAAGTCATTTTATACATTAATAATGTTTTGTAAATACATTTGTCTATAATTGTAACAGTACAGTTAAAAATCAAATCGTGATGTTTTATAAACTCACAAGTCAAACATATGTAAAACTATTTTATAAATGCAGATATTAAATATATAGTAATTTAATAATTTTATTTTTCACAAAAAACGTGGTTTCGTGCATCTACGGTAAAACCAGCTAAGCATTGTAACAAAGATATACTTGTGTAATTAAGCCTTATTAAGGACAGTTGAGATAATTGAAGATAGGTATAATTTGATATATTTAGGGGATAGAATAATTATCAAAATGATTTAAAAATGATATCTAGTTGTGTTAAATTTGTTATTTTATGTATTTATTTTATGTATTTTAATTATTAATTTTTAATTTTTTTAATTGTAATCAATTTTTTATTTATTATTTTTATATTTATATTTTAAGATGTTGTTATATATTTTACTTAAATACATTGTGTCTGATCTTAAATTTATATTCTTATCATCGTTATTAATGTGAAGCATTTCTAACGTGAGGCGTTTATTAAGATTTGTTTCTGTTGTTAATATTTTAGTGTTTTCAAAATCGAAAGTGTGATTTTTAGATTTGCTATGTTCTACTAGTGCACAATTCCCGGGATTTTTACTGTCTCTCATGCAATTTCGTTTGTGTTCATTCAGTCTCGTTTCCAAGTATCTTTTAGTTTGCCCAGTGTATTGAGCTTCGCAATTGTTGCATGGGATTTTATAGACTACATTTGATCTAGAATTTTTGTTAATTTTTGATTTTAATTGTGTGAATGTACGACCAATGTTTTTAATAGTTTTGTATCCTAGTTGAACGTTTAAATGTGTTTTTAATAGTTTTGAAATTTTTGAAGCGACGCCATCTATGTATATGTATGATGCGTAAGTTGGTAAGGTAGATTGTTTTATTTCTGGTTGTATTATGTGTACGTTATTCTGAGAAGTTATTGTATTGTTTGTAATTTGTTGGTTATTATTGTTTTTATTTTTTTTGTAATTGTTATATATACTGTTTATTATACCATGTGGATATTTGTTTGTTCGTAACAACCCCTTAACCTCTTTAATAGTTTCGTTTTGTAATTCAGACGAGGTTAAGTTCATGGATCTGTGTATGAGGTTAGTTGCCATATTTATTTTTTGTGTAGTTGGATGTTGTGAAAAATAATGAAGATATCTGGTGCTAGCAGTTGGTTTTTTGTACCATTGTGTGAGAATGAAACCGTTGTCCTGGTGGAGGAGTGTGATGTCCAGGAAAGGTATCTTACCTACTTGTTCTACTTCTGCCGTAAATTGAAGATGACTGTTGTAACTATTAAAAATTCTAATTGTTTTATCTAGTTGATCTGCGGGAATTGCTAGTATCAGATCGTCTACGTATTTTTTTACAAATGGCACTTTAAAATTTAATTTTGGAATAACTTGCTCAAGAAGTTCGTCCATCACTAGGTTTGCTATGACGGGGGATAAGGAGGACCCCATGCAGGTTCCCCAAACTTGTTTGTAAAATGTGTCGTTGAATTGAAAATACCCTTCATCTAAGCAGAACGTTGTCAGTTCTATTAAGTCAGATTGTGGAATTTTTGTACGTGAACTAATTATGTCCCAGTGTTTTTTTATAGCTTCGATAACTAATGCAGTTGGTATGTTGGTGAAAAGTGAAATTACATCTAGTGATATGAGTATGTAATCTGATGGTAATTTTTGTTGAATGATAAACTGTTGAAATTCAAAAGTGTTCTTAATGTAATAATTCTCATGTTCTAAACCTTTAAAAAGGTTAGCTAAAAACTTAGATAATTTATCTGTTGGTGACCCAATGCCGGATACAATAGGTCGTAAGGGTTTATTTACTTTATGTACTTTGACTAAACCGTATATTCTAGGTGGTATTGCATTGTCACATGTTAAGTTTTTCTTTGTTGAAATGTCTATGTAATTTTTGTCATGTAAAATTTTTACTAGTTTGTTGTTTTTATTTTGTATTTTTTTAGTAATATCTGTTGTTAATAATTTATATGTATTTTGATCCTGTAATAATTCTTTCATTTTACTATTATACTCATCTTTAGATATGGCAACTGTTTTATTTGATTTATCCGCTTTTAATATTATTATGTCCGGGTTTTCTTTTAAAAACTTTTTTGTTTTGTTGTAGTTTTTATGTAATTCTGTGGAATTATTTGTTTGTTTATGTTTGTTGTAGAAATTAGTCATTATGTTTGTGAACTCAGCTCTAACCATGTTGCGGACATCTACGTCTTGTGTTTGACTGATTATAAATTCTGTATCTGCAATAAGTTGGAAAATTGGGATTTCATTGATATTTAAAGGTATGGCAAACTTGGGACCTAGTGACAGCATGTCAACTACGTGTGTTGGGAATTCAGTGTTGGTAAGATTTAGAAACCAACTCTCTTCGCCTCGAATATGTTTATTATTGTGTGTGTTATTTTGTAGGTTATTGAATTTATTTATTTGGATGCATTTTATTTTTTTATTGTAATAATCGAATTTACGTTGGAACATTATTTGTATTTTATGAAAATGGATGAAACTTACGTTTTGTTTAATCTGATTAAAATGGTAATTATATTGTTGTTCTAATTTATTAATACGCCAACATGAAATCTTAATTTCAAGATTAAGGGTTTGGGTTTTAAAGTTTTTTACAAGTTTATTTGTATCATTTTTATAGGGGTTGTCTTTTAATAATATATTATTGAGACATCTGAAATTATTTGTAATGTGTTTGGGAAAGATATTACCCTGTTTGCATCTTAAAAGAAATATGCGCTGGTTTAAGGCAGACACAAGTTTGTAAGTTATATTTAACATATGCTTAACGTGGTACTTAGCTTCGTTACCGTAGGTTTGGATTATTTCATTGAAGATATCCATGTTGAAAAGGGGATGCTGCTGGTCTCTTGTTGCGTTCCTGCTGAATAATGGTAGACGGATTTTTCTTGACTGGTCAATTGATGAAAGGAAAGAAAACTACTGGAATTCAGTCAATGGGATAAAATTTTATTTCCTCTCCTACCGGTTTCGACCCCACATGGGTCTTCCTCAGGGACTATTGATATATCATATTGTTAGTTTACATGTAATTTACAGGTAGGTTCTTTACTTACGTGAAAGTCATTTTATACATTAATAATGTTTTGTAAATACATTTGTCTATAATTGTAACAGTACAGTTAAAAATCAAATCGTGATGTTTTATAAACTCACAAGTCAAACATATGTAAAACTATTTTATAAATGCAGATATTAAATATATAGTAATTTAATAATTTTATTTTTCACAAAAAACGTGGTTTCGTGCATCTACGGTAAAACCAGCTAAGCATTGTAACAAAGATATACTTGTGTAATTAAGCCTTATTAAGGACAGTTGAGATAATTGAAGATAGGTATAATTTGATATATTTAGGGGATAGAATAATTATCAAAATGATTTAAAAATGATATCTAGTTGTGTTAAATTTGTTATTTTATGTATTTATTTTATGTATTTTAATTATTAATTTTTAATTTTTTTAATTGTAATCAATTTTTTATTTATTATTTTTATATTTATATTTTAAGATGTTGTTATATATTTTACTTAAATACATTGTGTCTGATCTTAAATTTATATTCTTATCATCGTTATTAATGTGAAGCATTTCTAACGTGAGGCGTTTATTAAGATTTGTTTCTGTTGTTAATATTTTAGTGTTTTCAAAATCGAAAGTGTGATTTTTAGATTTGCTATGTTCTACTAGTGCACAATTCCCGGGATTTTTACTGTCTCTCATGCAATTTCGTTTGTGTTCATTCAGTCTCGTTTCCAAGTATCTTTTAGTTTGCCCAGTGTATTGAGCTTCGCAATTGTTGCATGGGATTTTATAGACTACATTTGATCTAGAATTTTTGTTAATTTTTGATTTTAATTGTGTGAATGTACGACCAATGTTTTTAATAGTTTTGTATCCTAGTTGAACGTTTAAATGTGTTTTTAATAGTTTTGAAATTTTTGAAGCGACGCCATCTATGTATATGTATGATGCGTAAGTTGGTAAGGTAGATTGTTTTATTTCTGGTTGTATTATGTGTACGTTATTCTGAGAAGTTATTGTATTGTTTGTAATTTGTTGGTTATTATTGTTTTTATTTTTTTTGTAATTGTTATATATACTGTTTATTATACCATGTGGATATTTGTTTGTTCGTTGTTTAGAACATGAGAATTATTACATTAAGAACACTTTTGAATTTCAACAGTTTATCATTCAACAAAAATTACCATCAGATTACATACTCATATCACTAGATGTAATTTCACTTTTCACCAACATACCAACTGCATTAGTTATCGAAGCTATAAAAAAACACTGGGACATAATTAGTTCACGTACAAAAATTCCACAATCTGACTTAATAGAACTGACAACGTTCTGCTTAGATGAAGGGTATTTTCAATTCAACGACACATTTTACAAACAAGTTTGGGGAACCTGCATGGGGTCCTCCTTATCCCCCGTCATAGCAAACCTAGTGATGGACGAACTTCTTGAGCAAGTTATTCCAAAATTAAATTTTAAAGTGCCATTTGTAAAAAAATACGTAGACGATCTGATACTAGCAATTCCCGCAGATCAACTAGATAAAACAATTAGAATTTTTAATAGTTACAACAGTCATCTTCAATTTACGGCAGAAGTAGAACAAGTAGGTAAGATACCTTTCCTGGACATCACACTCCTCCACCAGGACAACGGTTTCATTCTCACACAATGGTACAAAAAACCAACTGCTAGCACCAGATATCTTCATTATTTTTCACAACATCCAACTACACAAAAAATAAATATGGCAACTAACCTCATACACAGATCCATGAACTTAACCTCGTCTGAATTACAAAACGAAACTATTAAAGAGGTGAAGGGGTTGTTACGAACAAACAAATATCCACATGGTATAATAAACAGTATATATAACAATTACAAAAAAAATAAAAACAATAATAACCAACAAATTACAAACAATACAATAACTTCTCAGAATAACGTACACATAATACAACCAGAAATAAAACAATCTACCTTACCAACTTACGCATCATACATATACATAGATGGCGTCGCTTCAAAAATTTCAAAACTATTAAAAACACATTTAAACGTTCAACTAGGATACAAAACTATTAAAAACATTGGTCGTACATTCACACAATTAAAATCAAAAATTAACAAAAATTCTAGATCAAATGTAGTCTATAAAATCCCATGCAACAATTGCGAAGCTCAATACACTGGGCAAACTAAAAGATACTTGGAAACGAGACTGAATGAACACAAACGAAATTGCATGAGAGACAGTAAAAATCCCGGGAATTGTGCACTAGTAGAACATAGCAAATCTAAAAATCACACTTTCGATTTTGAAAACACTAAAATATTAACAACAGAAACAAATCTTAATAAACGCCTCACGTTAGAAATGCTTCACATTAATAACGATGATAAGAATATAAATTTAAGATCAGACACAATGTATTTAAGTAAAATATATAACAACATCTTAAAATATAAATATAAAAATAATAAATAAAAAATTGATTACAATTAAAAAAATTAAAAATTAATAATTAAAATACATAAAATAAATACATAAAATAACAAATTTAACACAACTAGATATCATTTTTAAATCATTTTGATAATTATTCTATCCCCTAAATATATCAAATTATACCTATCTTCAATTATCTCAACTGTCCTTAATAAGGCTTAATTACACAAGTATATCTTTGTTACAATGCTTAGCTGGTTTTACCGTAGATGCACGAAACCACGTTTTTTGTGAAAAATAAAATTATTAAATTACTATATATTTAATATCTGCATTTATAAAATAGTTTTACATATGTTTGACTTGTGAGTTTATAAAACATCACGATTTGATTTTTAACTGTACTGTTACAATTATAGACAAATGTATTTACAAAACATTATTAATGTATAAAATGACTTTCACGTAAGTAAAGAACCTACCTGTAAATTACATGTAAACTAACAATATGATATATCAATAGTCCCTGAGGAAGACCCATGTGGGGTCGAAACCGGTAGGAGAGGAAATAAAATTTTATCCCATTGACTGAATTCCAGTAGTTTTCTTTCCTTTCATCAATTGACCAGTCAAGAAAAATCCGTCTACCATTATTCAGCAGGAACGCAACAAAAGACCAGCAGCATCCCCTTTTCAACATGGATATCTTCAATGAAATAATCCAAACCTACGGTAACGAAGCTAAGTACCACGTTAAGCATATGTTAAATATAACTTACAAACTTGTGTCTGCCTTAAACCAGCGCATATTTCTTTTAAGATGCAAACAGGGTAATATCTTTCCCAAACACATTACAAATAATTTCAGATGTCTCAATAATATATTATTAAAAGACAACCCCTATAAAAATGATACAAATAAACTTGTAAAAAACTTTAAAACCCAAACCCTTAATCTTGAAATTAAGATTTCATGTTGGCGTATTAATAAATTAGAACAACAATATAATTACCATTTTAATCAGATTAAACAAAACGTAAGTTTCATCCATTTTCATAAAATACAAATAATGTTCCAACGTAAATTCGATTATTACAATAAAAAAATAAAATGCATCCAAATAAATAAATTCAATAACCTACAAAATAACACACACAATAATAAACATATTCGAGGCGAAGAGAGTTGGTTTCTAAATCTTACCAACACTGAATTCCCAACACACGTAGTTGACATGCTGTCACTAGGTCCCAAGTTTGCCATACCTTTAAATATCAATGAAATCCCAATTTTCCAACTTATTGCAGATACAGAATTTATAATCAGTCAAACACAAGACGTAGATGTCCGCAACATGGTTAGAGCTGAGTTCACAAACATAATGACTAATTTCTACAACAAACATAAACAAACAAATAATTCCACAGAATTACATAAAAACTACAACAAAACAAAAAAGTTTTTAAAAGAAAACCCGGACATAATAATATTAAAAGCGGATAAATCAAATAAAACAGTTGCCATATCTAAAGATGAGTATAATAGTAAAATGAAAGAATTATTACAGGATCAAAATACATATAAATTATTAACAACAGATATTACTAAAAAAATACAAAATAAAAACAACAAACTAGTAAAAATTTTACATGACAAAAATTACATAGACATTTCAACAAAGAAAAACTTAACATGTGACAATGCAATACCACCTAGAATATACGGTTTAGTCAAAGTACATAAAGTAAATAAACCCTTACGACCTATTGTATCCGGCATTGGGTCACCAACAGATAAATTATCTAAGTTTTTAGCTAACCTTTTTAAAGGTTTAGAACATGAGAATTATTACATTAAGAACACTTTTGAATTTCAACAGTTTATCATTCAACAAAAATTACCATCAGATTACATACTCATATCACTAGATGTAATTTCACTTTTCACCAACATACCAACTGCATTAGTTATCGAAGCTATAAAAAAACACTGGGACATAATTAGTTCACGTACAAAAATTCCACAATCTGACTTAATAGAACTGACAACGTTCTGCTTAGATGAAGGGTATTTTCAATTCAACGACACATTTTACAAACAAGTTTGGGGAACCTGCATGGGGTCCTCCTTATCCCCCGTCATAGCAAACCTAGTGATGGACGAACTTCTTGAGCAAGTTATTCCAAAATTAAATTTTAAAGTGCCATTTGTAAAAAAATACGTAGACGATCTGATACTAGCAATTCCCGCAGATCAACTAGATAAAACAATTAGAATTTTTAATAGTTACAACAGTCATCTTCAATTTACGGCAGAAGTAGAACAAGTAGGTAAGATACCTTTCCTGGACATCACACTCCTCCACCAGGACAACGGTTTCATTCTCACACAATGGTACAAAAAACCAACTGCTAGCACCAGATATCTTCATTATTTTTCACAACATCCAACTACACAAAAAATAAATATGGCAACTAACCTCATACACAGATCCATGAACTTAACCTCGTCTGAATTACAAAACGAAACTATTAAAGAGGTTAAGGGGTTGTTACGAACAAACAAATATCCACATGGTATAATAAACAGTATATATAACAATTACAAAAAAAATAAAAACAATAATAACCAACAAATTACAAACAATACAATAACTTCTCAGAATAACGTACACATAATACAACCAGAAATAAAACTATCTACCTTACCAACTTACGCATCATACATATACATAGATGGCGTCGCTTCAAAAATTTCAAAACTATTAAAAACACATTTAAACGTTCAACTAGGATACAAAACTATTAAAAACATTGGTCGTACATTCACACAATTAAAATCAAAAATTAACAAAAATTCTAGATCAAATGTAGTCTATAAAATCCCATGCAACAATTGCGAAGCTCAATACACTGGGCAAACTAAAAGATACTTGGAAACGAGACTGAATGAACACAAACGAAATTGCATGAGAGACAGTAAAAATCCCGGGAATTGTGCACTAGTAGAACATAGCAAATCTAAAAATCACACTTTCGATTTTGAAAACACTAAAATATTAACAACAGAAACAAATCTTAATAAACGCCTCACGTTAGAAATGCTTCACATTAATAACGATGATAAGAATATAAATTTAAGATCAGACACAATGTATTTAAGTAAAATATATAACAACATCTTAAAATATAAATATAAAAATAATAAATAAAAAATTGATTACAATTAAAAAAATTAAAAATTAATAATTAAAATACATAAAATAAATACATAAAATAACAAATTTAACACAACTAGATATCATTTTTAAATCATTTTGATAATTATTCTATCCCCTAAATATATCAAATTATACCTATCTTCAATTATCTCAACTGTCCTTAATAAGGCTTAATTACACAAGTATATCTTTGTTACAATGCTTAGCTGGTTTTACCGTAGATGCACGAAACCACGTTTTTTGTGAAAAATAAAATTATTAAATTACTATATATTTAATATCTGCATTTATAAAATAGTTTTACATATGTTTGACTTGTGAGTTTATAAAACATCACGATTTGATTTTTAACTGTACTGTTACAATTATAGACAAATGTATTTACAAAACATTATTAATGTATAAAATGACTTTCACGTAAGTAAAGAACCTACCTGTAAATTACATGTAAACTAACAATATGATATATCAATAGTCCCTGAGGAAGACCCATGTGGGGTCGAAACCGGTAGGAGAGGAAATAAAATTTTATCCCATTGACTGAATTCCAGTAGTTTTCTTTCCTTTCATCAATTGACCAGTCAAGAAAAATCCGTCTACCATTATTCAGCAGGAACGCAACAAGAGACCAGCAGCATCCCCTTTTCAACATGGATATCTTCAATGAAATAATCCAAACCTACGGTAACGAAGCTAAGTACCACGTTAAGCATATGTTAAATATAACTTACAAACTTGTGTCTGCCTTAAACCAGCGCATATTTCTTTTAAGATGCAAACAGGGTAATATCTTTCCCAAACACATTACAAATAATTTCAGATGTCTCAATAATATATTATTAAAAGACAACCCCTATAAAAATGATACAAATAAACTTGTAAAAAACTTTAAAACCCAAACCCTTAATCTTGAAATTAAGATTTCATGTTGGCGTATTAATAAATTAGAACAACAATATAATTACCATTTTAATCAGATTAAACAAAACGTAAGTTTCATCCATTTTCATAAAATACAAATAATGTTCCAACGTAAATTCGATTATTACAATAAAAAAATAAAATGCATCCAAATAAATAAATTCAATAACCTACAAAATAACACACACAATAATAAACATATTCGAGGCGAAGAGAGTTGGTTTCTAAATCTTACCAACACTGAATTCCCAACACACGTAGTTGACATGCTGTCACTAGGTCCCAAGTTTGCCATACCTTTAAATATCAATGAAATCCCAATTTTCCAACTTATTGCAGATACAGAATTTATAATCAGTCAAACACAAGACGTAGATGTCCGCAACATGGTTAGAGCTGAGTTCACAAACATAATGACTAATTTCTACAACAAACATAAACAAACAAATAATTCCACAGAATTACATAAAAACTACAACAAAACAAAAAAGTTTTTAAAAGAAAACCCGGACATAATAATATTAAAAGCGGATAAATCAAATAAAACAGTTGCCATATCTAAAGATGAGTATAATAGTAAAATGAAAGAATTATTACAGGATCAAAATACATATAAATTATTAACAACAGATATTACTAAAAAAATACAAAATAAAAACAACAAACTAGTAAAAATTTTACATGACAAAAATTACATAGACATTTCAACAAAGAAAAACTTAACATGTGACAATGCAATACCACCTAGAATATACGGTTTAGTCAAAGTACATAAGGTAAATAAACCCTTACGACCTATTGTATCCGGCATTGGGTCACCAACAGATAAATTATCTAAGTTTTTAGCTAACCTTTTTAAAGGTTTAGAACATGAGAATTATTACATTAAGAACACTTTTGAATTTCAACAGTTTATCATTCAACAAAAATTACCATCAGATTACATACTCATATCACTAGATGTAATTTCACTTTTCACCAACATACCAACTGCATTAGTTATCGAAGCTATAAAAAAACACTGGGACATAATTAGTTCACGTACAAAAATTCCACAATCTGACTTAATAGAACTGACAACGTTCTGCTTAGATGAAGGGTATTTTCAATTCAACGACACATTTTACAAACAAGTTTGGGGAACCTGCATGGGGTCCTCCTTATCCCCCGTCATAGCAAACCTAGTGATGGACGAACTTCTTGAGCAAGTTATTCCAAAATTAAATTTTAAAGTGCCATTTGTAAAAAAATACGTAGACGATCTGATACTAGCAATTCCCGCAGATCAACTAGATAAAACAATTAGAATTTTTAATAGTTACAACAGTCATCTTCAATTTACGGCAGAAGTAGAACAAGTAGGTAAGATACCTTTCCTGGACATCACACTCCTCCACCAGGACAACGGTTTCATTCTCACACAATGGTACAAAAAACCAACTGCTAGCACCAGATATCTTCATTATTTTTCACAACATCCAACTACACAAAAAATAAATATGGCAACTAACCTCATACACAGATCCATGAACTTAACCTCGTCTGAATTACAAAACGAAACTATTAAAGAGGTTAAGGGGTTGTTACGAACAAACAAATATCCACATGGTATAATAAACAGTATATATAACAATTACAAAAAAAATAAAAACAATAATAACCAACAAATTACAAACAATACAATAACTTCTCAGAATAACGTACACATAATACAACCAGAAATAAAACAATCTACCTTACCAACTTACGCATCATACATATACATAGATGGCGTCGCTTCAAAAATTTCAAAACTATTAAAAACACATTTAAACGTTCAACTAGGATACAAAACTATTAAAAACATTGGTCGTACATTCACACAATTAAAATCAAAAATTAACAAAAATTCTAGATCAAATGTAGTCTATAAAATCCCATGCAACAATTGCGAAGCTCAATACACTGGGCAAACTAAAAGATACTTGGAAACGAGACTGAATGAACACAAACGAAATTGCATGAGAGACAGTAAAAATCCCGGGAATTGTGCACTAGTAGAACATAGCAAATCTAAAAATCACACTTTCGATTTTGAAAACACTAAAATATTAACAACAGAAACAAATCTTAATAAACGCCTCACGTTAGAAATGCTTCACATTAATAACGATGATAAGAATATAAATTTAAGATCAGACACAATGTATTTAAGTAAAATATATAACAACATCTTAAAATATAAATATAAAAATAATAAATAAAAAATTGATTACAATTAAAAAAATTAAAAATTAATAATTAAAATACATAAAATAAATACATAAAATAACAAATTTAACACAACTAGATATCATTTTTAAATCATTTTGATAATTATTCTATCCCCTAAATATATCAAATTATACCTATCTTCAATTATCTCAACTGTCCTTAATAAGGCTTAATTACACAAGTATATCTTTGTTACAATGCTTAGCTGGTTTTACCGTAGATGCACGAAACCACGTTTTTTGTGAAAAATAAAATTATTAAATTACTATATATTTAATATCTGCATTTATAAAATAGTTTTACATATGTTTGACTTGTGAGTTTATAAAACATCACGATTTGATTTTTAACTGTACTGTTACAATTATAGACAAATGTATTTACAAAACATTATTAATGTATAAAATGACTTTCACGTAAGTAAAGAACCTACCTGTAAATTACATGTAAACTAACAATATGATATATCAATAGTCCCTGAGGAAGACCCATGTGGGGTCGAAACCGGTAGGAGAGGAAATAAAATTTTATCCCATTGACTGAATTCCAGTAGTTTTCTTTCCTTTCACCTGTATTTAAATTACCCGTTTGTATATTATATTCTACTTCACCATCTTTACTGTGTTCTAGTAATAATAATTTTCCCGCATTGCCTGACTTAACCTGACGATTTATATAAACATTTTCTACTACATTATCCGGATTACTACAGCAATTTTTGTTATCTATATTTTTCTCGTATCTTTGTTTACGCTTAAGGCGATTATTTTTACTTTTAGTTGGCATTTTGCTTAACTTGTTGTATTACAGGAATTAATATTAAAACTTACAGGTTTTGAGTGGGTTGTTATTTTCAGTTTTACTTTTACCAGCAATATGTCAGGCTTGTGTTACTATTATCAGCAATACGTCAGGCTTCAACTTCGAACAGGAACACTTTCTTTTCTATCTTGACGATATATTCTTCCCCTCTTACCGTCTCGCAACTGCAGATTATTTTCACACCTACAGTAAAATAAAAATTAAAATACTTGTCCAGCATTACAATGTATGTAGGTATATGGAAATTGTGGTAATTTATTCCATTTTATTAATAATTATAATACAAAAAACAATGACTCTTTAATCCTGAAATCATCTATAGTTGAATAATAGAAATTAAATATAAATTCTCACCTTAGATTCAAATTAGACGGCACAATAAACGGGATTATTTTTTATTAATTATTCTGCAGTTCAGAAATTTTAATTATTATCAGTTTATTAGAAAGTCGATATATTGCAAGAACAATAAACATAACTGCCTTACACAAAGTGAAAGAACAATCAAGTAACAAAACAAAAATTGTTTGTCCAAGCATGCCTAATTATAAAATTATAATTTAATAAAAGCCGGAAAGTAAACGATCTGTAATAACGACAGGACGTTGTGGTAAATACGAAATATTAGTTACCGATAGTTTAACAATATTCTTTAGATAATTCAGTAACAGTATATTGTAAAATCAGATTTAATAATTTATAGGTATATGCAATAATAAAATTACTTGGAATATTTATATAAAATGATCAAAAGCAAGTGATATTGTCACGTGACTAGAAATTTTCTTTAAGAGCAGTATAATTATGCTTCCAGGAACCAGGAAAAAAATTTGAAATTAAATTTCACGGGCTTGCGTGTTTTTTTTAATCAGAAATTTTATTTTAGTAATTTTATATTAAATGTAACAACATGTTATTCATTTTTAATTAATTAATTTAATTAACCGTTGTTAAAATGTAATTAGGAAACGCAAATAATAAAGACAATAAAAAGAAATAATGAATGAACGGTATAAATATAACAAGGAATAAAATTTGGGAATTACGCAGGTCACGTGCCTATCATTTCTTACTGATCATCTGTATGATTAGATTTCATAACAGGAATTTAAAACTGATTGATTTTTGAAGGAATTTTACTTCTTTTCAAAATCTTTTCAACGGGGTTACGGATTGTACATCTTGACTAATTGGCACAGCGATCTTAAATGGAATAGTGCTAGTTTCATTTAAAAATTTGCTTGCATTTAACTGGCACAGATTTTCAGGTGAAGAGAAGCTTGTATTATAGCAAAATGTTCTTATATTCTACTAATATATGTAGGTTGTCAACCTTTGTTTTATGACAAAATGTACTTGGATTTCAATGGTGCAAATAATCAGCCTACATAAAGCCTGCCTTTGAAGGGTCAACGCACACCGAGGTTGTGAGATAAACCCATCATCCTGTTAAGACCATATAAATAAAAATTAATTATTAATTATATGGTTAAGACTACTCTTGTTCACACAAACGTACCGGCTGACAATAATTATAACAATATATAACAATATTTAAAGAGAACGATAAAATTAAATAAATTAAAATATATACTCACCTTAAGTGAAACGTTTCCTATCTTCGGTACATTGTATTCGATAAATAATATGTTTTGCTTCTTTCTATGTAGAATTGTTAAAAATGAAGAACTTGTTTAAGAATCAAATTTATAGCTGTAATTGATAATAAATATAAATAAATGGAAAAATATTGAAATAGATTCATACTTTTTTGTTCCAAACTTCAAAAGTAAATCATTTCACGTAGAAATCCGTGTATTTCTCATAAACCAGAGATTCCTTATGAAGAACAGTTATTCAATGAAAGGAGGAATATATAATTTTTAGATTAAATAATGTCACATCTGCTAACCTATATCCTATCTAAAATTTTAAAAGTTTATAACATATAACTGATATACATACAAATACATACTTTTTTCTTTTTCCTGTCTTCTCCGCCGATATTTCTGTATTTTTCGAATTTATAATTATTATAGAAACGTTTCAGAAGTTCTTTATTCTTTAAATTACTTTTCTCAAATGATTTTGTAGCTTATTTAGAAAGTTGTTTTAACTAATAATACACAATGAATATAATATAACTGAGTTTGAAGTTTAATTGCGTATTTACCATTTTCTTGTTCCACACTACACAAAACATGTGTTGATAAAATTTATGAAATGATTTACCATCAAAATATTAATCATGATAAAGAGTGCATTATAGGTTAGTAAAATAAGAAGAACTGTACGAAAGGGCGCCTTATTTGAACATCAAATTTCAATTTCACAACATTATTGGCTGCCAATTACAATAAATATTATTAATATACACAGTATTATAATAAAATTATTATACTCATATAAAATGAAAACTTTTTCATCTACAATGCATTGCGTTGCTGTAAATGTTATGTTTATAATTAAGATTTAGTTGTCATTTAATTTCACATCTGTAATTGATAATTTTATATAATTTATAACCATAAATATTTATGCAAACACATACTTTGTTGCTTGAATAGTTTCACACTAATATTATATTCATATCTACTTCCGTAGCTACATATCGTAATAAAATGAAGTCTATGTATAGAAATTATTTAATTTAAAGGTTTATATTTCGTAGATATTGTATAGTTATTCTTTATTATTTTAAGGTTAGGTCTTTAAATATAATATATTCTATCTTCAAAATTTTTTCTAGATTTTTAATGAATTACATTCCATTTTACAAGAATTGTCAATCATGTTATCGACACAGAATTTAAAAGTTTTCTTTTTTAAATGTAAAAAACATCTCACTGAACTGTTTATTCGACTTAATTTTAAACATTAATGCAGTATTCATATCCTTTTTATATCATCTTATTTCCATTTTTATGTAGATAAATATCTCTATTCTTATAAATATATTCTTATTTATAAAGATGCACTATTATGATAATTAATTACATATTATTTATTTCTATAAATATATTCGACTTTGTGTAACTTGACCAATTCAATAATCATAGCTGAAATTTTAAAAATATTTTTAAAAATAACAAATACAATATAAAATATATGTACTTACAATACTGATTGCGCTACATATATTATTACTTTTAAGCCTATTTCATACTAATATTTTTGTATATTTTTTCGATAAAATACAAAAATTGCTACATCATTATTTAAATTATAGTCTAATGATTGACAAACGTCACAAATGTCATAAAAAATATAATTTTTTAATACAAATGATTTAACATAAAATATTAATTTTATATATTTCGCTCACTTATATAATGTATGAAAATATAATTCAATTCATGATATATGTTGTCATTTTCAAAAAAATTCAATTCAAATTTACATACTGAATTGTCAAAAGTGACGGATAAGCAGAATTCTTCTTAAATTTAGATATGGCATCTGGGATCTTTTGTTTTACTTTACCTTTTAGGCTTAGTTTTTGATTTTTTACACGAAAACCACTCACAGTAAAAATATGAGACCCCTAAAAGGCCCTATTCCACTTTAAACCACATCTAATAAAATAATATTAAAATTATTCAATGAATAGTTTGACCTGTACCCGTGAGCAAAATTTTTGCGATGCTCGAGATGAATCCAAATATAGATAGATAGATAGATAGATATATAGATAGTGAATCTATCAAAATAGTATATGACTAGCGAATTCTCGGCTACGCCGAGCATTCCCTAGAGCTCCGCTGTCAGTGCAAAAAACAAATGCCGATCGACATGAAACATTTTTGTCATTTATATACCCCAACTCTTACCGAGACCTTTCATTTGATACCATACACGACATACTTCTGACAACTTTCTGCATAAAACAAAAGTCGATCGACATGAAACATTTTTATCATATCTACACGCTAGCCCACATCGAGACTTTTTATTTGATACCAAACACTATATACTTGCGACAACCTTTTGCAAAAAACAAAAGCCGATCGACATTGACCATTTTCGTTAATTCTGCACACCAGCCTTCATTGAAACCTTTCATTTGATACCAAACACCACACACTTCTGACAACTTTTTGCAAAAAACAAATACCGATCGACATAGCACATTTATGCCAATTCTGCACGCTAGCCCTCTCTGAGACCTTTTATTTGATACCAAACAGGACATACTTCTGACAACTTTTTGCATAAAACAAATACCGATCGACATAGCACATTTTTGTCAATTCTGCACGCTAGCCCTCTCCGAGACCTTTCATTTGATACCAAACACGACATACTTCTGACAACTTTTTACATAAAACAAAAGCCGTTTGACATGAAACATTTTTGTAATTTATGCACACCAGCCTTAACCGAGACCTTTTATTTGATACCAAACACGACATACTTCTGACAACTTTTTGCATAAAACAAAAGTCGATTAACATGGAACATTTTTGTCATTTCTGTATGCTAGCCCACAACAAGACCTTTTATTTGATACCAAACATGACATATTTCTAACAATTATTTGAAAAACAAAAACCGGTCGATGTAAAATATATTTGTCATTTATGCAAGCCAGAAAACATTTATATAGAAAACATACATTTTGAAAGTAATTTTAGAATTTTACAAAATTAATAATTAATATCAAATATAATATTAATTAGAATGACATAATAACAATAATAAACTCTCAGATAGAATTTTTTTTTAATTTCCGTAACTGTCTAATTTTTGTCGAAAAAGGTACATATTATATTTAATATATTTCATACAATAGACGTGCGGTTCCATCGGTTATGATTTTATCTGATGTAGAGTTGAAATATGAACAACTTTGTACTTTTGTAGTTTTGCTCTAAATATATCAGGAGAGAGAGTATTCGCAATTTTTTGAATACTTGGTTTTGTTAAGTGATCATAACTGTCAAATGAAATTAAAATAAAATTAAAAAAATAATGAAATATGAAAATAAAAATTATAAACTGTTTTATTTCATTCATCATACTTTTATTCACATATTTAATTCAAGGCACTCTAATTCCAGGTAAAACAATGCCTTGTATTATTATTGTCATATTTTAATCAAATTAATATAAAACTTCAGATGCATTTTTCTCAAAAAAATCGTTATGTTAGGGTATGATAATATTATATCATTGAATTCAGAATAATATTCTCTATTGAATAAGCAAATGAAAAAATAGGTTCACATTTAAAATTAAAAAGTTGGGACACGTATTTTGAGAAACACTGGTTTAAAAAAAAATTAGTTTGTCTCATGTTAATAGTGTTGTAAAATAGAAATTTTTTGCTAATTTAACTGACCTTGTAGCTCTTATAGTTCTCGAGATAGCAATAGTGGACAAAATAAAATAAACACCTTTATACACATAATTTTTATAGGTTTAACAATACCGTTTAAACCAGTATTTGTAAAATTTGTTTCTGTATACATCAGAGAAAATCAATAATTTTAATAGTTTAAAAAAATCACATAGATGGCACTAATTAAGAATTTTATTGCATCTGCTAAGGAAGGAATCGATATAATTATTAAATTAATTTAATATTTTTATATTTAATTTCATATGTATATGAATTAAAATATTATTATTATATTAACTGGTAGTGATAGTGTTGTTATATTTATTTCCAAATCACAAGTATGATGTGAAAAGAAAAAAACCTGAATCTCCACAGTAAATACAAAGGGCTCTTATAATATTTATTATTGAAAATTATGTTATGAAATAAATATAATAATATATATAAATATGCGTTGAAAACATAAATGTACAATTACATCTTATTTAGAACAAACTGTATGAAATATTAAAAAAAAAATTCGTGAATCTTTGGAATAAATGTAGATAGAAACTTCTTATCTCTCTCTACGAATAATGAAATGGCAAACGGTAATATAAAGCATGTGCTTTGAAAAGAGGACTTGTGTGTAATATTTGTCGTACTTCTTGAATTTAACGTTACTATTTTCATGTTAAGTATGGTTTGTTAGATAATATTACAACATAACAAGTCCATTTTCGTGTATAAAATATTAGTTGAAACTTGAAATACTGATCTCGCTTCACTTTCGGTTTCCAAGCCATAATACATAGCTTGATTACAATAAAAATTGTAGCCATTGATTCTTATCAACAACATTTTCATTATAATAATCATTGTCATATTTTCTCTGTACCAATCTATTGGTACATACGTACATCTACAATGAAAGAGTTCATTGCAGGATATGTAGTATTATTGCGAATTTATCTATTGTATGACATTTTTATTACGGTTTTTATATTTTGACTTCTTCTTTCTACTGATTTTTTCTTTGCACTTCCAACCCTATTTAATGTGCTTTCAATTTCGCTATAAGTATAATAATTATATTTTCAGCAATGTCAAAATGACAAGATAATTTGACAACTGTATTTTGGATGCGTTCAAACATGTGTTATACAGTCGGATTACTGAATGTGACCAGTGTAAATTTTTAAATTCAAAGAAACTTGTTAATAAATTTAATAAGAACACAAAATTTTTTTTAATAAAAATATTATAAATATACCTTAACAAATAACAATGAGCCTTTAGGGTCCCGAAAATTTACAAAAAGAGCAGCTAACAAAAAAAGCCGGCCGTTTACTTTTAAATTTTCGGGTATCTAAAGGCTTATTGTTAAACGGTAAATATTTTTAATTTCTAAGTAAATCATTTTAAAATATATCTTATCATTTTAATAGATACACTTCGTTTATGAAAATGAATTTTAGATGTCAGATTGTCAAATTTGAATTGAATAAAATAAGTAAAATATATGAATGAATATAAAAGTATAATAATATTATATAGTAAAATGAAATATTTTTATAATTAGAGAATAATAACTAAAACTAACTATAGGAATTGCAAACCTTGCTCGCAACTGTCATCATCACAAATTTTGACATAAATAATCCATTATTTAAAAACTTTATGGTTGTATATGAAAGAATATATTATATTTACTCTTTTTATAGCATTATTTATGATAAAAATAGCTTCTTGTAATTTCATTTGATTACACTTTGAACCAGTAACCTAATATGACATCTGTAAGTGATAAAAATAAAAAATTACCTAATAATATTTATATCGTACCTTAAACTAATATCCAACAATTTTCAAACATTTTTTTTTGCATTATTTCGTAGTAAAAATATGAATTTTCATGTAATCCATTCACCTGGGAGTACATGTCATCAAAAGCATTTCTCGTTAAATATTTGGTTTCAGAAAGTGTTTATTGTTTGAAATATCAATGATAATTGAATAATTGGATAGATACTTTGTTTTTGTATAGGTTTTCATTTAAAAAATCATCTCATTCCATAATAAAATACAATAGAAATTTTAAAAATCTAATTGTTGTTGTAATCAATTACTTTCATCTGAAATTTGATGAAAGAATACATAAAGAATGTATAAAATGCAGTTACTTACAGTTTAATATAATCCAGATACATAATTGAAAATAATTATTGTACAATAAATTATTAAACATTTCTTCCAAGGGGGTATGAAGGAAAGGTTTGTCACTATTTTTAAATAAATGTGTTTATGACTGAATACGACGCGCCTTGTTTGATTTCCATAATTAAATTTTTGTCAATAGTGTTATAGTGTTATTATCCATAATTTTATGTTATTTTTTTCTATGAATATATTCTTGTTTGGATAACTACGAGAATAACTGAAATGAAAACACATATTTAAATACATTCAAGAAAATATAAAATTACATACTTACATTATAAAATGTAGTGTAATTTTACTTTTAAACTAATTTTACTATATATTTCTCCAAGCAAATACAGAACTTGCAAGATGATTTTTTGATTAGAGCTGACCTTTGGACACGTCATATGTCATGAAAATTTAAATATTGTAAATAAGGTTTGCCGTAAATTATTATGTACAATGCACTTTTATGATAATCAGTTACACTTCAGTAGTATTATTTTTAATAATTTTATGTTATTTCTCTTCTATAAATATACTCTTGTTTGGATAACCAATTCAAAATTGTAACTGAAATGAAAATACATCTTTAAATACAACGAAACAAATTTAAAATTATATACTTACATCACAAAGTGTATTGTACATAGTTTACTTTATATTTCTGTATATTTCTCTTTGAAAATATAAAACTTGTGCCACGAATTTTTTGATTGACTGACCCAACAGATGATAAACCTCAAACGTCATAAAATTAAATATTTTAAATACACCACACTTAATATTCAGTGTGTTTGTATATATTTCGCTCACTATTATAATGTGTAAAAATATAATTACCTTTACAATATCTCTTTTCATTTTCAAAATAAATCAATTAAAAGTTTCATATTGAATTGTCAAAAATGACGGATGGCACAGTAATTCTTTTTAAATTTAAACCTGGCATCTAGGATATTTTTTTCAGTTTTGTTCCAGTTTTCCTTTTGGGCTTAGTTTTCGATTTTTTACACGAAAACCAGTCACAGTAAAAATACGAGACCCCAAAAAGGCCCTATTCCACTTTAAACCACATCTAATAAAATAATATTAAAATTATTACATGAATGGTTTGACCTGTACCCGTGAGCAAAGTTTTTGCGATGCTCGAGATGAATCCAAATATAGATATATATATAGTGAATCTATCAAAATAGTATATGATAGCGAATTCTCGGCTTCGCCGAGCATTCCCTAGAGCTCCGCTGTCAGTGTAAAAAGCAAATGCCGATCGACATGAAACAGTTTTTTTATATCTGCACGTCAGCCCTCACCGAGACCTTTCATTAGATTTCAAACACGATATACTTCTATTAACTTTTGAAAAAAACAAAAGCCGGTCGACATGAACCATTTTTGTCAATTATGCACGTCAATCCTTACCGAGACCTTTTATTTGACACCAAACACAACATACTTCTGATATTTTCTTTACATAAAACAAAAGCCGATCAACATGGTACATTTTTGTAATTCCAACAGGCTAGCCAACACCGAGAACTTTCATTTGATACCTAACACCACATACTTCTGACAACTATTTGCGAAAAACAAAAGCCGATCGTCATAGAACATTTTTGTCAATTCTGCACGCTAGCCCTCAACGAGACCTTTCATTTGAGACCAAACTCGACATACTTCTAAAAACTTTTTGCAAAAAACAAAAGCCGATCAACATTAACCATTTTTGTTAATTCTGCACACCAGCCATTATCGAAACCTTTCATTTGATACCAAACACCACACACTTGTGACAACTTTTTGCGAAAAACAAAAACCAATCGCCATAGCACATTTTTGTCAATTCTGCACGCTAGCCCTCAACGAGATGTTTCATTTGAGACCAAACTCGACATACCTTTGAGAACTTCTTGCAAAAAACAAAAACCGATCAACGTAGTACATTTTTGTCAATTCTTCACGCTAGCCCTCAACGAGACCTTTCATTTGATACCAAACACCATACACTTGTGACAACTTGTTGCAAAAAACAAAAGCCGATTGACATGGCACATTTTTGTCAATTCTGCACGCTACCTCTCAACGAGACGTTTCATTTGAGACCAAACTCGACGTACCTTTTAGAAAGTTCAGCAAAAAACAAAAGCCGATCAACCTTGATCATTTTTGTTAATTTTAAACGCCAGCCCTTATCGAGCCCTTTCATTTGATGCTAAACACCACATGCTTTTCACAACTTTTTCCAAACACAAAATATTTCTGACAACATTTTGCAAAAAACAAATTCTAATCTACGTAGAACATTTTTGTCATTCATGCACACCCGTCCACATTGTGTCGTTTCCTTAAAACCCAAGGACGACCTACTTCTAAGAACATTTTACGAAAAACAAATGCAGATCGACATGACACATTTTTTTTGTCATTTCAAAACCGGCCATTATGGTTTTCTTTTTTTTTGATATCAAACAAAACAAAGTGTTTTAATTTAATTACGAACATTTGATTTTTATTTAGTTACTTAATAATTTGCAACACTGTTTGTATTAAAATAATGCAGTTAATTTTTAAATTTATAAATTACTATCGGCAATCCTAATATATAATAGCCACTGTCTTCAGTGAAATTCATTTAGGAATATTTGTTTTTTGTTTAGTAATTTCATCACACATTTGGCAACATTGACTTATATAATTCGAAACGTCAAAATTTAAAATAATTAAATGTGTTGTGTAACAAATTTAAAATAATGGTAAAACCTTTGCTCAGGACTATTATTCATGACACTGTTTTCAAATCTTTGATATCAATATTCTATTAAAAGATACAATCATTTAAAGTTCATAGACAGATTGTCAAAAGTGACGGATAACTGCGTGATTCTTCTTAAAGATAGACATGGCCTCTGGGATCCATTGTTTCAAGTTACCAACTATGCACAGTTTTTGATTTTTTACACGAAAACCACTCACAGTAAAAATATGAGACCCCAAAAAGGCCCTATTCCACTTTAAACCACATCTAATAAAATAATATTAAAATTATTCCATGAATGGTTTGACCTGTACCCGTGAGCAAAATTTTTGCGATGCTCGAGATGATTTAAAATATATATATATATATATATATATATATATATATATATATATATATATATAGATATATAGATAGTGAATCAATCAAAATAGTATATGACTAGCGAATTATCGGCTACGCCGAGCATTCCCTAGAGCTCCGCTGTCAGTACAAAAAACAAATGCCAATCGACATGAAACAATTTTTTCATATCTGCTCGTTAGCCCTTACTGAGACCTTTCATTAGATTCCAAACACGATATATTTCCAATAACTTTTTGCAAAAAAACAAAAGCCGATCGACATGAAACATTTTTGTCATTTATGCACACCAGCCTTAACCGAGACCTTTCATTTGATATCAAACACGACATACTTCTGACAACTTTTTTCACAAAACAAAAGGCGATTGACATGTATCATTTTTACGTTTCTGCACGCTAGCCCACAACGAGACCTTTCATTTGATACCAAACATGACATATTTCTAACAATTTTTTGAAAAGAACAAAAGCCGATCGACTTAAAATATATTTGTCATTTATTCAAGACAGACAACATTTACATAGAAAACAACCATTTTTAAAATAATTTTAGACTTTAACAAAAATTAATAATTAATATCAATTATAACATTTACTAGAATGATATAATAACAATAATAAACTCTCAGATAACTGTCTGATTTTTAGCGAAAAAGTTACATTTTATATTTAATATATTTCATACAATAGACAATCGGTACAATCGATTATGATTTTATCTGATGTAGAATTGAAATTTCAACAACTTTGTACTTTTATAGTTTTGCTCTAAATATATCAGAAGAGAAAGTATTCAAAAATTTTTGAAATCCCATTTTTAAGTCCTATGTTCCTTGTTTTATTGCACAGCTGTATACCGGGTGTAGATTTTAATGTTATTTTTTTCATACTTCAGTATCTCTTTACCTATTCATTTTAGCGCTAAATGCCTAGGAATATAAGTTGTTGAAAAATTAAAAAGGCATCCTATAAAGTCAACTTACCTTCATAATTATTCATATTTAATGATATATTAATGAAATAAAATTTAAGGTATTTTAGAAAATGAATTAAGATTGTCTTGATAAATGAAACAAATTTTTGAATAAATTTTCTATTTACACTTTCCGGTCATCGATAATTTATTATTTTATTTAAAATTATTATATTCTTGTATTAAAAATAACTATAACTTTGTTTATTCATTTAATTACTATACAATAATATTTTTGAATTAATAAATCTATATTTTTAAATAATATATACACATAATTTTTATAGGTTTAACAATACCGTTTAAACCAGTCTTTGTAAAATTTGTTTCTGTGTATATCAGAAAAAATCAATATTTTAATAGTTAAAAAAAAATCACATAGATGTCACTATTTATGAAATTCATTGCATCTGCTAAAGAAGGAATCGATATAATTATTCAACAATTAAATATGTTTATATTTAATTTTATATGTATATGGGTAAAAATATTATTTGTAGGCATAAATGAAATTTATTATTTTAAGCAAAAACAAGTACAGAATAATATTTTGAATACTTTGTGACATATCAAACTAACTGGTGGCGCTAGTGTTGTTTTATTTATTTCCAAATCACCAGTATGATGTGAAAAGAAACAAATTATTTACAGCTGACTTATTATTTTGTAAATATAGAATGAATTTGTTTTGGCAGGAATAAGGACATTTTATTTCCAAAAGTTCAAATCCATTTTCTGTTTTCATAAAACCATCATCACTACCTGCTAAGTATGGTTAGTTAGATAATATTACAACACAAAGTCCAATTTCATTTATAATATATTAGTTGAATCTTGAAATACTGATCTCGCTTTACTTTCGGTTTGCAAGCCTTAACGCATAGCTTGATTACAATAAAAATTGTAGACATTGATTCTTATCAACAACATTTTCATTTTAATAATCAGTGTCATATTTTCTCTGTACCAATCTAATTCTATTGGTACATATGTACATCTACAATGAAAGAGTTCATTGTAGAATATGTAGTATTATTGCGAATATGTCTATCGTATGAAATTTTTATTACGGTTTTTATTTCTTGGCTTCTACTTTCTACTCATTCTTTCTTTACACTTTCAGCCCTATTTAATGTGCTTTCAATTTCGCTATAAGTATAATACTTTATGCACTCGTTTCAGACAAAATTTCTTTGCTTATGTTCTGAAAATGTAAAAAGAGTACCAGGATAATTTTCAGAATGTTTATGTAGAATGATTTTATTGAAACTTTGTAAAATTTTTCAACCTGCGCTTGTAAAGGCTTGTTCCAAATCATAGACTGATCAGTTTTGGATTGTATTTTAGAATTCTTATTTAAATGTGACTTCACTACACAGTTATACTTAAAGATAAAATCATAGAAATAACACCTATGATAAACAACAACTTTGTTTGTTGCAGTAGTTTCATTTGTACAAGTTGTGATACACATAAATTGCTAACTTCTTTACATTTCTTAATAACATGAAGTCCTAGATACTTATATTTTCAGCAATGTCAAAATGACAAGATAATTTGACAACTATATTTTGGATGCGTTCAAACATGTGTTACACAGTCGGTACTGAATGTAACCATTAAGGGTGAATTTCAAAATTCAAAGACACTTTTAATAAATGTAATTAGAACACAATATTTTTTTAATAAAAATATTATAAATATATCTTAACAATTAACAATGGGCTTTTAGGATCCCGAAAATTTACAAAAAGAGCAGCTAACAATCAAACCCGTCCGTTTTCTTTTAAATTTTCGGTAACCTAAAGCTCACTGTTAAATTTTAAATATTTTTTGTTTCTAAATAAATCTCTTTAAAATATATCGTACAATTTTAATAGGGACACTTCGTTCGACAAATTTTAATTGAATAAAATATATGAAATAATAATGTTCATAAAGTAATTTTCATTTACTATCCAATGAACATAAAAGAATAATAATATATTTTAAAATGATATATGTTTATAACTACAGAATAATAATTAAAACTAACTGTGAGAACTTGCAAACCCTGCTCGCAACTTTCATCATCCAAAATTTACCTTAAACTAATTTTCATGCAATTCATTCACAGTCACATTCGACTGAGAGCGTATGTCATCAAACTTATTTCTCGATTAATATTTGGTTTCAGAAAGTATTTATTGTTTGAAATATCAATTAAAATGAATAATTGGATAGATACTTTGTTTTTTTAAACGTTTTCATTTAAAAAATCATCTCACTCCATAACAAAATATAATAGAATTTTTAAAAATCTAATCTTTGTTGTAATCAATTTCATCATTTCAATTTGATGAAATGCATAAAGAATGTATAAAATGCAGTTACTTACAGTTTAATATAATCCAGATACATAATTCAAAATAATTATTGTACAATAAATTGTTAAACATTTCTTCCAAAAGGGTATAAAGGAAAGGTTTGTCAGTATTTTTAAATAAATGAGTTTATGACTGAATGCGACGCGCCTTGTTTGATTTCCAGAATTTAGTTTTTTGTCAATAGTGTTATTATCCGTAATTTTATGATATTTCTTTTCTATAAATATAATCTTGTTTGGATAACTTACCAATTAAAAACTATAACTGAAATGAAAACACATCTAAATACAGCCAAGAAAATATAAAATTACACACTTACATTACAAAATGTAGTGTAATTTTACTTTTAAACTAATTTTACTATATATTTCTCCAAGCAAATACAAGACTTGCATTATAATTGTTTGATTATAACTGACGTTTTGACAAACGTCATAAGACATGAAAATTTAAATATTGTAAATAAGGTTTGCCGATATATATTATGTACAATGCTCTTTTATGATAATCAGTTACACTTCAGTAGTGTTATTATCAGTAATTTTAAGTTATTTCTCTTCTATAAATGTACTCTTGTTTGGGTAACCAATTACAAATTATAACTGAAATGAAAATACATATTTAAATACAGCGAAACAAATTAAAAATGATATACTTACATCACAAAGTGTATTGTACATATTCTTTTAAACATAGTTTACTTTATATTTCTGTATATTTGTCTTTGAAAATATAAAACTTGTGTAACGATTTTTTTGGTTATAGACCACCGGATGATTAACGTCAAAACGTCATAAAATTAAATATTTTAAAAACACCACACTTAACATTCAGTGTATTTGTATATATTTCGCTCACTATTATAATGTATAAAAATATATTTATATTTACAATATCCCTTTTCATTTTCAAAATAAATCAAATAAAAGTTTCATATTGAATTGTCAAATTTGACGTATGACAACCGTGATTCTTCTCACATTTGACATGGCTTCTGGGATTTTTTGTTTCAAGGTACCAATTTTGCACAGTTTTTAATTTTTTAAACAAAAACCACTCACAGTAAAAATATGAGACCCCCAAAAGGCACTCCAGCACATTAGACCCTACAACTTGAAAAAAAAATTACAGCAATTACTTGAATGGTCTAAGAGTTTGCGCTGGACAAACGATGCCCGATCGTCGTGATGAATCCAAATATAGATAGATAGATAGATAGATAGATAGATAGATAGATATATAGATAGTGAATCTATCAAAATAGTATATGACTAGCGAATTCTCGGCTACGCCGAGCATTCCCTAGAGCTCCGCTGTCAGTGCAAAAAACAAATACCGATCGACATGAAACAATTATTTCATATTTCCACGTTAGGCCTCACCGAGACCTTTCATTAAATTGCAAACACGATATACTTCTAATATTTTTTTGCAAAAAACAAAAGCCGGTCGACATGAAACAATTTTTGTCATTTATGTACCCCAACTCTCACCGAGACCTTTCATTTGATACCATACACGACATACTTTTGACAACTTTCTGCATAAAACAAAAGTCGATCGACATGACTCATTTTTATCATATCTACACGCTAGCCCACATCGAGACTTTTCATTTGATACCAAACATTATATACTTGTGACAACCTTTTGCAAAAAACAAAAGCAGATCGACATAGCACATTTTTTGTTAATTCTGCACGCTAGCCCTCTCCGAGACCTTTCATTTCATACCAAACACGACATACTTCTGACAACTTTTTGCATAAAACAAAAGCCGATCGACATGGAACATTTTTGTCAATTCTGCACGCTAGCCCTCAACAAGACTTTTCATTTGATACCAAACACCACACACTTTTGACAACTTTTTGCAAAAAACAAATATCGATCGACATAGCACATTTTTATCAATTCTGCACGCTAGCCCTCTCCGAGACCTTTCATTTGATACCAAACACGACATACTTCTAACAACTTTTTGCATAAAACAAAAGCCGATCGACATGGAACATTTTTGTCAATTCTGCACGCTAGCTCTCTCCGAGACCTTTCATTTGAGACCAAACTCGATATATCTTTGAGAATTTTTTTGCAAAAAACAAAAGCCGATCAACATTAACCTTTTTTGTTAATTCTACACGCCAGCCCTTATTGAGCCTATTCATTTGATACCAAACACCACGTACTTCTCATAATTTTTTCCAAAAAACAAAAACCGATCGACATATCACATTTTTATCAATTCTGCACGCTAGCCGTCTCCGAGACCTTTCATTTGATATCAAACACGATATACTTCTGACAACTTTTTGCAAAAAACAAAAACCGATCGACATAGTACATTTTTGTCAATTCTGCAGGCTAGCCCTCTCCGAGACCTTTCATTTGATACCAAACACGACATACTTCTAACAACTTTTTGCATAAAACAAAAGCCGATCGACATGGAACATTTTTGTCAATTCTGCACGCTAGCTCTCAACGAGACCTTTCATTTGAGACCAAACTCGATATATCTTTGAGATTTTTTTGCAAAAAACAAAAGCCGATCAACATTAACCTTTTTTGTTAATTCTACACGCCAGCCCTTATTGAGCCTATTCATTTGATACCAAACACCACGTACTTCTCATAATTTTTTCCAAAAAACAAAAACCGATCGACATAGCACATTTTTGTCAATTCTGCCCGTTAGCCCTCTCCGAGACCTTTCATTTGATACCAAACACGACATACTTCTGACAACTTTTTGCATAAAACAGAAGCCGATCGACATGAAACATTTTTGTCAATTCTGCACGCTAGCCCTCAACGAGACCTTTCATTTGAGACCAAACTCGACATACCTTTGAGATATTTTTGCAAAAAACAAAAGCCGATCAACATTGACCTTTTTAGTTAATTCTACACGCCAGCCCTTATCGAGCGTTTTTATTTGATACCAAACACCACATACTTCTCACAACATTTTCCAAAAAACAAAAGCCGTTCGATATAGAACATTTTTGTTCATTCTGCTCGCTAGCCCTCATCGTGACCTAGCCTAATATAACAAATTTATGTCATTCGCGCACACCAGTCCGTATTGTGTCGTTTCCTTAAAACCCAAGGACGACCTACTTCTAACAACTTTTTACGAAAAACAAATGTAGATCGACATGACTCATTTTTTTTTTTTCATTTTAAAACTGGCCCTTATGGTTTTCTCTCTTTTGAAAACAAACACAGCAAAGTATTCAATTTATTTTATTTAGGAATATTTGACTTTTATTTAGTTACTTTATAATTTGGCAATACTGTTTGTATTAAAAAATAGTAGTTAATTTTTAAATTTATAAATTAATATTGGCAGCACTAATACAACTGCCACCGTCTTCAGTGAAGTTAGTTTAGGAATATTTGGTTTTAATTTAGTTACTTCATCACACATTTGGCAACATTGACTTTTGACATTGGAAACGTCAAAATTTATATTAATTAAATACGTTATGTTTTAAACTTAAATTAGTTGTAACACATTTGCTCAAGTCTATTATTCATGAAATTGTTTTTAAATCTTTGATATCAATGTTCTATTAAAAGATATAATCATTTAAAATTCATAGACAGATTGTCAAAAGTGACGGATGACGGCGTGATTCTTCTTAAATGTAGACATGGCCTCTGGGATCCATTGTTTCAGTGTACCAATTTTTCGCAGTTTTTATTTTTTTAAACAAAAACCACTCACAGTAAAAATATGAGACCCCCAAAAGGCACTCCGGCACAATAGACACTACAACTTGGAAAAAAAATTACAGCAATTACTTAAATGGGCAAGGAGTTTAAGCTGGACACAGGATCGGTGATCGTCGAGATGAATCCAAATATAGATAGATAGATATATAGATAGTGAATCTACCAAAATAGTATATGACTAGCGAATTCTCGGCTACGCCGAGCATTCCCTAGAGCTCCGCTGTCAGTGCAAAAAACAAATGCCGATCGACATGAAACAATTATTTCATATTTCCACGTCAGGCCTCACTAAGACCTTTCATTAGATTGCAAACACGATATACTTCTAATATTTTTTTGCAAAAAACAAAAGCCGGTCGACATGGAACATTTTTGTCAATTCTACACGCTAGCCCTCAACAAGACCTTTCATTTGAGACCAAACTCGACATACTTTTGAGAAATTTTTGCAGAAAACAAAAGCCGATCGGAATGTAACATTTTTCTCAATTCTGCACGCTAGTAGATAATGAATCTATCAAAATAGTATATGATGTTTATATCGCTGAATTCAGAAAAAAATGCTCTATCGAATAACCTAAAAATAAACATATGTTCCCATCTAAAAAGAGAAAGTTGTGTCCCGTATTTTGAGAACCACAGGTCAAAAAAAAGTTTTTTTTGCTCTTTGTATTAGTCTTGTAAAATGGTGGTTCTTTGCTAATTTAACCAACCTCGTAGCTCTTATAGTTCTCGAGATAGAAATGGTGGCACGCTTAAATGGAACACCCTGTATATGAACAACTCACACATAACTTATCAAATAATATCATATATTTAATATTCCAACTTTGGAAATTGATGAATTTTTTCACACCCTTCTACGGGGGGTGCTACTATGTGTTAGACCTAGAAACATTTGTTGTAATGTATATTATTTATTTATAACACGTTCAAAGCGGCACGCGAGACCGTTTAGGAAATAAATAAAAATACATGTTGATAAATAAATGAAATTATAGAGATTTTAAATTTCCCGCGCTTAGGGATTTTGAGATACAACGGTTTAATCATCAAAATACATAAGAAGAAAAGATTTAAATAATACGTTTAACCCAATTTTATGTATTTTTATTATATCTTAACAATATTTGTATTTTCATACAATACATTCAGTTTGACAGAACTTAAATGTCATAACTTGACACAATAAGTATGAAGTTAGTTAAAGAATATATAAAAATGTATTATTTTGAAAATAATTATCTATTTTATAAATATGAATAATGTGAAATAACATACCAAAATTTATAAACTGATACATTTTTATATTGCCAAAAAAAACATGATTATATTCATGTTTTTGTGTTGCTATGTTCATTTATATATTTATGAAGCTGAATTATATATGTATTTATCTACAACTATTGTTATTGTTATTAATAATTTATTTTTTATTATAAATATCAATATAAATGATTATAAAAATATAATAAATACAATTTGAATAGTTATTTTGGAATTTAAGTGATCCTGTGGCGCCATCTGTTGAGGTATATATGAACTACTCGCACATAACTGAAAATTTATATGCCTGTTAGTTGTTCATAAAGTAACCAATTTTTATACGTTCTTTTGCATTATTTCTTAATGAAAACATGAATTTTCGTGCAGTACAATCACAGTCAAGTTCGACTAAGAGAATATAAATATTTGGTTTGAAAAGATGTTTATTGTTTCATACATCAGTTACAAATGGATAAATGGATAGATAATTTGTTTATGTAAACGTTTACATCTGAGAAATCATCTCATTTCATTATAAAATACTACAGAATTTTGAAAAATGTAATCTTTATTGTAATCAAATGTTTTCATCAGAAATGTTAAGAAATGCGTATAAAGAAAGAGTAAATTGCAATTAATAAAAGTTTAATAAAGTCCAGATACATCATTTATTTATATCCTAATTATTTTACAATAAATTGTTAAACAATTCCCTCCAAAACTGTATGAAATAAAGACTTGTCAATTTTGTCCACGTAATCAGACAAAATCTATAGTCTAACTATCTAAAATATTTATAAATTAGATTTAAAAAGTATTTATAATAAGGGTAGAATACTGTACAGTATGAATTTACCTTTGCTAGTGTTTGAATAGTAATCAAAAATCAATTTTTAAAAGTGAGATTCTAAATCGACTTTGAAATGGAGTTTTCTTGATTAAATAATACTTTCTGGAATAGTCTTGTGAATTTATTTTAAAGAATATATTATATTCTCATTCATTTTAACAATATTTGCCCAACGAATTGTTTTAATTAATTTAAAAATTCACCATTGTGTATCTGAGTACGTGTAGGTTATAGTCTCATCTAAAAAATGAAATATTTAACTATTAATATATAAATATTTATATTCCATATGGAAGTACCTTGTAACAGAGATGATTTCGTACAATATTTCATTATACATTTTAGTAAAAATGTCATATTTCAAGCAGATAACTCGGTCGTGTCACCAACTCAAGTGTCAAATACGGCATTTTTGTTAAATTTTATAATATCGTGCAAAATTTCTGGTTTCATTTTAAAGGATACGTTATATTTCCACATTTAATAATGATTTTCATCCAACGAATAGCCTTATTTCATATAAATTTCATCTCGATATGCCAGAGTTCATACAGGTTAGGAAAACTAAATAAAAATGAGAAAAAATTAGTATTAATATGCAAAAATTTATATCATACCTTAAAATACATTGTATTACTGATGATTTGTGATAATTCTCATACAATATCTCGCTGTAATATTAGAAAAAATAGCCTTTTTCACCGAGCTATCCGTCACTTGATGAGCCCCGGAAGCAACTGTCAAAATTGCCGGTTATACAAAACTTTGTATTTTAAAGTGATTTAATTGAAAAGAAAACATATAGATAAATTAAGTTTTATAGTAATACACATAATTATATAAATATTACCTTGTAATTCGCCGTATTTCTCAAGATTTCTCGTTCTAAAATATACCTGTAATGGCTGAATGCAGTTCTCAAACAACTGTCAAAATGGAATTAATTTATTTATTTAAAAAACGTTTTTATTGAATTAGATATATACAAATCATTAAAATATACCTAGTTATAACAAAATATATTACATTTACATTTTATTATAGTCTATTTAAAGAGATATTTATATAAAAGTCTCCACCGGTTGTGTGCCACTGGTTCATTTTCAAACTAAATTTCAATGTGACCAACAAAAATTTAGTAATTTTTGTTAGTCCAAAGTCAATCAACATTTTCAAATGAAAATTACACAAAAACTCGACGATGTTGGGCAAAACGCTCAAGACATATTTGATTCATGATTTTTTCTCAACTTTTTAACTATATATATGAGAATATGGGAGTTTCATTACACTTAAATGTAAAATAAAATAATAAATGTAGATAAATATTTTTTTGTAGCATAATTTTGTATGAATACAATAATGAAATAAAAAAATAAATTCCAAATATTATTAGATCTGATATAAATTCAAATTTACCTTTTATATAATAAATATAACCATACAAAGTTGAGTAGCATGTGCAAGTCGATGGCTGATTTCAAAATGGCAAAATCCAAAAAAGATTGCAGCTTAAATCTCTTCATTCTCGGCTTATTATCCATAACTAGGTGTGTCGTAGGAAGCTTTTACTACATGTCATCTCCTAGGGAGTTGAGCTGGGGTGGAGATTGCACCATACGGGCTATTTTTATATGGGAACCCGTAGTTTCGAACCATAGCTGATCAACCTAGACTTTAATGTTAATAAATTATGGGTTCAAATAAAATAAATTATATCTTACCTTTACATGGACTTTAAAAATACACATTCCCCATATATTGTTCACAGATTTTTTATTTATTTATTGAATGAATATGCATTGTTGATACAATGTTCTGCAAATCCTGAATTAATATTTTATTTGGGAATAAAAATTAAAGAACATATAAATTCAATAAACAAAAAAATATGAATTCAGAATTGTAGAACATTGTATCAACAATGCACATTCATCCGGTAGGGAATTTTCTGTATCATATCTAGCTGACAAAGGATTACGAATGAACTGACTGGAAGAGATTAGAAGAGCCGTTAATTCTAAGATAAACATTGCGAATGATCACATTGAACAAACCACTTCAATCCTACTTAACTTTTAATTGTATATAGTAATTATTGTGTAATAACTATGTGTTTTTTTTATCTATATTCAAAAATGTTCTACCAAGTGCCCACTACAATATCCATTTCAAGTAACTATAAGTATGTTTCGTTGCTGATTTATGGTATAGTTATAGTTAAGTTAACGTTAAATTAACAAAATTGCTGTCAATGGCATGTTACTCAGTTTTGAAAAACAACTACAAAATTGATATTTACTGGAATTGATTTTATATAAATATCTTTACTTCTTACTCTGAAAAGAAATTTTATAATATAACAGATAATTATTTGCTTGTTTTCCAAATTTTTCGGTACTTGTCTTTTATGGACCGTTTCTCATCAAATATGTTTTGTCAGCCATTTTAATAAATAGCTTTATGACTGGCGGCTGGAGTAGGGGTAAAAATAGACATATGCGCTGTGTGATATGACGCGCCTTGTTCAAATTCCAGATTTAAGTTTCTTCGCTGTATTTTCTTTATTATTGTTATTTATTACATTGTTTATTTTATTATAAATCTTACAAATTTTATTTAATTATTTAACTATTTGTGCTTTTGCTGGCATAACTGTTCGTACTCCACTGTTCTTTGGAAACGACTTTCATTGCTACTTATATTTCTTCTGTATTGATTTGTTATTGTCCATTCCTTGTTAATTGTATATTCCAAAAGGGTTGCTCATTTTTCGTTAATGTTTATGTTCAAAGATCTCTGTATTTCCAAATTTCATCTTGGAATTACTTTTAACCAATTCAATGATTTCAGCTAAAATTTAAATATATGTATAAATACAGCAAAAACATAATAAAAAACATACTTACGTTCCAGAATGCACTGTATCTTTCCTTTAAAATATATGTTAATTTATTAATTCTTTTCCTTTCTTCTACAAAATATAAAACTTGTACCACGAATTTTTGACGGCTCTAACATATGATAAACATGAAATGTCAAAAAAGAAATATTTTAAATACACCACATTTAACATTCAGTATATTTGTATATATTTCGCTCACTATTATAATATATTAAAACATAATTCAATTCATAATATCTCTTCACATTTTCCAAAAAAATCAAATAAAAGTTTCATATTGAATTGTCAAATTTGACGGATGAGAACCGTGATTCTTCTTAAATGTAGACATGGCCTCTGGGATCCATTGTTTCAATGTACCAATTTTACTCAGTTTTTATTTTTTTAAACAAAAACCACTCACAGTAAAAATATGAGACCCCCAAAAGGCACTCCGGTACAATAGACACTACAACTTGAGAAAAAAATTACAGCAATTACTTAAATGGACCAGGAGTTTAAGCTGGACACAGGATCGGTGATCGTCGAGATGAATCCAAATATATATAGATAGTGAATCTACCAAAATAGTATATGACTAGCGAATTCTCGGCTACGCCGAGCATTCCCTAGAGCTCCGCTGTCAGTGCAAAAAACAAATACCGATCGACATGAAACAATTATTTCATATTTCCACGTTAGGCCTCACCGAGACCTTTCATTAAATTGCAAACACGATATACTTCTAATATTTTTTTGCAAAAAACAAAAGCCGGTCGACATGAAACAATTTTTGTCATTTATGTACCCCAACTCTCACCGAGACCTTTCATTTGATACCATACACGACATACTTTTGACAACTTTCTGCATAAAACAAAAGTCGATCGACATGACTCATTTTTATCATATCTACACGCTAGCCCACATCGAGACTTTTCATTTGATACCAAACATTATATACTTGTGACAACCTTTTGCAAAAAACAAAAGCAGATCGACATAGCACATTTTTTGTTAATTCTGCACGCTAGCCCTCTCCGAGACCTTTCATTTCATACCAAACACGACATACTTCTGACAACTTTTTGCATAAAACAAAAGCCGATCGACATGGAACATTTTTGTCAATTCTGCACGCTAGCCCTCAACAAGACTTTTCATTTGATACCAAACACCACACACTTCTGACAACTTTTTGCAAAAAACAAATATCGATCGACATAGCACATTTTTATCAATTCTGCACGCTAGCCCTCTCCGAGACCTTTCATTTGATACCAAACACGACATACTTCTAACAACTTTTTGCATAAAACAAAAGCCGATCGACATGGAACATTTTTGTCAATTCTGCACGCTAGCTCTCTCCGAGACCTTTCATTTGAGACCAAACTCGATATATCTTTGAGAATTTTTTTGCAAAAAACAAAAGCCGATCAACATTAACCTTTTTTGTTAATTCTACACGCCAGCCCTTATTGAGCCTATTCATTTGATACCAAACACCACGTACTTCTCATAATTTTTTCCAAAAAACAAAAACCGATCGACATATCACATTTTTATCAATTCTGCACGCTAGCCGTCTCCGAGACCTTTCATTTGATATCAAACACGATATACTTCTGACAACTTTTTGCAAAAAACAAAAACCGATCGACATAGTACATTTTTGTCAATTCTGCAGGCTAGCCCTCTCCGAGACCTTTCATTTGATACCAAACACGACATACTTCTAACAACTTTTTGCATAAAACAAAAGCCGATCGACATGGAACATTTTTGTCAATTCTGCACGCTAGCTCTCAACGAGACCTTTCATTTGAGACCAAACTCGATATATCTTTGAGATTTTTTTGCAAAAAACAAAAGCCGATCAACATTAACCTTTTTTGTTAATTCTACACGCCAGCCCTTATTGAGCCTATTCATTTGATACCAAACACCACGTACTTCTCATAATTTTTTCCAAAAAACAAAAACCGATCGACATAGCACATTTTTGTCAATTCTGCCCGTTAGCCCTCTCCGAGACCTTTCATTTGATACCAAACACGACATACTTCTGACAACTTTTTGCATAAAACAGAAGCCGATCGACATGAAACATTTTTGTCAATTCTGCACGCTAGCCCTCAACGAGACCTTTCATTTGAGACCAAACTCGACATACCTTTGAGATATTTTTGCAAAAAACAAAAGCCGATCAACATTGACCTTTTTAGTTAATTCTACACGCCAGCCCTTATCGAGCGTTTTTATTTGATACCAAACACCACATACTTCTCACAACATTTTCCAAAAAACAAAAGCCGTTCGATATAGAACATTTTTGTTCATTCTGCTCGCTAGCCCTCATCGTGACCTAGCCTAATATAACAAATTTATGTCATTCGCGCACACCAGTCCGTATTGTGTCGTTTCCTTAAAACCCAAGGACGACCTACTTCTAACAACTTTTTACGAAAAACAAATGTAGATCGACATGACTCATTTTTTTTTTTTCATTTTAAAACTGGCCCTTATGGTTTTCTCTCTTTTGAAAACAAACACAGCAAAGTATTCAATTTATTTTATTTAGGAATATTTGACTTTTATTTAGTTACTTTATAATTTGGCAATACTGTTTGTATTAAAAAATAGTAGTTAATTTTTAAATTTATAAATTAATATTGGCAGCACTAATACAACTGCCACCGTCTTCAGTGAAGTTAGTTTAGGAATATTTGGTTTTAATTTAGTTACTTCATCACACATTTGGCAACATTGACTTTTGACATTGGAAACGTCAAAATTTATATTAATTAAATACGTTATGTTTTAAACTTAAATTAGTTGTAACACATTTGCTCAAGTCTATTATTCATGAAATTGTTTTTAAATCTTTGATATCAATGTTCTATTAAAAGATATAATCATTTAAAATTCATAGACAGATTGTCAAAAGTGACGGATGACGGCGTGATTCTTCTTAAATGTAGACATGGCCTCTGGGATCCATTGTTTCAGTGTACCAATTTTTCGCAGTTTTTATTTTTTTAAACAAAAACCACTCACAGTAAAAATATGAGACCCCCAAAAGGCACTCCGGCACAATAGACACTACAACTTGGAAAAAAAATTACAGCAATTACTTAAATGGGCAAGGAGTTTAAGCTGGACACAGGATCGGTGATCGTCGAGATGAATCCAAATATAGATAGATAGATATATAGATAGTGAATCTACCAAAATAGTATATGATGTTTATATCGCTGAATTCAGAAAAAAATGCTCTGTCGAATAACCTAAAAATAAACATATGTTCCCATCTAAAAAGAGAATGTTGTGTTGTGTCCCGTATTTTGAGAACCACAGCTCAAAAAAAAGTTTTTTTTGCTCTTTGTATTAGTCTTGTAAAATGGTGGTTCTTTGCTAATTTAACCAACCTCGTAGCTCTTATAGCTCTCGAGATAGAAATGGTGGCACGCTTAAATGGAACAGCCTGTATATGAACTACTCACACATAACTTATCAAATAATATCATATATTTAATATTCCAACTTTGGAAATTGATGAATTTTTTCACACCCTTCTACGGGGGGTGCTACTATGTGTTAGACCTAGAAACATTTGTTGTAATGTATATTATTTATTTATAACACGTTCAAAGCGGCACGCGAGACCGTTTAGGAAATAAATAAAAATACATGTTGATAAATAAATGAAATTATAGAGATTTTAAATTTCCCGCGCTTAGGGATTTTGAGATACAACGGTTTAATCATCAAAATACATAAGAAGAAAAGATTTAAATAATACATTTAACCCAATTTTATGTATTTTTATTATATCTTAACAATATTTGTATTTTCATACAATACATTCAGTTTGACAGTACTTAAATGTCATAACTTGACACAATAAGTATGAAGTTAGTTAAAGAATATATAAAAATGTATTATTTTGAAAATAATTATCTATTTTATAAATATAAATAATGTGAAATAACATACCAAAATTTATAAACTGATACATTTTTATATTGCCAAAAAAAACATGATTATATTCATGTTTTTGTGTTGCTATGTTCATTTATATATTTATGAAGCTGAATTATATATGTATTTATCTACAACTATTGTTATTGTTATTAATAATTTATTTTTTATTATAAATATCAATATAAATGATTATAAAAGTATAATAAATACAATTTGAATAGTTATTTTGGAATTTAAGTGATCCTGTGGCGCCATCTGTTGAGGTATATATGAACTACTCGCACATAACTGAAAATTTATATGCCTGTTAGTTGTAGATAAAGTAACCAATTTTTATACGTTCTTTTGCATTATTTCTTAATGAAAACATGAATTTTCGTGCAGTACAATCACAGTCAAGTTCGACTAAGAGAATATAAATATTTGGTTTGAAAAGATGTTTATTGTTTCATACATCAGTTACAAATGGATAAATGGATAGATAATTTGTTTATGTAAACGTTTACATCTGAGAAATCATCTCATTTCATTATAAAATACTACAGAATTTTGAAAAATGTAATCTCTATTGTAATCAAATGTTTTCATCAGAAATGTTAAGAAATGCGTATAAAGAAAGAGTAAATTGCAATTAATAAAAGTTTAATAAAGTCCAGATACATCATTTATTTATATAATAATTATTTTACAATAAATTGTTAAACAATTCCCTCCAAAACTGTATGAAATAAAGGCTTGTCAATTTTGTCCACGTAATCAGACAAAATCTATAGTCTAACTATCTAAAATATTTATAAATTAGATTTAAAAAGTATTTATATATAAGGGAAGAATACTGTACAGTATGAATTTACCTTTGGAAGTGTTTGAATAGTAATCAAATATAGTTTTTTAAACGTCAGAGTGTAAATCAATTTTGAAATGCAGTTTTCTTGATTAAATAATCCATTCTGGAATATTCTTTAGTTTGCATTTAATAAAGAATATGTTTTACTATTACTTATTTTTATAATTATTGCCCAATAGATTGTTTTAGTTTATTAAAAAATCCATGTTAGTGTATTTGAGTACGTGTAGGTTATAGTCTCATCTAAAAAATAAAATATTTAACTATTAATATATAAATATTTATATTCTATATAAGTACCTGTATTGGAGATGATTTCTTATTAAATTTCGTACAATACAATTTACTTTTAAACTAATTTTACTATATATTTCTCCAAGCAAATACAAGACTTGCATTATGATTGTTTGATTATATTGTAAATAAGGTTTGCCGTAAATTATTATGTACAATGCACTTTTATGATAATCAGTTACATTTCAGTAGTGTTATTGTCAGTAATTTTATGTTATTTCTCTTCTATAAAGGTACTCTTGTTTGGGTAACCAATTAAAAATTGTAACTGAAATGAAAATACATATTTAAATACAGTGAAACAAATTTAAAATGATATACTTACATCACAAAGTGTATTGTACATATTCTTTTAAACATAGATTACTTTTATTTCTGTATATTTGTCTTTGAAAATATAAAACTTGTACCACGAATTTTTGACGGCTCTAACATATGATAAACGTGAAATGTCAAAAAAGAAATATTTTAAATACACCACATTTAACATTCAGTATATTTGTATATATTTCGCTCACTATTATAGTATATGAAAACATAATTCAATTCATAATATCTCTTCACATTTTCCAAAAAAATCAAATAAAAGTTTCATATTGAATTGTCAAATTTGACGGATGAGAACCGTGATTCTTCTCACATTTGACATGGCCTCTGGGATCCATTGTTTCAGTGTACCAATTTTGCACAGTTTTTATTTTTTTAAACAAAAACCACTCACAGTAAAAATATGAGACCCCCAAAAGGCACTCCGGCACAATAGACACTACAACTTGGAAAAAAAATTACAGCAATTACTCGAATGGTCTAGGAGTTTGAGCTGGACAAACGATGCCTGATCGTCGTGATGAATCCAAATATAGATAGATAGATAGATAGATAGATAGATAGATATATAGATAGTGAATCTATCAAAATAGTATATGATGTTTATATCGCTGAATTCAGAAAAAAATGCTCTGTCGAATAACCTAAAAATAAACATATGTTCCCATCTAAAAAGAGAATGTTGTGTTGTGTCCCGTATTTTGAGAACCACAGCTCAAAAAAAAGTTTTTTTTGCTCTTTGTATTAGTCTTGTAAAATGGTGGTTCTTTGCTAATTTAACCAACCTCGTAGCTCTTATAGCTCTCGAGATAGAAATGGTGGCACGCTTAAATGGAACAGCCTGTATATGAACTACTCACACATAACTTATCAAATAATATCATATATTTAATATTCCAACTTTGGAAATTGATGAATTTTTTCGCACCCTTCTACGGGGGGTGCTACTATGTGTTAGACCTAGAAACATTTGTTGTAATGTATATTATTTATTTATAACACGTTCAAAGCGGCACGCGAGACCGTTTAGGAAATAAATAAAAATACATGTTGATAAATAAATGAAATTATAGAGATTTTAAATTTCCCGCGCTTAGGGATTTTGAGATACAACGGTTTAATCATCAAAATACATAAGAAGAAAAGATTTAAATAATACGTTTAACCCAATTTTATGTATTTTTATTATATCTTAACAATATTTGTATTTTCATACAATACATTCAGTTTGACAGTACTTAAATGTCATAACTTGACACAATAAGTATGAAGTTAGTTAAAGAATATATAAAAATGTATTATTTTGAAAATAATTATCTATTTTATAAATATAAATAATGTGAAATAACATACCAAAATTTATAAACTGATACATTTTTATATTGCCAAAAAAAACATGATTATATTCATGTTTTTGTGTTGCTATGTTCATTTATATATTTATGAAGCTGAATTATATATGTATTTATCTACAACTATTGTTATTGTTATTAATAATTTATTTTTTATTATAAATATCAATATAAATGATTATAAAAGTATAATAAATACAATTTGAATAGTTATTTTGGAATTTAAGTGATCCTGTGGCGCCATCTGTTGAGGTATATATGAACTACTCGCACATAACTGAAAATTTATATGCCTGTTAGTTGTAGATAAAGTAACCAATTTTTATACGTTCTTTTGCATTATTTCTTAATGAAAACATGAATTTTCGTGCAGTACAATCACAGTCAAGTTCGACTAAGAGAATATAAATATTTGGTTTGAAAAGATGTTTATTGTTTCATACATCAGTTACAAATGGATAAATGGATAGATAATTTGTTTATGTAAACGTTTACATCTGAGAAATCATCTCATTTCATTATAAAATACTACAGAATTTTGAAAAATGTAATCTCTATTGTAATCAAATGTTTTCATCAGAAATGTTAAGAAATGCGTATAAAGAAAGAGTAAATTGCAATTAATAAAAGTTTAATAAAGTCCAGATACATCATTTATTTATATAATAATTATTTTACAATAAATTGTTAAACAATTCCCTCCAAAACTGTATGAAATAAAGGCTTGTCAATTTTGTCCACGTAATCAGACAAAATCTATAGTCTAACTATCTAAAATATTTATAAATTAGATTTAAAAAGTATTTATATATAAGGGAAGAATACTGTACAGTATGAATTTACCTTTGGAAGTGTTTGAATAGTAATCAAATATAGTTTTTTAAACGTCAGAGTGTAAATCAATTTTGAAATGCAGTTTTCTTGATTAAATAATCCATTCTGGAATATTCTTTAGTTTGCATTTAATAAAGAATATGTTTTACTATTACTTATTTTTATAATTATTGCCCAATAGATTGTTTTAGTTTATTAAAAAATCCATGTTAGTGTATTTGAGTACGTGTAGGTTATAGTCTCATCTAAAAAATAAAATATTTAACTATTAATATATAAATATTTATATTCTATATAAGTACCTGTATTGGAGATGATTTCTTATTAAATTTCGTACAATACAATTTACTTTTAAACTAATTTTACTATATATTTCTCCAAGCAAATACAAGACTTGCATTATGATTGTTTGATTATATTGTAAGTAAGGTTTGCCGTAAATTATTATGTACAATGCACTTTTATGATAATCAGTTACATTTCAGTAGTGTTATTGTCAGTAATTTTATGTTATTTCTCTTCTATAAAGGTACTCTTGTTTGGGTAACCAATTAAAAATTGTAACTGAAATGAAAATACATATTTAAATACAGTGAAACAAATTTAAAATGATATACTTACATCACAAAGTGTATTGTACATATTCTTTTAAACATAGATTACTTTTATTTCTGTATATTTGTCTTTGAAAATATAAAACTTGTACCACGAATTTTTGACGGCTCTAACATATGATAAACGTGAAATGTCAAAAAAGAAATATTTTAAATACACCACATTTAACATTCAGTATATTTGTATATATTTCGCTCACTATTATAGTATATGAAAACATAATTCAATTCATAATATCTCTTCACATTTTCCAAAAAAATCAAATAAAAGTTTCATATTGAATTGTCAAATTTGACGGATGAGAACCGTGATTCTTCTCACATTTGACATGGCCTCTGGGATCCATTGTTTCAGTGTACCAATTTTGCACAGATTTTATTTTTTTAAACAAAAACCACTCACAGTAAAAATATGAGACCCCCAAAAGGCACTCCGGCACAATAGACACTACAACTTGGAAAAAAAATTACAGCAATTACTCGAATGGTCTAGGAGTTTGAGCTGGACAAACGATGCCTGATCGTCGTGATGAATCCAAATATAGATAGATAGATAGATAGATAGATAGATAGATATATAGATAGTGAATCTATCAAAATAGTATATGATGTTTATATCGCTGAATTCAGAAAAAAATCCTCTATCGAATAACCTAAAAATAAACATATGTTCCCATCTAAAAAGAGAAAGTTGTGTCCCGTATTTTGAGAACCACAGGTCAAAAAAAAGTTTTTTTTGCTTTTTGTATTAGTCTTGTAAAATGGTGGTTCTTTGCTAATTTAACCAACCTCGTAGCTCTTATAGTTCTCAAAATAGAAATGGTGGCACGCTTAAATGGAACAACCTGTATATGAACTACTCACACATAACTTATCAAATAATATCATATATTTAATATTCCAACTTTGGAAATTGATGAATTTTTTTCACACCCTTCTACGGGGGGTGCTACTATGTGTTAGACCTAGAAACATTTGTTGTAATGTATATTATTTATTTATAACACGTTCAAAGCGGCACGCGAGACCGTTTATGAAATAAATAAAAATACATGTTGATAAATAAATGAAATTATAGAGATTTTAAATTTCCCGCGCTTAGGGATTTTGAGATACAACGGTTTAATAATCAAAATACATAAAAAGAAAAGATTTAAATAATACGTTTAACCCAATTTTATGTATTTTTATTATATCTTAACAATATTTGTATTTTCATACAATACATTCAGTTTGACAGAACTTAAATGTCATAACTTGACACAATAAGTATGAAGTTAGTTAAAGAATATATAAAAATGTATTATTTTGAAAATATTTATCTATTTTATAAATATAAATAATGTGAAATAACATACCAAAATTTATAAACTGATACATTTTTATATTGCCAAAAAAAACATGATTATATTCATGTTTTTCTGTTGCTATGTTCATTTATGTATTTATGAAGCTGAATTATATATGTATTTATCTACAACTATTGTTATTGTTATTAGTAATTTATTTTTTATTATAAATATCAATATAAATGATTATAAAAGTATAATAAATACAATTTGAATAGTTATTTTGGAATTTAAGTGATTCTGTGGCGCCATCTGTTGAGGTATATATGAACTACTCACACATAACTGAAAATTTATATGCCTGTTAGTTGTAGATAAAGTAACCAATTTTTGTACGTTCTTTTGCATTATTTCTTAATGAAAACATGAATTTTCGTGCAGTACAATCACAGTCAAGTTCGACTAAGAGAATATGAATATTTGGTTTGAAAAGATGTTTATTGTTTCATACATCAGTTACAAATGAATAAATGGATAGATACTTTGTTTATGTAAACGTTTACATCTGAGAAATCATCTCATTTCATTATAAAATACTACAGAATTTTGAAAACTGTAATCTCTGTTGTAATCATATGTTTTCATCAGAAATGTCAAAAAATGCGTAAAGAAAGTGTAAAATGCAATTAATTAAAGTTTAATAAGGTCCAGATACATCATTTATTTATATACTAATTATTGTACATTAAATTGTTAAACAATTCCCTCCAAAACGGTATGAAGCAAAGGGTTTTCAGGTTTTCCACTTAATCAGACAAAATCCATTGTCTAGCTCTCTAAAATATGTATAAATTAGATAAAAAAAGTATTTATAATAAGGGAAGAATACTGTACAGTATGTATTTACCTTTGCAAGTGTTTGAATAGTAATCAAATATCAATTTTCAAAAGTGAGATTGTAAATCGACTTTGAAATGGAGTTTTCTTGATTAAATAATCCATTCTGGAATAGTCTTGTGAATTTATTTTAAAGAATATATTATATTCTCATTCATTTTAACAATATTTGCCCAATGAATTGTTTTATTTAATTTAAAAATTCATTTTAGTGTATCTGAGTACGTGTAGGTTATAGTCTGATCTAAAAAATAAATTATTTAACGATTAATATATAAATATTTATATTCCATATGTAAGTACCTTGTAATAGAGATGATTTCGTACAATATTTCATTATACATTTTAGCAAAAATGTGATTTTTCAAGCAGATAACTCGGTCTTGTCTCCAACTCAAGTGTCAAATGCATCATTTTTGTTAAATTTTATAATATCGTGCAATTTTTCTAGTTTCATTTTAAAGGATACGTTATATTCCCACGTTTAATAATGTTTTTTATCCAACGAAATGCTTTATTTCATTTAAAATTAATCTCGATATGCCAGAGTTCATATAGGTTAATAACTAAATAAAAATGAGAAAAAATTAGTATTAATATGCAAATATTTATATCATACCTTAAAGTACATGGTATTACTGATAATTTGTAATAATTTTCATACAATATCTCGCTGTAATTTTAGAAAAAAATAGCCTTTTTCAGCGAGCTATCCGTCACTTGATGAGCCCCGGAAGCAACTGTCAAAATTGCCGGTTATACAAAACTTTGTATTTTAAAGTGTTTTAATTGAAAAGAAAATATATAGATAAATTAAGTTTTATAGTAATAGACATAATAATACAAACATTACCTTGTGATTCGCCGTATTTCTCAAGATTTATTCTTTTGAAATGTACCTGTAATGGTAGAATGCAGTTCTCAAACAAATGTGAAAACGAACGTCAAAATGGAATTAATATTTTTATTTAAAATACATTTTTATTGAAATGTATATGTACGAATCATTAAAACATACTGATTTATAACAAAATATATTATATTTACAATTTATAATAGCCTATTTATATTTTTGGTAGCCTTACGTATGATAAACGTCAGAAATCAAAAATTTAAATATTTTAAATACACCACACTTAATATTCAGTGTATTTGTATATATTTCGCTCACTATTTTAATGTGTAAAAACATAATTACCTTTACAATATCTCTTTTCATATTCAAAATAAATCAATTAAAAGTTTCATATTGAATTGTCAAAAATGACGGATGGCACAACAATTCTTTTTAAATTTAAACCTGGCATCTAGGATATTTTTTTCAGTTTTGTTCCAGTTATACTTTTTAGCTTAGTTTTCGATTTTTTACACAAAAACTATGCACGGTAAAAATATGGGACACCCTAAAGCGATTGGTCCTCATTAAACCACATCTAATAAAATAATATTAAAATTATTACATGAATGGTTTGACCTGTACCCGTGAGCAAACTTTTTACGATGCTCGAGATGAATCCAAATATAGATATATATATATATATATATATATATATATATATATATATATATATATATATAGTGAATCTATCAAAATAGTATATGACTAGCGAATTCTCGGCTACGCCGAGCATTCCCTAGAGCTCCGCTGACAATGCAAAAAACAAATGCCAATCGACGTGAAACAGTTTTTTCATGTCTGCATGTCAGTCCTCATCGAAACTTTTCATTAGATTCCAAACACGATATACTTCTAATAACTTTTCGCGAAAAACAAAAGCCGGTCGACATAAAACATTTTTCTCAATTATGCACGCCAGCCCTCACCGAGACCTTTCATTTAATTCGAAACACAACATACTTCTGACATTTTTTTTTTTTTGCATAAAACAAAAGCCGATCAACATTGTGCAATTTTGTTAATTTTTCACGCAAACCTTCATCGAGACCTTTATTTTGATACCAAACACCACATACTTCTGACAACTTTTTGCTAAAAACAAAAACCGATCGACATAGTACATTTTTGTCAATTCCGCAGGCTAGCCCTCTCCGAGACATTTCATTTGATACCAAACACGACATACTTCTGACAACTTTTTGCAAAAAAACAAAAGCCGATTGACATGGCACCTTTTTATCAATTCTGCACGCTAGCCCTCTCCGAGACCTTTCATTTGATATCAAACACGACATACTTCTGACAACTTTTTGCTAAAAACAAAAACCGATCGACATAGTACATTTTTGTCAATTCCGCAGGCTAGCCCTCTCCGAGACCTTTCATTTGATACCAAACACGACATACTTCTGACAACTTTTTGCATAAAACAAAAGCCGATCGACATGGAACATTTTTGTCAATTCTGTACGCCAGCCTCAACGAGACCTTTCATTTGACACCAAACTCGACATACCTTTGAGAAATTTTTGCAAAAAACAAAAGCCGATCAACATTGACCTTTTTTGTTAATTCTACACGCCAGCCTTTATCGAGCTTTTTCATTTGATACCAAGCACCACATACTTCTCACAACTTTTTCCAAAAAACAAAAGCCGTTCGATATAGAACATTTTTGTTCATTTTGCACGCTAGCCCTCATCGTGACCTAGCCTAATATAACATTCACTGTCTTCAGTAACGTTCATTTGGGAATATTTGTTCTTTGTTCAGTTACTTTATTAAACATTTGGCAATATTGACTTATAAAATTCGAAAATACCCAAACACGACTTTTTTCTGATAACATTTTGCAAAAAACAAATTCTAGTCTACATAGAACATTTTTGTCATTCGTGGACACCAGTCCGTATTGTGTCGTTTCCTTAAAACCCAAGGACGACCGACTTCTAACAACTTTTTATGAAAAACCAATGCAGATCGACATGACACATTTTTTTGTCATTTTAAAACTGGCCCTTATGGTTTCCTTTCTTTTGATAACAAACACCACACACTTGTGACAACTTTTTGCAAAAAACAAAAACCTATCGAGATAACACATTTTTGTCAATTCTGCACGTTAGCCCTCAACCAGACGTTTCATTTGAGACCAAACTTGACATACCTTGGAGAACTTCTTGCAGAAAACAAAAGCCGATCGGAATGGAACATTTTTGTCAATTTTGCACGCTTGCCCTCAACTAGACCTTTCATTTGACACCAAACTCGACATACCTTTGAGAACTTTTTGCAAAAAACAAAAACCGATCGACATAGCATATTTTTGTCAATTCTGCACGCGAGCCCTCAACGTGACCTTTCATTTGAGACCAAACTCGACATACCTTTGAAAAAGTTTTGCAAAAAACAAAAGCCAATCAACATTGACCATTTTTGTTAATTCTACACGCCAGCTCTTATCGAGCTCTTTCATTTGATACCAAACACCACATACTTCTAACAACTTTTTCCAAAAAACAAAAGCCGTTCGTTATGGAACATTTTTGTTCATTCTGCACGCTAGCCCTCATCAAAACCTAGCCTAATACAATGTACACTGTCTGCAGTAAAGTTCATTTGGGCATATTTGTTCTTTGTTTAGTTACTTCATTACACATTTGCCAACATTGACTTATGTAATTCGAAAATATCCAAACACGACATTTTTCTGACAACATTTTGCAAAAAAAAACAAGTTATAATCTACCTAGAACATTTTTGTCTTTCGTACACACCAGTCCACATTGTGTTATTTTCTTAAAACCCAAGGACGACCAACTTCTAACAACTTTTTACGAAAAACAAATGCAGATCGACATGACACATTTTTTTGTCATTTCAAAATCGGCCCAGATGGTTTTCTTTCTTTTGATATCAAACACAGCAAAGTGTTTAATTTAATTAAGAACATTTGTTTTTTATTTAGTTACTTCATAATTTGGCAATAATGTTTGTATTAAAATATTGTAGTTAATTTTTAAATTTATAAATTACCATCGGCAATCCTAATATAACAGCCACTGTCTTCAGTGAAGTTCATTTAGGAATATTTGTTTTTTGTTTAGTTATTTCATCACACATTTGGCAACATTGACTTATGTAATTCGAAACGTCAAAATTTAAAATAAATAAATGTGTTGTGTTATAAAGTTAAAATATTGGTAAAACCTTTGCTCAGGACTATTATTCACGACACTGTTTTCAGATCTTTGATATCAATGTTCTATTAAAAGATACAATCGATTAAAGTTCATAGACAGATTGTCAAAAGTGACGGATGACTGCGTGATTCTTCTTAAATTTATACATGGCATCTAGGATATTTTTTTCAGTTTTGTTCCAGTTATACTTTTTAGCTTAGTTTTCGATTTTTTACACAAAAACTATGCACGGTAAAAATATGAGTCACCCTAAAGCGATTGGTCCTCATTAAACCACATCTAATAAAATAATATTAAAATTATTACATGAATGGTTTGACCTGTACCCGTGAGCAAACTTTTTGCGATGCTCGAGATGAATCCAAATATAGATATATAGTGAATCTATCAAAATAGTATATGACTAGCGAATTCTCGGCTACGCCGAGCATTCCCTAGAGCTCCGCTGTCAGTGCAAAAAACAAATACCGATCGACATGAAACAATTATTTCATATTTCCACGTTAGGCCTCACCGAGACCTTTCATTAAATTGCAAACACGATATACTTCTAATATTTTTTTGCAAAAAACAAAAGCCGGTCGACATGAAACAATTTTTGTCATTTATGTACCCCAACTCTCACCGAGACCTTTCATTTGATACCATACACGACATACTTTTGACAACTTTCTGCATAAAACAAAAGTCGATCGACATGACTCATTTTTATCATATCTACACGCTAGCCCACATCGAGACTTTTCATTTGATACCAAACATTATATACTTGTGACAACCTTTTGCAAAAAACAAAAGCAGATCGACATAGCACATTTTTTGTTAATTCTGCACGCTAGCCCTCTCCGAGACCTTTCATTTCATACCAAACACGACATACTTCTGACAACTTTTTGCATAAAACAAAAGCCGATCGACATGGAACATTTTTGTCAATTCTGCACGCTAGCCCTCAACAAGACTTTTCATTTGATACCAAACACCACACACTTCTGACAACTTTTTGCAAAAAACAAATATCGATCGACATAGCACATTTTTATCAATTCTGCACGCTAGCCCTCTCCGAGACCTTTCATTTGATACCAAACACGACATACTTCTAACAACTTTTTGCATAAAACAAAAGCCGATCGACATGGAACATTTTTGTCAATTCTGCACGCTAGCTCTCTCCGAGACCTTTCATTTGAGACCAAACTCGATATATCTTTGAGAATTTTTTTGCAAAAAACAAAAGCCGATCAACATTAACCTTTTTTGTTAATTCTACACGCCAGCCCTTATTGAGCCTATTCATTTGATACCAAACACCACGTACTTCTCATAATTTTTTCCAAAAAACAAAAACCGATCGACATATCACATTTTTATCAATTCTGCACGCTAGCCGTCTCCGAGACCTTTCATTTGATATCAAACACGATATACTTCTGACAACTTTTTGCAAAAAACAAAAACCGATCGACATAGTACATTTTTGTCAATTCTGCAGGCTAGCCCTCTCCGAGACCTTTCATTTGATACCAAACACGACATACTTCTAACAACTTTTTGCATAAAACAAAAGCCGATCGACATGGATCATTTTTGTCAATTCTGCACGCTAGCTCTCAACGAGACCTTTCATTTGAGACCAAACTCGATATATCTTTGAGATTTTTTTGCAAAAAACAAAAGCCGATCAACATTAACCTTTTTTGTTAATTCTACACGCCAGCCCTTATTGAGCCTATTCATTTGATACCAAACACCACGTACTTCTCATAATTTTTTCCAAAAAACAAAAACCGATCGACATAGCACATTTTTGTCAATTCTGCCCGTTAGCCCTCTCCGAGACCTTTCATTTGATACCAAACACGACATACTTCTAACAACTTTTTGCATAAAACAGAAGCCGATCGACATGAAACATTTTTGTCAATTCTGCACGCTAGCCCTCAACGAGACCTTTCATTTGAGACCAAACTCGACATACCTTTGAGATATTTTTGCAAAAAACAAAAGCCGATCAACATTGACCTTTTTAGTTAATTCTACACGCCAGCCCTTATCGAGCGTTTTTATTTGATACCAAACACCACATACTTCTCACAACATTTTCCAAAAAACAAAAGCCGTTCGATATAGAACATTTTTGTTCATTCTGCTCGCTAGCCCTCATCGTGACCTAGCCTAATATAACAAATTTATGTCATTCGCGCACACCAGTCCGTATTGTGTCGTTTCCTTAAAACCCAAGGACGACCTACTTCTAACAACTTTTTACGAAAAACAAATGTAGATCGACATGACTCATTTTTTTTTTTTTCATTTTAAAACTGGCCCTTATGGTTTTCTCTCTTTTGAAAACAAACACAGCAAAGTATTCAATTTATTTTATTTAGGAATATTTGACTTTTATTTAGTTACTTTATAATTTGGCAATACTGTTTGTATTAAAAAATAGTAGTTAATTTTTAAATTTATAAATTAATATTGGCAGCACTAATACAACTGCCACCGTCTTCAGTGAAGTTAGTTTAGGAATATTTGGTTTTAATTTAGTTACTTCATCACACATTTGGCAACATTGACTTTTGACATTGGAAACGTCAAAATTTATATTAATTAAATACGTTATGTTTTAAACTTAAATTAGTTGTAACACATTTGCTCAAGTCTATTATTCATGAAATTGTTTTTAAATCTTTGATATCAATGTTCTATTAAAAGATATAATCATTTAAAATTCATAGACAGATTGTCAAAAGTGACGGATGACGGCGTGATTCTTCTTAAATGTAGACATGGCCTCTGGGATCCATTGTTTCAGTGTACCAATTTTTCGCAGTTTTTATTTTTTTAAACAAAAACCACTCACAGTAAAAATATGAGACCCCCAAAAGGCACTCCGGCACAATAGACACTACAACTTGGAAAAAAAATTACAGCAATTACTTAAATGGGCAAGGAGTTTAAGCTGGACACAGGATCGGTGATCGTCGAGATGAATCCAAATATAGATAGATAGATATATAGATAGTGAATCTACCAAAATAGTATATGATGTTTATATCGCTGAATTCAGAAAAAAATGCTCTGTCGAATAACCTAAAAATAAACATATGTTCCCATCTAAAAAGAGAATGTTGTGTTGTGTCCCGTATTTTGAGAACCACAGCTCAAAAAAAAGTTTTTTTTGCTCTTTGTATTAGTCTTGTAAAATGGTGGTTCTTTGCTAATTTAACCAACCTCGTAGCTCTTATAGCTCTCGAGATAGAAATGGTGGCACGCTTAAATGGAACAGCCTGTATATGAACTACTCACACATAACTTATCAAATAATATCATATATTTAATATTCCAACTTTGGAAATTGATGAATTTTTTCACACCCTTCTACGGGGGGTGCTACTATGTGTTAGACCTAGAAACATTTGTTGTAATGTATATTATTTATTTATAACACGTTCAAAGCGGCACGCGAGACCGTTTAGGAAATAAATAAAAATACATGTTGATAAATAAATGAAATTATAGAGATTTTAAATTTCCCGCGCTTAGGGATTTTGAGATACAACGGTTTAATCATCAAAATACATAAGAAGAAAAGATTTAAATAATACGTTTAACCCAATTTTATGTATTTTTATTATATCTTAACAATATTTGTATTTTCATACAATACATTCAGTTTGACAGTACTTAAATGTCATAACTTGACACAATAAGTATGAAGTTAGTTAAAGAATATATAAAAATGTATTATTTTGAAAATAATTATCTATTTTATAAATATAAATAATGTGAAATAACATACCAAAATTTATAAACTGATACATTTTTATATTGCCAAAAAAAACATGATTATATTCATGTTTTTGTGTTGCTATGTTCATTTATATATTTATGAAGCTGAATTATATATGTATTTATCTACAACTATTGTTATTGTTATTAATAATTTATTTTTTATTATAAATATCAATATAAATGATTATAAAAGTATAATAAATACAATTTGAATAGTTATTTTGGAATTTAAGTGATCCTGTGGCGCCATCTGTTGAGGTATATATGAACTACTCGCACATAACTGAAAATTTATATGCCTGTTAGTTGTAGATAAAGTAACCAATTTTTATACGTTCTTTTGCATTATTTCTTAATGAAAACATGAATTTTCGTGCAGTACAATCACAGTCAAGTTCGACTAAGAGAATATAAATATTTGGTTTGAAAAGATGTTTATTGTTTCATACATCAGTTACAAATGGATAAATGGATAGATAATTTGTTTATGTAAACGTTTACATCTGAGAAATCATCTCATTTCATTATAAAATACTACAGAATTTTGAAAAATGTAATCTCTATTGTAATCAAATGTTTTCATCAGAAATGTTAAGAAATGCGTATAAAGAAAGAGTAAATTGCAATTAATAAAAGTTTAATAAAGTCCAGATACATCATTTATTTATATAATAATTATTTTACAATAAATTGTTAAACAATTCCCTCCAAAACTGTATGAAATAAAGGCTTGTCAATTTTGTCCACGTAATCAGACAAAATCTATAGTCTAACTATCTAAAATATTTATAAATTAGATTTAAAAAGTATTTATATATAAGGGAAGAATACTGTACAGTATGAATTTACCTTTGGAAGTGTTTGAATAGTAATCAAATATAGTTTTTTAAACGTCAGAGTGTAAATCAATTTTGAAATGCAGTTTTCTTGATTAAATAATCCATTCTGGAATATTCTTTAGTTTGCATTTAATAAAGAATATGTTTTACTATTACTTATTTTTATAATTATTGCCCAATAGATTGTTTTAGTTTATTAAAAAATCCATGTTAGTGTATTTGAGTACGTGTAGGTTATAGTCTCATCTAAAAAATAAAATATTTAACTATTAATATATAAATATTTATATTCTATATAAGTACCTGTATTGGAGATGATTTCTTATTAAATTTCGTACAATACAATTTACTTTTAAACTAATTTTACTATATATTTCTCCAAGCAAATACAAGACTTGCATTATGATTGTTTGATTATATTGTAAATAAGGTTTGCCGTAAATTATTATGTACAATGCACTTTTATGATAATCAGTTACATTTCAGTAGTGTTATTGTCAGTAATTTTATGTTATTTCTCTTCTATAAAGGTACTCTTGTTTGGGTAACCAATTAAAAATTGTAACTGAAATGAAAATACATATTTAAATACAGTGAAACAAATTTAAAATGATATACTTACATCACAAAGTGTATTGTACATATTCTTTTAAACATAGATTACTTTTATTTCTGTATATTTGTCTTTGAAAATATAAAACTTGTACCACGAATTTTTGACGGCTCTAACATATGATAAACGTGAAATGTCAAAAAAGAAATATTTTAAATACACCACATTTAACATTCAGTATATTTGTATATATTTCGCTCACTATTATAGTATATGAAAACATAATTCAATTCATAATATCTCTTCACATTTTCCAAAAAAATCAAATAAAAGTTTCATATTGAATTGTCAAATTTGACGGATGAGAACCGTGATTCTTCTCACATTTGACATGGCCTCTGGGATCCATTGTTTCAGTGTACCAATTTTGCACAGTTTTTATTTTTTTAAACAAAAACCACTCACAGTAAAAATATGAGACCCCCAAAAGGCACTCCGGCACAATAGACACTACAACTTGGAAAAAAAATTACAGCAATTACTCGAATGGTCTAGGAGTTTGAGCTGGACAAACGATGCCTGATCGTCGTGATGAATCCAAATATAGATAGATAGATAGATAGATAGATAGATATATAGATAGTGAATCTATCAAAATAGTATATGACTAGCGAATTCTCGGCTATGCCGAGCATTCCCTAGAGCTCCGCTGTCAGTACAAAAAACAAATGCCAATCGATATGAAACAATTTTTTCATATCTGCTCGTTAGCCCTTACTGAGACCTTTCATTAGATTCCAAACAAGATATGTTTCCAATAACTTTTTGCAAAAAACAAATGCCGGTCGACATGAAAATTTTTTGTCATTTATGCACACCAGCCTTAACCGAGACCTTTCATTTGATACCAAACACGACATACTTCTGACAACTTTTTGCATAAAACAAAAGTCGATCGACATGGATCATTTTTGTCATTTCTGCACGCTAGCCCACAACGAGACGTTTCATTTGATACCAAACATGACATATTTCTAACAATTTTTTGAAAAAAAAAAAAGCCGGTCGACCTAAAATATATTTGTCATTTATGCAAGCCAGAATACATTTACATAGAAAACATCCATTTTTAAAATAATTTTAGACTTTAACAAAAATTAATAATTAATATTAATTATAACATTTACTAGAATGATATAATAACAATAATAAACTCTCAGATAAATATTTTTTTTATTTCCGTAACTGTCTGATTTTTAGCGAAAGAGTTACATTTTATATTTAATATATTTCAGACGTGCAGTACAATCGGTTATGATTTTATCTGATGTAGAATTGAAATTTAAACAACTTTGTACTTTTGTAGTTTTGCTCTAAATATATCAGGAGAGAGAGTTTTCAAAATTTTTTGAAATCCCATTTTATCCTATGTTTCTTGTTTTATTGCGTGTAGATGTGTAGATTTCAATGTTATTTTTTTCATACTTCTTTATCTCTTTACCTATTCATTTTAGCGCTAATAAGGAACAGAAATAATTTGTTTAAAAATTAAGTAGGCATCCTATAAATTCAACTTTCATAATTATTCATATTTAATGATATATTAATTAAATAAAATTTAAGGTGTTTTAGAAAATGAATTAAGATTGCCTTGATAGATGAAAAAAATTTTTGAATAAATTATCTAATAACACTTTCCGCTCATCGATAATTTATTATTTTATTTTAAATTATTGTATTCTTGTATTAAAAATAACTATAACTTTGTTTATAAATTTAATTACTATACAATAATATTTTTGAATTAATAAATCTATATTTTTAAATAATATATACACATATTTTTTATAGGTTTAACAATACCGTTTAAACCAGTCTTTGTAAAATTTGTTTCTGTGTACATCAGAAAAAATCAATATTTTAATAGTTAAAAAAAATCACATAAATGGTACTAATTATGAATTTCATTGCATCTGCTAAGGAAGGAATCGATATAATTATTCAACAATTAAATATTTTTATATTTAATTTTATATGTATATGAATAAAAATATTATTTTTAGGTATAAATGAAATTTATAATTCTAAGCAAAAACAAGAACATAATAATATTTTGAATACTTTGTGACATATCAAACTAACTGGTTGTGCTAGTGTTGTTTTACTTATTTCCAAATCACCAGTGTGATGTGAAAAGAAAAAAATCATTTACAGCTGACTTCTTATTTTGTAAATCTAGAATGAATTTGTTTTGACAGGAATAAGGACATTTTATTTCCAAAAGTTCAAATCCGTTTTCTGTTTTCATAAAACCATCATCACTACATGCTAAGTATGGTTGGTTTGATAATATTAAGCTTGAAATACTGATCTCGCTTCACTTTCGATTTTCAAGCCATAACGCCATAGCTTGATTACAATAAAAATTATAGCCATTGATTCTTATCAACAACATTTTCATTATAATAATCATTGTCATATTTTCTCTGTACCAATCTAATTCTTTTGGTACATATGTACATCTACAATGAAAGAGTTCATTGTAGAATATGTAGTATTATTGCGATATGTCTATCGTCTGAAATTTTTATTACAGTTTTTATTTCTTGGCTTCTACTTTCTACTCATTCTTTCTTTACACTTTCAGCCCTATTTAAAGTGCTTTCAATTTCGCTATAAGTATAATACTTTATGCACTCGTTTCAGGCAAAATTTCTTTGCTTACGTTATGAAAATGCAAAAAGAGTACCAGGACAATTTCCAGAAGTGTTTATGTAGAATGGTTTTATTGAATCTTTGTGTTATTTTTCAAACTGCGCTTGTGAAGGCTTGTTCCAAATGATAGACTGATCAGTTTTGGACTATATTTTAGAATTCTTATTTAAATGTTTCTTCACGACACAGTTATAATTAAAGGTAAAATTATAGAATTAACACATATGCAAACAAATACTTTGTTTCTTGGAGTAGTTTCATTTGTACAAGTTGTGATACACAATAAATTGCTAACTCCTTTACATTTCTTAATAAAATGAAGTCTCTTTATGACAATACAGCAAAAAGAATATCTAGTCCAGGGGGCTGAAACAGTATTGCGATGCGTGAAACAAAGTTTCAATCTAGATCTCTTTGAAAATCTATTCCGAAGCCGATCAGAGATGTCACTACTAGTTCCAAATTTTAGTATTTTTTTTAGTAATATTATATTATTAAGTTCTTTGGTGACATTTATTTAAAAATGAATGTTTTCTCATCAAGTATCACATGCAATTCTTTTATTGTCTATTTTCTTTGACATTTTACAAATATTTTGATTTGAATTAATGTAAAATATTTAATTATCATTGGTAAGAACAGTATTATTTTTTGTAGGAATTTTATAGGTATTTTGTTATAGTACCGTTGATTGAAAAATTAATTGATTCCTCTATCAACGGTAATACTAAAATATACAAAGTAAAATTTTTTTTCTACAAATTTTGAATATTTAGTAAATATTAACTCAAATATTTAAATCTGATTTGTAACTTGTTTTTATTTTAAATTATAAATATACCAGAAAATAAGAAAAAAAGTATATAATTACTAAATATCTCACAATAACACATATTTTAAAAGAAAGTTTTAAAATATTATTTATTATGGTCATAAAAATAAATATTTTACAATATAGTTAATCCTTAATATTGACATTACTAGAAATATCTCTTCATGATAAATATTGTATGAAATACAATATGAAGAAATAAATATCAAACAGAAAACAAAATAATTTGAATTATGGGGTTTGACATTACCGACCGTTAACGCACATGTCAAATTTAGTTCCCGAAACCGACCCTAAGGGGCGCTAAAATTTGTTTTCACAGATGATAAGGTAGATATCCAATCTTCTACTAATATATTTCCTTAATCTATGATCTAGTCTTATTGAATTTAAATGCATAATAAAGTCTAATACTTATATTTTCACCATTGTCAAAATGACAAGATAATTTGACAACTTTGTTTTGGATGCATTCAAACATGTGTTATACATTCGGATTACTGAATGTGACCATTAAATGTAAATTTTAAAATTCAAAGAATCTTGTTAATAAATTTAATTAGAACACAATATTTTCTTTAATAAAATAACACAGCAAAATGAATATCTAATCTTATTGATTTTAAATCCATTATATAGTCTAATACTTATATTTTCAGCAATGTCAAAATGACAAAATAATTTGACAACTTTATTTTGGATGCGTTCAAACTTGTGTTAAGTGTAAATTTTAAAATTCAATGACACTTGTTAATAAATAAATTTAATTAGATCACAATATTTTTTTAATAAAAATATTATAAATATAACTTAACAATTACCAATGGGCCTTTAGATCCCGAAAATTTACATAAAGGGCAGCCAACAATCAAAGCCGGCCATTTTCTTTTAAATTTTCGAGAATCTAAAGGCTCATTTTTAAATGTTAAATATTTTTAGTTTGTAAATAAATCACTTTAGAATATATCTTATCATTGTAATAGGTACACTTCGTTTATGAAAAAGAATTTGATAAAAGAGATAAAAATTAAAAATGTACTTAAAAATATTAATATCATACCTTAAACTAATATACAATAATTTTCAAATATACTTTTGCATTAATTCGTAGTAAAAATATGATTTTTCATGCAATCCATACACCTGAGAGCATATGTCAACAAACGCATTTTTTGATTAATATTTGGTTTCAGAAAGTGTTTATTGTTTGAAATATCAATGATAATTAAATAATTGGATAGATACTTTGTAATTGTAAACGTTTTTATTTAAAAAATCATCTCATTCTCTAACAAAATACAATAGAATTTTTAAAAATCTAATCGTTGTAGTAATCAACTACTTTTATCTGAAATTTGATGAAAGAATACATAACGAATGTATAAAATGCAGTTACTTACAGTTTAATATAATCCAGATACATAATTCAAAATAATTATTGTTTAATAAATTGTTAAACATTTCTTCCAAGAGGGTATGAAGGGAAGATTTGTCAGTATTTTTAAATAAATGTGTTTATGACTGAATACGACGCGCCTTGTTTGATTTCCATAATTAAATTTTTGTAAATAGTGTTATTATCCGTATTTTTATGTTATTTCTTTTCTGTAAATTAAACCAATTAAAAACTTTAACTAAAATGAAAATACATATCTAAATACAGCAAAGAAAATATAAAATTACATACTTACATTACAAAATGTAGTGTAATTTTACTTTTAAACTAATTTTACTATATATTTGTCCAGGAAAATACAAGACTTGCATGATCAGTGTTTGATTAGAGCTGACGTTTTGACAAACGTCATATGACATGAATATTTAAATAATGTGTACAATGCACTTTTATGATAATCAGTTACACTTCAGTAGTGCTATTATCAGTAATTTTATGTTATTTCTCTTCTATAAATGTACTCTTGTTTGGGTAACCAATTAAAAATTATAACTGAAATAAAAATACATATTTAAATACAGCAAAATAAATTTAAAATGATATACTTACATCAAAAAGTGTATTGTACATATTCTTTTAAATATAGTTTACTTTATATTTCTGTATATTTCTTTTTAAAAATATAAAACTTGTGCAACGAATTTTTTGATTGACTGACCAAACGTCAAATGTCATAAAATTAAATATTATAAATACACCACACTTAACATTCAGTGTATTTGTATATATTTCGCTCACTATTATAATGTGTAAAAATATAATTACCTTTACAATATCTCTTTTCATTTTCAAAATAAATCAATTAAAAGTTTCATATTGAATTGTCAAAAATGACGGATGGCACAGTAATTCTTTTTAAATTTAAACCTGGCATCTAGGATATTTTTTTCAGTTTTGTTCCAGTTTTCCTTTTTCGCTTAGTTTTCGATTTTTTACACGAAAACCACTCACAGTAAAAATATGAGACCCCAAAAAGGCCCTATTCCACTTTAAACCACATCTAATAAAATAATATTAAAATTATTCCATGAATGGTTTGACCTGTACCCGTGAGCAAAGTTTTTGCGATGCTCGAGATGAATCCAAATATAGATATATATATAGTGAATCTACCAAAATAGTATATGACTAGCGAATTCTCGGCTACGCCGAGCATTCCCTAGAGCTCCGCTGTCAGTGCAAAAAACAAATGCCGATCGACATAAAACAATTATTTTATATTTCCACGTCAGGCCTCACTAAGACCTTTCATTAGATTGCAAACACGATATACTTCTAATATTTTTTTGCAAAAAACAAAAGCCGGTCGACATGGAACATTTTTGTCAATTCTACACGCTAGCCCTCAACAAGACGTTTCATTTGAGTCCAAACTCGACATAACTTTGAGAACTTTTTGCAGAAAACAATAGCCGATCGGAATGGGACATTTTTGTCAATTCTGCACGCTAGCCCTCAACGAGACCTTTCATTTGAGACCAAACTCGACATACTTTTGAGAAATTTTTGCAGAAAACAAAAGCCGATCGGAATGTAACATTTTTCTCAATTCTGCACGCTAGTAGATAATGAATCTATCAAAATAGTATATGATGTTTATATCGCTGAATTCAGAAAAAAATGCTCTATCGAATAACCTAAAAATAAACAAATGTTCCCATCTAAAAAGAGAAAGTTGTGTCCCGTATTTTGAGAACCACAGGTCAAAAAAAAGTTTTTTTTGCTCTTTGTATTAGTCTTGTAAAATGGTGGTTCTTTGCTAATTTAACCAACCTCGTAGCTCTTATAGTTCTCGAGATAGAAATGGTGGCACTCTTAAATGGAACACCCTGTATATGAACTACTCACACATAACTTATCAAATAATATCATATATTTAATATTCCAACTTTGGAAATTGATGAATTTTTTTCACACCCTTCTACGGGGGGTGCTACTATGTGTTAAACCTACAAACATTTGTTGTAATGTATATTTTTTATTTATAACACGTTCAAAGCGGCACGCGAGACCGTTTAGGAAACAAATAAAAATACATGTTGATAAATAAATGAAATTATAGAGATTTTAAATTTCCCGCGCTTAGGGATTTTGAGATACAACGGTTTAATCATCAAAACACATAAGAAGAAAAGATTTAAATAATACGTTTAACCCAATTTTATGTATTTTTATTATATCTTAACAATATTTGTATTTTCATACAATACATTCAGTTTGACAGAACTTAAATGTCATAACTTGACACAATAAGTATGAAGTTAGTTAAAGAATATATAAAAATGTATTATTTTGAAAATAATTATCTATTTTATAAATATAAATAATGTGAAATAACATACCGAAATTTATAAACTGATACATTTTTATATTGCCAAAAAAAACAAGATTATATTCTTGTTTTTCTGTTGCTATGTTCATTTATATATTTATGAAGCTGAATTATATATGTATTTATCTACAACTATTGTTATTGTTATTAATAATTTATTTTTTATTATAAATATCAATATAAATGATTATAAAAGTATAATAAATACAATTTGAATAGTTATTTTGGAATTTAAGTGATCCTGTGGCGTCATCTGTTGAGGTATATATGAACTACTCACACAACTGAAAATTTATATGCCTGTTAGTTGTAGATAAAGTAACCAATTTTTATACGTTCTTTTGCATTATTTCTTAATGAAAACATGAATTTTCGTGCAGTACAATCACAGTCAAGTTCGACTAAGTGAATATGAATATTTGGTTTGAAAAGATGTTTATTGTTTCATACATCAGTTACAAATGGATAAATGGATAGATAATTTGTTTATGTAAACATTTACATCTGAGAAATCATCTCATTTCATTATAAAATACTACAGAATTTTGAAAAATGTAATCTCTATTGTAATCAAATGTTTTCATCAGAAATGTTAAGAAATGCGTATAAAGAAAGAGTAAATTGCATTTAATAAAAGTTTAATAAAGTCCATATACATCATTTATTTATATACTAATTATTTTACAATAAATTGTTAAACAATTCCCTCCAAAACTGTATGAAATAAAGGCTTGTCAATTTTGTCCACATAATGAGACAAAATCTATAGTCTAACTATCTAAAATATTTATAAATTAGATTTAAAAAGTATTTATATATAAGGGAAGAATACTGTACAGTATGAATTTACCTTTGGAAGTGTTTGAATAGTAATCAAATATAGTTTTTTAAACGTCAGAGTGTAAATCAATTTTGAAATGCAGTTTTCTTGATTAAATAATCCATTCTGGAATATTCTTTAGTTTGCATTTAATAAAGAATATGTTTTACTGTTACTTATTTTTATAATTATTGCCCAATAGATTATTTTAGTTTATTAAAAAATCCATGTTAGTGTATCTGAGTACGTGTAGGTTATAGTCTCATCTAAAAAATAAAATATTTAACTATTAATATATAAATATTTATATTCTATATAAAAGTACCTGTATTGGAGATGATTTCTTATTAAATTTCGTACAATATTTCATTATACATTTTAGTAAATATGACATTTTTCACTTAGTTGTCTCCAACTTAAGTGTCAAATGAACCATTTTTGTTAAATTTTATATCGTGCAATTTTTCTGGTTTCATTTTCAAGGATACATAATAATGATTTTCATCCAACGAATTGCCTTATTATAGAAAACGCATTTCTCGATTAATATTTGGTTGCAGAAAGTGTTTATTGTTTGAAATATCAATGATAAATGAATAATTGGATAGATACGTTGTTTTTATAAACGTTTTTATCTAACAAATCATTTCATTCCATAACAAAATTCAATAGAATTTTAAAAATCAAAACATTTCTTCCAAGTGGGTATGAAAGAAAGGTTTGTCAGTATTTTTAAATAAACGTGTTTATGACTGAATACGACGCGGCTTGATTGATTTCCAGAATTTATTTTTTTGTTAATAGTATTATTATCCGTAATATTATCTTATTTCTTTTCTATAAATATATTCTTGTTTGGATATCTTAACCAATTAAAAACTATAACTGAAATGAAAACACATATCTAAATACAGCCAAGAATATACAAAATTACATACTTACATTACAGAAAGTAGTGTAATTTTACTTTTAAACTAATTTTACTATATATTTCTCCAAGCAAATACAAGACTTGCAAGATGATTTTTTGATTAGAGCTGACGTTTTGACAAACGTCATATGTCATGAAAATTTAAATATTGTAAATAAGGTTTGCCGTAAATTATTATGTACAATGCACTTTTATGATAATCAGTTACACTTCAGTAGTGTTATTGTCAGTAATTTTATGTTATTTCTCTTCTATAAATGTACTCTTGTTTGGGTAACCAATTAAAAATTATAACTGAAATGAAAATACATATTTAAATACAGTGAAACAAATTTAAAATGATATACTTACATCACAAAGTGTATTGTACATATTCTTTTAAACAAAGTTTATTTTATATTTCTGTATATTTCTCTTTGAAAATATAAAACTTGTGTAACGACTTTTTTGGTTATAGACCAACGAATGATAAACGTCAATGTCATAAAATTAAATATTTTAAATACACCACACTTAATATTCAGTGTATTTTTATATATTTCGCTCACTATTATAATGTATAAAAATGTAATTACCTTCACAATATGTCTTTTCATTTTCAAAATAAATCAAGTAAAAGTTTCATATTGAATTGTCAAAAATGACGGATGGCACAGTAATTCTTTTTAAATTTAAACCTGGCATCTAGGATATTTTTTTCAGTTTTGTTCCAGTTTTCCTTTTTCGCTTAGTTTTCGAATTTTTACACAAAAACTATGCACGGTAAAAATATGGGATACCCGAAAGCGATTGGTCCTCATTAAACCGCATCTAATAAAATAATATTAAAATTATTTAATGAATGGTTTGACCTGTACCCGTGAGCAAAGTTTTTGCGATGCTCAAAATGAATCCAAATATAGATAGATAGATAGATATATAGATAGTGAATCTATCAAAATAGTATATGACTAGCGAATTCTCGGCTTCGCCGAGCATTCCCTAGAGCTCCGCTGTCAGTGTAGAAAGGAAATGCCGATCAACATGAAACAGTTTTGTCAATTATGCACGTCAATCCTTACCGAGACCAATTATTTGACACCAAACACAACATACTTCTGATATTTTCTTTACATAAAAAAAAACGCCGATCAACATGGAACATTTTTGCAATTCCTACAGGGTAGCCTACACCGAGAACTTTCATTTGATTCCAAACACCACATACTTCTGACAACTATTTGCGAAAAACAAAAGCCGATTGGCATGGAACATTTTTGTCAATTCTGCACGCTAGCCCTCAACCAGGCGTTTTGTTTGATACCAAACTCGACATACTTTTGGGAATTTCTTGCAAAAAACAAAAACCGATTGACGTAGTACATTTTTGTCAATTCTGCACGCTAGCCCTCAACGCGACCTTTCATTTGAGACTAAACTCGACATACTTCTAAAAACTTTTTGCAAAAAATAAAAGCCGATCAACATTAACCATTTTTGTTAATTCTGCACACCAGCCCTTATCGAAACCTTTCATTTGATACCAAACACCACACACTTGTGACAACTTTTTGCAAAAAACAAAAGCCGAATGACATAGCACATTTTTGTCAATTCTGCACGCTAGCCCTCAACCAGACGTTCTGTTTGATACCATACTCGACATATTTTTGAAAACTTTTTGCAGAAATCAAAAGCCGATAGGAATGGAACATTTTTGTCAATTTTGCAAGCTAGCCCACAACGAGACCTTTCATTTGAGATCAAACTCGACATACTTCTGAAAACTTTTTGCAAAGAACAAAAGCCGATCAACATTAACCATTTTTGTTAATTCTGCACACCAGCCCTTATCGAAACCTTTCATTTGATACCAAACACCACACACTTGTGACAACTTTTTGCAAAAAACAAAAGCCGATTGACATAGCACATTTTTGTCAATTCTGCACGCTAGCCCTCAACCAGACGTTCTGTTTGATACCATACTCGACATATTTTTGAAAACTTTTTGCAGAAATCAAAAGCCGATCGGAATGGAACATTTTTGTCAATTTTGCACGCTAGCCCACAACGAGACCTTTCATTTGAGATCAAACTCGACATACTTCTGAAAACTTTTTGCAAAGAACAAAAGCCGATCAACATTAACCTTTTTTGTTAATTCTGTACACCAGCCCTTATCGAAACCTTTCATTTGATACCAAACACCACACTCTTCTGACAACTTTTTGCAAAAAACAAAAACCGATCGACGTAGTACATTTTTTTTAATTCTGCTCGCTAGCCCTCAACGAGACCTTTCATTTGAGACCAAACTCGACATACTTCTAAAAAATTTTTGCAAAAAACAAAAGCCGATCAACATTAAACATTTTTGTTATTTCTGCACACCAGCCCTTATCGAAACCTTTCATTTGATACCAAACACCACACACTTGTGACAACTTTTTGCAAAAAACAAAAACCAATCGACATAGCACATTTTTGTCAATTCTGCACGCTAGCCCTCAACGAGACGTTTCATTTGAGACCAAACTCGACATACCTTTGAGAACTTCTTGCAAAAAACAAAAGCCGATCGACGTAGTACATTTTTGTCAATTCTGCACGCTAGCCCTCAACGAGACCTTTCATTTGAGACCAAACTCGACATACTTCTAAAAACTTTTTGCAAAAAACAAAAGCCGATCAACATTAACCATTTTTGTTAATTTTACACGCCATCCCTTATCGAGCCCTTTCATTTGATACTAAACACCACATACATCTCACAACTTTTTCCAAACACAAAATATTTCTGACAACATTTTGCAAAAAACAAATTCTAATCTACGTAGAACATTTTTGTCATTCATGCACACCCGTCTATATTGTGTCGTTTCCTTAAAACCCAAGGACGACCTACTTCTAAGAACTTTTTACGAAAAACAAATGCAGATCGACATGACACATTTTTTTTTTGTCATTTCATAACCGGCCCGTATGGTTTTCTTTCTTTTGATATCAAACAAAGCAAAGTGTTTTAATTTAATTACGAACATTTGATTTTTATTTAGTTACTTAATAATTTGGCAACACTGTTTGTATTAAAATAATGTAGTTAATTTTTAAATTTATAAATTACCATCGGCAATCCTAATATATAATAGCCACTGTCTTCAGTGAAATTCATTTAGGAATATTTGTTTTTTGTTTAGTAATTTCATCACACATTTGGCAACATTGACTTATGTAATTCGAAACGTCAAAATTAAAATAGCTGAATGTGTTGTGTAATAAACTTAAAATAATGGTAAAACCTTTGCTCAGGACTATTATTCATGACACTGTTTTCAAATCTTTGTTATCAATGTTCTATTAAAAGATACAATCATTTAAAGTTCATAGACAGATTGTCAAAAGTGACGGATAACTGCGTGATTCTTCTTAAAGATAGACATGGCCTCTGGGATCCATTGTTTCAAGGTACCAATTATGCACAGTTTTTGATTTTTTACACGAAAACCACTCACAGTAAAAATATGAGACCCCAAAAAGGCCCTATTCCACTTTAAACCACATCTAATAAAATAATATTAAAATTATTCAATGAATGGTTTGACCTGTACCCGTGAGCAAAATTTTTGCGATGCTCGAGATGAATCCAAATATAGATAGATAGATAGATATATAGATAGTGAATCTATCAAAATAGTATATGACTAGCGAATTCTCGGCTACGCCGAGCATTCCCTAGAGCTCCGCTGTCAGTGCAAAAAACAAATGCCGATCGACATGATACAATTATTTCATATTTCCACGTCAGGCCTCACTAAGACCTTTCATTAGATTGCAAACACGATACACTTCTAATATTTTTTTGCAAAAAACAAAAGCCGGTCGACATGGAACATTTTTGTCAATTCTACACGCTAGCCCTCAACAAGACGTTTCATTTGAGTCCAAACTCGACATAACTTTGAGAACTTTTTGCAGAAAACAAAAGCCGATCGGAATGGGACATTTTTGTCAATTCTGCACGCTAGCCCTCAACGAGACCTTTCATTTGAGACCAAACTCGACATACTTTTGAGAAATTTTTGCAGAAAACAAAAGCCGATCGGAATGTAACATTTTTCTCAATTCTGCACGCTAGTAGATAATGAATCTATCAAAATAGTATATGATGTTTATATCGCTGAATTCAGAAAAAAATGCTTTATCGAATAACCTAAAAATAAACATATGTTCCCATCTAAAAAGAGAAAGTTGTGTCCCGTATTTTGAGAACCACAGGTCAAAATAGCTATTTATGTATTAAGAGCGAAATGATATAGATTTTGGCCCGCGGTGCAAAATTGAAGCCCGACGCGCAGCGGAGGGTTCAATGCACCTAGGGCCAAAATATATTTCGCTCGTAATACATACAATATTTTTTGCACATCCGAAGTAGTATTACATCATCACCGCGATCAAAGTAAAACGATGTTCAAGTCAAATTCAGATCATAGTAGTCTATTTGACATATGTACGTTGTCATGGATAACAATGAAAACAAGCAAGTAGTAAGTAAACAAAGTAGCAAAAAAGTGATTACACGTCAAAAATTTATTATAAAAATGGGTGAAACTGGGCACGAAAAGTTCTAGGGCGAAAATGACTACTTTTTCGCCCTCGGGCCCTTAAAATAATGTTATTTGTCCGACTTTTACGCCCGGATGTGCAAAAAAAAGTTTTTTTTACTCTTTGTATTAGTCTTGTAAAATGGTGGTTCTTTGCTAATTTAACCAACCTCGTAGCTCTTATAGTTCTCGAGATAGAAATGGTGGCACGCTTAAATGGAACATCCTGTATATGAACTACTCACACATAACTTATCAAATAATATCATATATTTAATATTCCAACTTTGGAAATTGATGAATTTTTTTCACACCCTTCTACGGGGGGTGCTACTATGTGTTAGACCTAGAAACATTTGTTGTAATGTATATTATTTATTTATAACACGTTCAAAGTGGCACGCGAGACCGTTTAGGAAAGAAATAAAAATACATGTTGAAAAATAAATGAAATTATAGAGATTTTAAATTTCCCGCGCTTAGGGATTTTGAGATACAACGGTTTAATCATCAAAATACATAAGAAGAAAAGATTTAAATAATACGTTTAACCCAATTTTATGTATTTTTATTATATCTTAACAATATTTGTATTTTCATACAATACATTCAGTTTGACATAACTTAAATGTCATAACTTGACACAATAAGTATGAAGTTAGTTAAAGAATATATAAAAATGTATTATTTTGAAAATAATTATCTATTTTATAAATATAAATAATGTGAAATAACATACCAAAATTTATAAACTGATACATTTTTATATTGCCAAAAAAATATGATTATATTCATTTTTTTCTGTTGCTATGTTCAGTTATATATTTATGAAGCTGAATTATATATGTATTTATCTACAACTATTGTTATTGTTATTAATAATTTATTTTTTATTATAAATATCAATTTAAATGATTATAAAAGTATAATAAATACAATTTGAAGTTATTTTGAAATTTAAGTGCTACTCTAGCGCCATCTGTTGAGGTATATATGAACTACTCACACATAACTGAAAATTTGTATGCCTGTTAGTTGTAGATAAAGTGACCAATTTTTATACGTTCTTTTGCATTATTTCTTAATAAAAACATGAATTTTCGTGCAGTACAATCACATACAAGTTCGACTAAGAGAATATGAATATTTGGTTTGAAAAGATGTTTATTGTTTCATACATCAGTTACAAATGAATAAATGGATAGATAATTTGTTTATGTAAACATTTACATCTGAGAAATCATCTCATTTCATTATAAAATACTACAGAATTTTGAAAAATGTAATCTCTGTTGTAATCATATGTTTTCATCAGAAATGTCAAAAAAATGCGTAAAGAAAGTGTAAAATGCAATTAATTAAAGTTTAATAAGGTCCAGATACATCATTTATTTATATACTAATTATTTTACAATAAACTGTTGAACAATTCCCTCCAAAACGGTATGAAGCAAAGGGTTTTCAGGTTTTCCACGTAATCAGACAAAATCCATTGTCTAGCTCTCTAAAATATGTATAAATTAGATAAAAAAGTATTTATAATAAGGGAAGAATACTGTACAGTATGTATTTACCTTTGCAAGTGTTTGAATAGTAATCAAATATCAATTTTTAAAAGTGAGATTGTAAATCGACTTTGAAATAGAGTTTTCTTGATTAAATAATCCATTCTGGAATAGTCTTGTGAATTTATTTTAAAGAATATATTATATTCTCATTCATTTTAACAATATTTGCCCAATAAATTGTTTTATTTAATTTAAAAATTCATCTTAGTGTATCTGAGTACGTGTAGGTTATAGTCTCATCTAAAAAATAAATTATTTAACGATTAATATATAAATATTTATATTCCATATGTAAGTACCTTGTAATAGAGATGATTTCGTACAATATTTCATTATACATTTTAGCAAAAATGTGATTTTTCAAGCAGATAACTCGGTCGTGTATCCAACTCAAGTGTCAAATGCATCATTTTTGTTAAATTTTATAATATCGTGCAATTTTTCTAGTTTCATTTTAAAGGATACGTTATATTCCCACGTTTAATAATGTTTTTTATCCAACGAAATGCTTTATTTCATTTAAAATTCATCTCGATATGCCAGAGTTCATATAAGTTAAGATAACTAAATAAAAATGAGAAAAAATTAGTATTAATATGCAAATATTTATACCATACCTTAAAGTACATGGTATTACTGATGATTTGTAATAATTTTCATACAATATCTCGCTGTAATTTTAGAAAAAATAGCCTTTTTCAGCGAGCTATCCGTCACTTGATGAGCCCCGGAAGCAACTGTCAAAATTGCCGGTTATACAAAAGTTTGTATTTTAAAGTGTTTTAATTGAAAAGAAAATATATAGATAAATTAAGTTTTATAGTAATAGACATAATAATACAAACATTACCTTGTAATTCGCCGTATTTCTCAAGATTTATTCTTTTGAAATGTACCTGTAATGGTGGAATGCAGTTCTCAAACAAAAGTGAAAACGAACGTCAAAATGGAATTAATATTTTTATTTAAAATACATTTTTATTGAAATGTATATGTACGAATCATTAAAATATACTGATTTATAACAAAATATATTATATTTACAATTTATAATAGCCTATTTATATTTTTGGTAGCCTTACGTATGATAAACGTCAAACGTCATAAAATTAAATATTTTAAATACACCACACTTAATATTCAGTGTATTTTTATATATTTCGCTCACTATTATAATGTATAAAAATGTAATTACCTTCAGAATATCTCTTTTCATTTTCAAAATAAATCAATTAAAAGTTTCATATTGAATTGTCAAAAATGACGGATGGCACAGTAATTCTTTTTAAATTTAAACCTGGCATCTAGGATATTTTTTTCAGTTTTGTTCCAGTTTTCCTTTTTGGCTTAGTTTTCGATTTTTTACACAAAAACTATGCACGGTAAAAATATGGGACACCCGAAAGCGATTGGTCCTCAATAATCCACATCTAATAAAATAATATTAAAATTATTACATGAATGGTTTGACCTGTACCGGTGAGCAAACTTTTTACGATGCTCGAGATGAATCCAAATATAGATATATAGTGAATCTACCAAAATAGTATATGACTAGCGAATTCTCGGCTACGCCGAGCATTCCCTAGAGCTCCGCTGTCAGTGCAAAAAACAAATGCCTATCGACATGAAACAGTTTTTTCATATCTGCACGTCAGCCCTCACCGAGACCTTTCATTAGATTTCGAACACGATATACTTCTATTAACTTTTGAAAAAAACAAAAGCCGGTCGACATGAAATATTTTTGTCAATTATGCACGTCAGTCCTTACCGAGACCTTTTATTTGACACCAAACACAACATACTTCTGACATTTTTTTTACATAAAACAAAAGCTGATCTACATGGAACATTTTTGCAATTCCTACAGGCTAGCCCACACCGAGACCTTTCATTTGATACTAAACACCACATACTTCTGACAACTATTTGCGAAAAACAAAAGCCGATCGGCATGGAACATTTTTGTCAATTCTGCACGCAAGCCCTCAACCAGGCGTTTTGTTTGATACCAAACTAGACATACTTTTGAGAATTTCTTGCAAAAGACAAAAACCGATCGGAATGGAACATTTTTGTCAATTTTGCACGCTAGCCCTCAACGAGACGTTTCATTTGAGACCAAACTCGACATACCTTTGAGAACTTCTTGCAAAAAACAAAAACCGATCAACGTAGTACATTCTTGTCAATTCTGCACGCTAGCCCTCAACAAGACCTTTCATTTGAGTCCAAACTCGACATACTTCTAAAAACTTTTTGCAGAAAACAAAAGCCGATCAACATTAACCATTTTTGTTAATTCTGCACACCAGCTCTTATCGAAACCTTTTATTTGATACCAAAGACCACACACTTGTGACAACTTTTTGCAAAGAACAAAAACCAATCGACATAGCACATTTTTGTCAATTCTACACGCTAGCCCTCAACGAGACGTTTCATTTGAGACCAAACTCGACGTACCTTTGAGAAAGTTTTGCAAAAAATAAAAGCCGATCAACATTGATCATTTTTGTTAATTTTACATGCCAGCCCTTATTGAGCCCTTTCATTTGATACTAAACAACACATACTTCTCACAACACAAAATATATCTGACAACATTTTGCAAAAAACAAATTCTAATCTACGTAGAACATTTTTGTCATTCATGCACACCCGTCCACATTGTGTCGTTTCCTTAAAACCCAAGGACGACCTACTTCTAAGAACTTTTTACGAAAAACAAATGCAGATCTACATGACACATTTTTTTTGTCATTTCAAAACCGGCCCTTATGGTTTTCTTTCTTTTGATATCAATTTTTTTTTAATCATTTGTTTTTTATTTAGTTACTCAATAATTTGGCAACACTGTTTGTATTAAAATACTGTAGTTAATTTTTAAATTTATAAATTACCATCGGCAATCCTAATATACAATAGCTACTGTCTTCAGTGAAATTCATTTAGGAATATTTGTTTTTTGTTTAGTAATTTCATCACACATTTGGCAACATTGACTTATGTAATTCAAAACGTCAAAATTTAAAATAATTAAATGTGTTGCGTAATAAACTTGAAATAATGGTAAAACCTTTGCTCAGGACTATTATTCATGACACTGTTTTCCAATCTTTGATATCAATGTTCTATTAAAAGATACAATCGATTAAAGTTCATAGACAGATTGTCAAAAGTGACGGATAACTGCGTGATTCTTCTTAAAGATAGACATGGCCTCTGGGATCCATTGTTTCAAGGTACCTATTATGCACAGTTTTTGATTTTTTACATGAAAACCACTCACAGTAAAAATATGAGACCCCAAAAAGGCCCTATTCCACTTTTAACCACATCTAATAAAATAATATTAAAATTATTCCATGAATGGTTTGACCTGTACCGGTGAGCAAAATTTTTGCGATGCTCGAGATGAATCCAAATATAGATAGATATATAGATAGTGAATCTATCAAAATAGTATATGACTAGCGAATTCTCGGCTACGCCGAGCATTCCCTAGAGCTCCGCTGTCAGTGCAAAAAACAAATGCCGATCGACATGAAACAATTATTTCATATCTGCATGTCCGGCCTCACCGAGACCTTTCATTAGATTGCAAACACGATGTTATATTCTAATGTAGTAGTAAATAATGTAGTGGTCGAATAATACACAAAATATAACAAATTTAATGTATTTATTAATATAATATTCTAATGTATTTCATTGACATAATATGCAAACTTGTTGTTATTTTTCTGAGATACAATGATCATAAAATATATAAATTGAATAATTGTATCAAGTAGCCAAAATCTCCCCTTTTAATAAAATTCGTAATCATGTCGAAATCGGGCAGGAAGTTTTATAATTCTTTTTGGACGTTCTGGCGTGGCGTCTGCTGGTAGTGATTCCAGGGTCGGTTGATCTGGAACATTTTTAGGAATAAAGTTGTCTATTTCATTTTCGGAAATAAACTTGTTTATTTCTGATTCGTTAATATCACTCCCATCTTCAATAGGGTCATTTGATGATATATTAAATTCTTCTAGTAATAAATTCAAGTTTGAATTTAAATTTGTGATTTCATTTGTACGATTATCTCTTGAAATTAATTGGTTTATGTGTGAGCGGATTAGATGATTTTTTTTCAGCTGAGTCTAATAAAACGTTGTAAATTGTATTACCCACTTTTTCAATAATTGTACCCGGTGTCCATTTCCAAGAATTTTTAGAGTAAATTTTAGCATAAACTTTGTTTCCTTTTTTAAAAAATCTTTCTACGGTATTGTGTTTCTTATTAAACTGAACATTTTGTTTTTCATTAATAATATTCCTATTGGGTTCAGTTGGACGCAATAAATCTAAAATGCTACGAACTTTACGTCAAAGCATAAGTTCAGCATGAGATTTGTTATTGATATATTTATTAGGTGTATAACGATATGTTGTTAAAAATACATTTAATGCTTGTTCCATTCCTTCCTCTTCTTTAATTTTTGAAATAGCTCTTGAAAATATCTAGAAATATTTCAGCTTGACCATTAGATTGAGGATGGTAAGGTGGTGTTTTAAAATGTTCTATACCCAATTTTTCACAAAATTCTTTGAACAAGTGACTGGTGAATTGTGTACCATTGTCCGAAACAATTATTTTTGGTAAACCAAATCTACTAAAAACTTCTTGAAGATATTTGATTGTTTTTGTAGTTGTGGTTGTTTTCGTCATAAAAATTTCTGGCCATTTACTATGAGCATCTACAAAGATTAAAGAATAATAATCTTCAATTGGGCCTGCATAATCAATGTGAACCCTCTCCATTGGTTCTTGTGCAATGGGCCATGAATGAAGAATTGATTTAATTGGAGATTTTCTATATTTAGCGCATTTTTCACATTCTTTTACAAAGTTTTCAATTTCTTTGTCTATGTCTATATACAAAACTTCTAGCGTATGATTTCATCCTCTCAATGCCAGGATGACCATTGTGTAATTTTTTAAGAATATTTTTTCTAAATTTTGCAGGAATGACAATTCTTTCATTAAACATTAAACAATCCTTTACAACTAAAAGTGATTCTTTTCTTGTAAAATAAGGTTGAATTTCAAGACTGATATCCTTTTTATTTGTAGGTCAACCGTTATTCATGTACGTGATTACCTTTTGTAATATTGGACTTTTGAATTTTTAGTTTCATATTGAATATGTTGAAATTTAATTGGTAATGTACTAAAAGATTCTTTTTGAATTTGATTAATAGATGTTTCCCAATGTACTAATGCTATAATAAATTCTTCATCCTGTTGTTTATTTCAATTTATTAAACGTGATAAAATGTCTGCATAACCAAATGAATGAGTTGGAATGTACCGAATTTCAAAATCATATGACATCAGTGTCAAAGCCCAACGTTGTAGTCTATTAGCAGTATAAATAGGAATACCTTTTTTGTTTCCAAAAATATGAAGTAGTGGCTTATGATCTGTCTCCAGCACGAATTTGCGCGAAGATAACATTTTATGAAATTTTGTAATTGCAAATAATAATCGAACTTTGGCAGAATCATCTAAATTATTTGTATCAGATATAATAACGTCTTCATATCTCTCATACCACTTGTCGAAGGTTAATCCATTTTCTGGATCATATACAAATTGTTATATACTATTTGATTATGATTCTATGATGATTTCAGCATTATTCATTTTGGATTTTTCTTCTTTGTGTCCTTGAGTAATGCTGGCTATTAATTCCGCAAATAATTTTTGTTGCTGTTGCTGGTTTTCTTGCATTTGTAGTAAGACTTATTCTAGCAGATGTTCTGACATGTTTTTAGTTTTATTTCACCACTATCCTCGTCGCCAATTTGTTATATTCTAATGTAGTAGTAAATAATGTATTGGTCGAATAACACACAAAATATGACAAATTTAATGTATTTATTAATATAATATTCTAATGTATTTCATTGACATAATATGCAAACTTGTTATTATTTTTCTAAGATACAATGATCATAAAATATATAAATTGAATAATTGTATCAAGTAGCCAACACACGATATACTTCTAATAATTTTTTGCAAAAAACAAAAGCCGGTCGACATGAACCATTTTTGTCATTTATGTACTCCAGCCCTCACCGAGACATTTCATTTGATACCAAACACGACACACTTCTGCCAACTTTCTGCATAAAACCAAAGTCGATCGACATGGAACATTTTTATCATATCTGCACGCTAGCCCACACCGAGACATTTCATTTAATACCAAACACTATATACTTGTGACAACTTTTTGCAAAAAACAAAAGCCGATCGACATTGACCATTTTCGTTAATTCTGCACACCAGCCGTTATTGAACACTTTTATTTGATACCAAACACCACACACACTTTTTGCAAAAAAACAAAAACCGATCGACATAGTACATTTTTGTCAATTCTGCACGCTAGCCCTCAACAAGACGTTTCATTTCAGACCAAACTCGACATACTTTTGAGAAATTTTTGCAAAATCCTTTTAGTATATGAGATTACTTTTGTAAATATTAAATTGTAATAATATAACGAATATTTAACCACATACTTATGGCTGATTTTTAACTGTGATGTTATTATCTAAATTATCCTTCCTCATGCAAATCGTTGGTTGTGTATGAAAGGATGTATACTAGTTCCTCTTTTTATAACAATATTTATTACATAAAAAGCTTTAAAATGACTTAAAAATCATTGGCCCGTATTCACACCTTAATTTTAATTTTTAAAAGTAGAAATAAATGTACGTTTAGTAGAATACCTATGCACACCTAATTTTTAAAAGATAAAAATCACTTTTATTTACAAAAATAAAATTAGATTTTAAAAGTGGATCGTACCACTTCTAGCCGCTGTTTTATTTTGACATTTCATATGAAATGGCGAAATTTGTAGATATTCCAGAAGTACGTGAAATTAATTATGTGCGTGAAGTTTTAAATTTGCGTCGTCAACATTTGCGAAGGTGTCGGAACAGAGTAGATCCTTTTGAAATTTATAGTGAAAGAGAATTTCGCTGGAGATACAGGTTAAACAAAAATACTGTTCGATTTGAGATTGATTTTCTGCAAGGAGAACTTCAAATTTTAAAATTTGCTCGCAAGGATTCTATAAAATTTATTATTTTAATTATTTTTCATAACGTATCTTTTACAAAACATAGAAATAATATTGTAGATATTAACATAAAAAAACAGAAAGCATTTAAAAGAAAGTTCTAAGTCAGAATCGAACTGAGAACCTTTGACCTCGCCTTTGACTCTGTAGGCCGTTACTCTAACCTCAGAACCACGATTTGACAGGTGTCAAGTTGCGTGTATAGCAATCAAAATATGAGGCGAATTTGTTTAATTTATTTTTTGCAAATTTCATTGAATTATGCTATTAAAATGAAATAATTTGTATTAAATAAGATGTAGAAATACATGTTGTAGTATTGTCCTGTACAATATAGTGACGTCAAATGATAAACACCAGATATCTGTATACTGCGCTTGTGCGCTACGCATCAGTGCGACGTTGCCAAGCGTATTTTTCAATTGGCATTACTTTTATTAAAAGTAAGATAAAAATGAGGTGTGAATAGTTGTACTTTAAAAAGCATGTTTATTGTTACTAACCCTTTTAAAAAAAGTGAAATTAAAAGTGATATTAAAATTGAGGTGTGAATACAGGCCATTGTATTTTATTCACAGCGGTAATCAACGCATTTTACATCTGTTACATATGACATAAAATAACAAATAATTAACTACTGATATATAAACATTTATATTATACCTTAAAAGAAATGATTCAAAGATGATTTTAACGAATGTTCATACATTTTTTTTTATTATATCTTAGCAAAATTTGTATTTTCATGCAGTACATTCAGTTTGACTGAACGTAACTGTCATCAATTAGTCAAGTATGAAGTTAGTTAAAGAAAATGTATAAAAAAGTATTATTTTGAAAATAATTATCTATTTTATTAATGTAAATAATGTGAAATAACATACCATAATTTATAATCAGATACATTTTTATATTGCCAAAAAAACATGATTACATTTATGCTTAGCTGTTGCTATATTCATTTATATCTTTATGAAGCTGAATTATGTATGTATTTATTTTATTTTACTAATATTATTTTATCACTGCCCTTGAAATAGTGCTTCTTCGACAATAGAGGTAGTTTGATTGCTTCTAGATGTACATATTTTATTTATTTTAATCATCGAGTAGAATTAACGTTATGCTAAATAATTTCATTCGTAAAATATTTATATGTGCCTATGGGAATTGTTGATTTTGATATTGATATAGTTAGTCTAGAGGTTGTATTTTTGAAATACAATCGTTGTTTGTAATAAAGTACTTTTAAAAAGGCAGTTTAGTTAATTTTAAATACTTTTATAATTTAATAAATAATATTTTACAATTTGTAAATGTTTAAATTATAACAATATAACGAATATTCAACCACAAACTTTAGGCAGGTTTTTAAATGCAATTTTATTTCATAAATAATAATAATTCATTCTTAATCAATTACTTGTTTGTGCACAAATATATATATATATATATATATATATATATATATATACATATATATATATATATATATATATATATATATATATATATATATATATATATAGAACATTATTTATTATAGAAATAGGGTTCCTTATTTTAAAAGTGATTAGACTACATTCAAACCTGTAATCAAAACCTTTAACTTATGTCACAAATGTAAGTACTTAAAGGATAGTACAAACAACATATTTGAACTAATTAGTTTAAGAAGAATAAGAAGAAAAGCCTATTGGTTTTTTAAATTTATAGAAAAATATCAATTTTGTTATAATTATACCCGAACCTGTGATGAAGACATTTGAACCTTTTTACATATGTAACTGGTAAACAATTAGCTATTTATATATAAATATTAATGTTATACCTTCAAGTAAATGTATTAAACATCATATCAACCAATTGAAATTCATTGTGTTACTGTATTTCTAAATAAAATATGATTATTTTTTAATTTACAATTTTTCTATATTGTAATCAACCGAAATATAAGACATAAAAATGCAATTTAATTATTAAAATTTTATTATTTATGTTATGTTGAATATAATGAAAATCTGAGTATTAATCTTAGATTTAAATTTAAAATTAAATTACTCGGTAAGTTGAGTACCAACCTAAAAGTCTTGTGGTATAAACTATGGACTATTTAAAAAGGGTCATATTCCCATAATACCTTTACAGAAATGTAGGTCATTCTAAATGTAAACCTGCTTAAAGTTGGCAAAGACTACCTAATTTTATGACTCCAATAAAATTTAAATTATAGAATATCTCATCTCTTATATTTAAATACAAATAGATAACACAGATATAAAAAAATCTGATGTGTCCAACACATTAACTTCAATATATTCTACATAAGTTTTTCCGTACATTCAATTTACTACTCGGTGAATATTTGGTTTGGAAAGATGTTTATTGTTTCATACATCAGTTACAAATGAATAAATGGATAGATACTTTGTTTATGTAAACGTTTACATCTGAGAAATCATCTCATTTCATTATAAAATACTATAGAATTTTGAAAAATGTAATCTCTGTTGTAATCATATGTTTTCATCAGAAATGTCAAAAAAATGCGTAAAGAAAGTGTAAAATGCAATTAATTAAAGTTTAATAAGGTCCAGATACATCATTTATTTATATACTAATTATTGTACATTAAATTGTTAAACAATTCCCTCCAAAACGGTATGAAGCAAAGGGTTTTCAGGTTTTCCACGTAATCAGACAAAATCCATTGTCTAGCTCTCTAAAATATGTATAAATTAGATAAAAAAGTATTTATAATAAGGGAAGAATACTGTACAGTATGTATTTACCTTTGCAAGTGTTTGAATAGTAATCAAATATCAATTTTTAAAAGTGAGATTGTAAATCGACTTTGAAATGGAGTTTTCTTGATTAAATAATCCATTCTGGAATAGTCTTGTGAATTTATTTTAAAGAATATGTTATATTCTCATTCATTTTAACAATATTTGCCCAATAAATTGTTTTATTTAATTTAAAAATTCATCTTAGTGTATCTGAGTACGTGTAGGTTATAGTCTCATCTAAAAAATAAATTATTTAACGATTAATATATAAATATTTATATTCCATATGTAAGTACCTTGTAATAGAGATGATTTCGTACAATATTTCATTATACATTTTAGCAAAAATGTGATTTTTCAAGCAGATAACTCGGTCGTGTCTCCAACTCAAGTGTCAAATGCATCATTTTTGTTAAATTTTATAATATCGTGCAATTTTTCTAGTTTAATTTTAAAGGATACGTTATATTCCCACGTTTAATAATGTTTTTTATCCAACGAAATGCTTTATTTCATTTAAAATTCATCTCGATATGCCAGAGTTCATATAGTTTAAGATAACTAAATAAAAATGAGAAAAAATTAGTATTAATATGCAAATATTTATATCATACCTTAAAGAACATGGTATTACTGATGATTTGTAATAATTTTCATACAATATCTCGCTGTAATTTTAGAAAAAATAGCCTTTTTCAGCGAGCTATCCGTCACTTGATGAGCCCCGGAAGCAACTGTCAAAATTGCCGGTTATACAAAACTTTGTATTTTAAAGTGTTTTAATTGAAAAGAAAATATATAGATAAATTAAGTTTTATAGTAATAGACATAATAATACAAACATTACCTTGTAATTCGCCGTATTTCTCAAGATTTATTCTTTTCAAATGTACCTGTAATGGTGGAATGCAGTTCTCAAACAAAAGTGAAAACGAACGTCAAAATGGAATTAATATTTTTATTTAAAATACATTTTTATTGAAATGTATATGTACGAATCATTAAAATATACTGATTTATAACAAAATATATTATATTTACAATTTATAATAGCCTATTTATATTTTTGGTAGTCTTAGGTATGATAAACGTCAGAAATCATAAATTTAAATATTTTAAATACACCACACTTAATATTCAGTGTATTTGTATATATTTCGCTCACTATTATAATGTGTAAAAACATAATTACCTTTACAATATCTCTTTTCATCTTCAAAATAAATCAATTAAAAGTTTCATATTGAATTGTCAAAAATGACGGATGGCACAGTAATGCTTTTTAAATTGAAACCTGGCATCTAGGATATTTTTTGCAGTTTTGTTCCAGTTATACTTTTTAGCTTAGTTTTCGATTTTTTACACAAAAACTATGCACGGTAAAAATATGAGACACCCAAAAGCGATTGGTCCTCAAAAAACCACATCTAATAAAATAATATTAAAATTATTACATGAATGGTTTGACCTGTACCCGTGAGCAAACTTTTTGCGATGCTCGAGATGAATCCAAATATAGATATATAGTGAATCTATCAAAATAGTATATGACTAGCGAATTCTCGGCTACGCCGAGCATTCCCTAGAGCTCCGCTGTCAGTGCAAAAAACAAATGCCGATCGACATAAAACAATTATTTCATATTTCCACGTCAGGCCTCACCGAGACCTTTCATTAGATTGCAAACACGATATACTTCTAATATTTTTTTGCAAAAAACAAAAGACCGTCGACATGAAACATTTTTGTCAATTCTACACGCTAGCCCTCAACAAGACGTTTCATTTGAGTCCAAACTCGACATAACTTTGAGAACTTTTTGCAGAAAACAAAAGCCGATCGGAATGGGACATTTTTGTCAATTCTGCACGCTAGCCCTCAACGGGACCTTTCATTTGAGACCAAACTCGACATACTTTTGAGAAATTTTTGCAGAAAACAAAAGCCGATCGGAATGTAACATTTTTCTCAATTCTGCACGCTAGTAGATAATGAATCTATCAAAATAGTATATGATGTTTATATCGCTGAATTCAGAAAAAAATGCTCCATCGAATAACCTAAAAATAAACATATGTTCCCATCTAAAAAGAGAAAGTTGTGTCCCGTATGTTGAGAACCACAGGTCAAAAAAAAGTTTTTTTTTGCTCTTTGTATTAGTCTTGTAAAATGGTGGTTCTTTGCTAATTTAACCAACCTCGTAGCTCTTATAGTTCTCGAGATAGAAATGGTGGCACGCTTAAATGGAACACCCTGTATATGAACTACTCACACATAACTTATCAAATAATATCATATATTTAATATTCCAACTTTGGAAATTGATGAATTTTTTTCACACCCTTCTACGGGGGGTGCTACTATGTGTTAGACCTAGAAACATTTGTTGTAATGTATATTATTTATTTATAACACGTTCAAAGTGGTACGCGAGACCGTTTAGGAAATAAATAAAAATACATGTTGATAAATAAATGAAATTATAGAGATTTTAAATTTCCCGCGCTTAGGTATTTTGAGATACAACGGTTTAATCATCAAAATACATAAGAAGAAAAGATTTAAATAATACGTTTAACCCAATTTTATGTATTTTTATTATATCTTAACAATATTTGTATTTTCATACAATACATTCAGTTTGACAGAACTTAAATGTCATAACTTGACACAATAAATATGAAGTTAGTTAAAGAATATATAAAAATGTATTATTTTGAAAATAATTATCTATTTTATAAATATAAATAATGTGAAATAACATACCAAAAATTATAAACTGATACATTTTTATATTGCCAAAAAAAACATGATTATATTCATGTTTTTCTGTTGCTATGTTCATTTATATATTTATGAAGCTGAATTATATATGTATTTACCTACAACTATTGTTATTGTTATTAATAATTTATTTTTTATTATAAATATCAATATAAATGATTATAAAATTATAATAAATACAATTTGAATAGTTATTTTGGAATTTAAGTGATCCTGTGGCGCCATCTGTTGAGGTATATATGAACTACTCACACATAACTGAAAATTTATATGCCTGTTAGTTGTAGATAAAGTAACCAATTTTTATACGTTCTTTTGCATTATTTCTTAATGAAAACATGAATTTTTGTGCAGTACAATCACAGTCAAGTCCGACTAAGAGAATATGAATATTTGGTTTGAAAAGATGTTTATTGTTTCATACATCAGTTACAAATGAATAAATGGATAGATAATTTGTTTATGTAAACATTTACATCTGAGAAATCATCTCATTTCATTATAAAATACTACAGAATTTTGAAAAATGTAATCTCTGTTGTAATCAGATGTTTTTATCAGAAATGTCAAGAAATGCGTAAAGAAAGTGTAAAATGCAATTAATTAAAGTTTAATAAGGTCCAGATACATCATTTATTTATATACTAATTATTGTACATTAAACTGTTGAACAATTCCCTCCAAAACGGTATGAAGCAAAGGGTTTTCAGGTTTTCCACGTAATCAGACAAAATCCATTGTCTAGCTCTCTAAAATATGTATAAATTAGATAAAAAAGTATTTATAATAAGGGTAGAATACTGTACAGTATGTATTTACCTTTGCTAGTGTTTGAATAGTAATCAAAAATCAATTTTTAAAAGTGAGATTCTAAATCGACTTTGAAATGGAGTTTTCTTGATTAAATAATACTTTCTGGAATAATCTTGTGAATTTATTTAAAAGAATATATTATATTCTCATTCATTTTAACAATATTTGCCCAACGAATTGTTTTAATTAATTTAAAAATTCACCATTGTGTATCTGAGTACGTGTAGGTTATAGTCTGATCTAAAAAATGAAATATTTAACTATTAATATATAAATATTTATATTCCATATGGAAGTACCTTGTAACAGAGATGATTTCGTACAATATTTCATTATACATTTTAGTAAAAATGTCATATTTCAAGCAGATAACTCGGTCGTGTCTCCAACTCAAGTGTCAAATACGGCATTTTTGTTAAATTTTATAATATCGTGCAAAATTTCTGGTTTCATTTTAAAGGATACGTTATATTTCCACATTTAATAATGATTTTCATCCAACGAATAGCCTTATTTCATATAAATTTCATCTCGATATGCCAGAGTTCATACAGGTTAGGAAAACTAAATAAAAATGAGAAAAAATTAGTATTAATATGCAAAAATTTATATCATACCTTAAAATACATTGTATTACTGATGATTTGTGATAATTCTCATACAATATCTCGCTGTAATATTAGAAAAAATAGCCTTTTTCACCGAGCTATCCGTCACTTGATGAGCCCCGGAAGCAACTGTCAAAATTGCCGGTTATACAAAACTTTGTAATTTAAAGTGTTTTAATTGAAAAGAAAACATATAGATAAATTAAGTTTTATAGTAATACACCTAATAATACAAATATTACCTTTTAATTCGCCGTATTTCTCAAGATTTCTCGTTCTAAAATATACCTGTAATGGCTGAAAGCAGTTCTCAAACAAAAGTGAAAATGGAATTAGTTTTTTTTATTTAAAATACGTTTTTATTGGAATGTATATGTACGAATCATTAAAATATACTGATTTATAACAAAATATATTATAGTTACAATTTATAATAGCCTATTTATATTTTTGGTACCCTTACGTATAATAAACGTCAATGTCATAAAATTAAATATTTCAAATACACCACATTTAACATTCAGTGTATTTGTATATGTTTCGCTCACTATTATAATGTGTAAAAATATAATTACCCTTACAATATCTCTTTTCATTTTCAAAATAAATCAATTAAAAGTTTCATATTGAATTGTCAAAAATGACGGATGGCACAGTAATTCTTTTTAAATTTAAACCTGGCATCTAGGATATTTTTTTCAGTTTTGTTCCAGTTTTCCTTTTTCGCTTAGTTTTCGATTTTTTACACGAAAACCACTCACAGTAAAAATATGAGACCCCAAAAAGGCCCTATTCCACTTTAAACCACATCTAATAAAATAATATTAAAATTATTCCATGAATGGTTTGACCTGTACCCGTGAGCAAAGTTTTTGCGATGCTCGAGATGAATCCAAATATAGATATATATATAGTGAATCTACCAAAATAGTATATGACTAGCGAAGGCTCAGCTACGCTGAGCTTCACTAGGCCTCCGGCATCAATGAAATATTTACAGTTGACGTCTAATTTCATTTCTGTACACCAGCTCTCGACGAGACCTTTCATATGATACCAAACACGACATACTTGTGACAAATTTTGCAAAAAAAACAAAAGCCGATCGACCTGGCAAATTTTTGTTATTTCAATATGGCTGCCCTACTCGAGTGCTTTCTTTTGATACCAAACACGGCATACTTCTGATATTTTTTCACAAAAACAAAAGCCGATCAAAAATTTTATGATTTCTGCAAGCCAGCTCTTATCGACTCCTTTCATACGATACCAAACACAACATACTTCTGACAACTTTTCGCTGAAAACAAAAGCCGATCGACATGGGACTATTTTATCATTTTTGCAAGCTAAGCCCTTGTCCAGTGCTTTCAATTAATACCAAGCACGGTATACCTTAGACAAATTTTTCATTGCTATAATCAAATTTTTAGGCTGTAAACCTTAATTACAAGTTCATTTTTGTTAAAAAAAGGATTAATTAAAATACGCCTTGTGGTTGATATAATCAAAATTAAAATTTTATAAAATTTGATTACATTTTCTTCTATTATCTTACTCAAAATTTTCACTTCGTTTTAGACTATTGCATTTAACGAACAAACCTTTTGAATGGATAATTTTGGGGAACAAATTATAATAATTTGAAGAAGAATTTATAATATTTACCGACATACCTCCTTAATAAAACAGTTATTATTCAACAAAGTAGATTACTTGCTTCACTTGAAAGTAATTTTGCTTACATTTAAGGAAGTTACTACAAGTTTTTTAGTTGATATAATCAAATGTGTTGTTTGTAAACCTTAATGGTATATATGACCTAATTTCTTTTTTTCCATTTTATGGTTCTGTACAAAAAATAAAATACCCGTATTTTTTTAAATCGCTCTAGTATTGATAATTCCGGAGAAAAACATTAATAAAATTTTGGAGAGGGGATATGTGACGTCACGTAGGAAACTTTGAGGATATCTCCGTTTATCATTGTTATTAAAAATTAACTTAATTAAAACATGCCTTATGATTGTAGTGATCAAAGTTTAAATTTTATAAATTAAATGTAATCATAATTTAAGCTTTGTTTTGCACTATTTACTTATGAGAAATCATCTTATTTCATTTTAAAATATCATAGAATTTCGTAAAATCTAACCGTTTTGTAATCGGAAATTTTCATCAGTAATTTAATAACATACATAAAGAATTAAAAAAAAAAGTCGGCCGACGTAAAACATATTTGTCATTTCTGCACGTCAGAAAACATTAATTATAATGACATAATAACAATAATAAACTCTCAGGTAAATATTTTTTTATTTTCGTAACTGTCTGATTTTTAGCGCAAAAGATACATTTTTTATTTAATATATCTCATACTACAGACGTGCAGTTCCATCAGATATGATATTATTTGATGTAGAATTGAAATTTGAACCTCTTTGTACTTTTGTAGTTTTGCTCTAAATGCATCAGGAGAGAAAGTATTCGTAATTTTTTGAAATCCCATATTATAGTCCTATATTCCGTGTTTTATTGCACAGTTGTATAGGTACCGGGTGTAGAAATGAAAAGTGGCACATAGCGATTTCAATGTTATTTTTTTCATACTTCTGTATCTCTTTACCTATTTATTTTAGCGCTAAAAGCTTTAGAATATAAGTAGTTCAAAAATTAAAAAGGCTTCCTATAAATTAAAATTACTTTCATAATTATTTATATTTAACGATATATTAATTAAATAAAATTTATAGTTTTTTAGAAAATGAATTAAGATTGCCTTGGTAAATAAAACAAATTTTTGATTTAATTATCTATCAACACTTTTCACTCATCAATAAATTATTATTTTATTTAAAATTATTGTATTCTTGTATTAAAGATAACAATAACTCTGTTTATAAAATTAATTACCATACAATATTATTTTTGAATTAATACATCTATGTTTTTAAGCAATATATACACATAATTTTTATAGGTTTAACAATACCGTTTAAACCAGTCTTTGTAAAATTTGTTTCTGTGTATATCGGACGAATATTATTGCATCTGCTAAAGAAGGAATCGATATAAGTATTCAACAATTAAATATTTTTATATTTAATTTTATATGTATAAACATTAAAATATTATTTTTAGGCATAAATGAAATTTATATTCTAAGCTAAAACAAGAACATAATAATATTTTGGTTACATTGCGACATGCCAAACTAATTGGTGGCGCTAGTGTTGTTTTATTTATTTCCAAATCACCAATATGATGTGAAAATAAAAAAACTGAATCTCCAGAGTAATTCTAAAGGGCTTTTATAATATTTATTATTGAAAATAAAATTATGAAATATTTGATCAAAATGCATAAAACTTTATTACTATGTACAAAAATAGATTACTATACCCATTATTTCATGTGTTTGTAACAAATATACAATTAAAAATTATTCAGAACAAACTGAATGAAATATTTAAAATAAAAGTCGTGAATCTTTGGAATTAATGTAGATAGAAACTTTTCATCTCTTTCTACGAATAATGAAAGAATTTCGGTAACATAAGTACCTAGAGTACCATCATAATAAATGACTACTAATTTCATTCCGTGAAAGATAATTTTGATTGTATTGTAATATCGTAGTTTTTTCATTAACGATATTTAATTTTATTTCTTGTCAGATTGAAAATGAAATGTAAATATAGTATAATAAAATCACCTAAAATAATTGCGTATTTTAAATTCTAATTTCCTTGATATCTACAACAGTTAAAAATTTACGTACATAACTAACTTCACGCGTTTAACAAGCACCAGAACTCGCGAATATCAGTGGCATTCAAACAACCTAATCTAACCTCTCTACGTCCGACCTGTTATACCGACGAAGGGTTTATATTAATTGAAAAAAAATTTAAAGCTAACCTGACCTAACTGAGTGTATGCAGACAGAGGGTTTACATAAATTAAAAAAAACTACCTTAAAATTAACCTTTCATAACTGAGTATATGATAATGGCGGTAACATCCATACCTATTGATATTCGCTGGAATTGAGAATGCGCGAGTATAATGTGCACTCTGCCTTACGTTTGAAGATAGTTACGTACCAGTTAGTAAACGTCAACCGTTTTTTGTATGTTTTTCATAAACCAGAGATGAGTTGTATTTTTTTTTTACATTTAAATAATGACACATCGTCAACATGTTTCTTATGTAAAATTTTAAATATATATGAATGCATATGTTTTGTTCTCTGTACTCTAAGCACAATAAGAAGAATTTTGTAGAAGCGCGCGTTATTTAAATTACAAATGGGGTATGTGACTATAATTAAATTTCAGTACATAAGTCCTAAAATATAACAACTAACCACCCTAACTTCTCATTGTAATAATAAAAACTAAACAATTGTTTGTAAGAAGAAAGTTATTAGCAATTTCATCATTTACAAAAACTAGGTAGACTGTTTCTTACAGTAACCGCCTACCTAACTTCTTTTACGGTTCGGCCACGATGATGTCGCAGCATCCCCTCCCCAAATCTTTAATAATTTACAAAAAATATGGATTTTTTTTCTGTATTACATATATAAAAATCAAAATTTAGTCACATTCCTCATTGTAATTTTATTCAATTAAAAAAATTCAACAGAAAAGGGAACAAATATCTTCATATTTACTTACACCATCCATAAAGCATTACGTTGTTACTAACGTGTCGTTTAGAATACACATTTAGTTTTGATTTCATTTCACGGTTGTAATTAATAAATAAAGTAGAAACGAATCCGTAAACACATACTTTATTTATGTAGTTTCACAGAAATATTACCTACTTCCGTATATTTACTAATAAAATCAAGTCTTTTTATAACGATTATTTAGTTCTAGAGTTTATAATTTGTCGTTTTTTTTAAGTTTCGTATTTCGTTTTATAGTAACGTCGAATATCTTATAGGCCTAAAATTTACCAGTTTTCATTTAGAAAAATACATAGAAATCTAACCGTAAGTATAAGTATTTTTATAAAGGACATGCTGTACTAAACACGAACACACATTTTCATTTCAATTTGTACTATGTAAAAGGAAGTATTGTACTCGCGAAAATTTTCGGTTTTGAGTTTTCAACGGAAATATTCATTTTGACCATCCCTGAATCCATTTTGCCTAGTTTCAGCGTGACAAAACGTACGTATGTCTCAAAAACAAATGGCCATAAAATTCTTAATTTTTTTTATATAGGACTGCTATAACATCTAGTTTAGCACCTCCCTTTTTTATTGCAATCGGCATTGCCAAAAGGGCACTTTGCTTATAGTGTTTTCTTGAATTTTTAACATAACTCAGAAAAGATTAACAGTAGAATGTTGAAATTTTGTTTGCTATAATATCTAGTTATTACCTCCATTTGTGGTTCCAATTGTCCTTTCCAAAAGAGTAGTTTAATTTTTGTAGGAAACATTTAATTTATTAAATTGACATTGACAGCTGGCAAAATATATTACTGAGAATTATGTACGAAATAAATGATAACAACATCTCTTTCTTTACAAGTTTTCCAGCGATTACAATAATTTTGTGTAGTGCAATAAGAAATAGTGATAAACATTTTTATATTTTTTTTTTAAAATGATCCATTTTGAAGGGAAGTTCGAAGATATGAAACGAATGGAAGTTAAAGCATGATTAGCCGTGTAGAATGATCTCACTTTCCAGCGATGACAGTAATTCTTCTTAAATTTAGACATGGTTTCTGGATCTTCTGTGTCAAGTTACGCTTTGGCTCAGTTTTAATTTAATTACGCAAAAGTATGCACGGTAAAAATATGAGACCTCAAAAAGGCACTATTCCTTATGAAACCACATATAGTGGTATAAAATTTTAAATTATTACATAAATGGTTTGACCTGTATGGGATGACCAAAAACCGGCGACTGCGATTCCAAAATTTTTTTCACTAACGTGAAATTATTTAACAATTAAAATTTGGTGGAATATGTATTTATATTATGAAAAGTATTTTAATAATAATATATTTATATAAATGGGAAACGTCAAAATTTCTAAAATAAAAATTGTACATCTGATGTGATGTTTTATTTGTGTATAATTGTATTTCTTAAACGAAACTTTCATTATAATAGCAATAAAAATAGGAACTAATTTCACATATATATATTTTTTTTGAAAAATATTGCCATGGGTACAAATAAAATTTATTAGTAATTATTGAAAAAAAAAATTTGATACGATCGTAGTGCAGCAGAAATGGAAGAAGAAAAGAGTAAGTAATTATTTTAAATTATAATTTATTACTTATTGTTATTAATAGATTTATATTTTCCTACGGCAGGTACAATGGAAGACATAAAAAGAGAAATTAAAGAAACTGAAAATTATATGAAAGAATTAAGGCGGCAGTTACAGACATTGGAAGGGAAGGAGGACGGGAAGGAGAACGGGAAGGAGGACGCGAAGGAGGACGGGAAGGAGGACGGGAAGGAAAACGATGACAGGAAGAAAGAAGAAAGTATTCGCGGCAGAAGTCACGAAAGTTTCCGCGGCCGTGGAAGTTTTCGTGGCCGAGGAAATTTTCGAGGTAATGGTAATTACCGTGGCGGCCGAGGCCAGAGAAATTACCGTGGCTTTCGGAATCGTGGCCGTTCATATTGGGCCCACCACAATGCTACAGTAAGGAAGAAACATCAACATATTTATATATTTTTATAACTCATACAAATTTTTTTTATAGAATACTAAGAAGTGGTGGGCGGCGTACAAGTTAGTAAATAAGTTACTAAGTAAATAATTTTTTTTTTTTAGTTAATAAAATTTGTTATTAAGTTATAAATTGTTCATTCTTCATTGTTTTCTTCTAATGCTGTGTTAGAGTGAATGTTTGCCCGAGCTGCTTCGTTCTGATTTTTTATTTGTCCCCTTGTTGTGGTAGTGACCTACGATTGACAGATCGAATTAGCGCACAGTGAACTTATAGAAGGAGCAAAAATGAATGTATTCAGAGTGTTTAGAATAGAGTCAGGAAAAGAAAATTATTTTTAGTAATTCTATTAAAGCACGTATGAGTCTCTAACTTTTCTTATTCCTCTTTTTATTTATATTATCAAAATTTTATAAATAAATTCCACCCAAGCTCCGTATACAAGACTTTATAAATTAATTGCTGTTAAAAGATTATGACATATGGACATGATAAAAAGAATTTTTATATACTCCCAGTGTATAATGAACAGATTAATATGTAATGTTTGTAATTAATAAAATCGTGTGTCAATCAAACCAAATTATATTCAAGAAAACAATGTAATTTATTAATTTTAACAATGATCGCATGCAAACTCAGTTAATGCTAACAACTATACAGTATTGTAAAAAAATATATAATATTTGATGTCATAGACCATATTTATTTGTAACATTTTAAGTAACCTGATATGTTAATTCTGTTTACTTAGTACGTTTGAAGTAACCTAGAACAGATCTCGAACTGATCAAACTTATCCAGCTATTTTGCTGGGATGATGAATTGAACATACATATTTTCTATCTTTGTTTAGACATTTCTTTCTCGTTCTATATCTGTCAGAACACCACTTAAAATTTTCACTTACTATGAAATTTGATTGTTTATTTGGTACCAATATGAATAAGTTTAAGTTTGCATTCACATTTTCCAAATAAATACAGCCTACTAAAATATTTTTAAAATTTGAGGTTATATTGAATTTTCAAATTTGACGTTTAAAGTAAATGTCATCTAGCAAACATTTACAGTTAAATATAACCAATTATAAATTATAATACATTATATTGAAGCTTTGTCCAGTTCTCTACTTACTTTTTTATTCCTAAGAACAAATATGAACATAATTTGTATAGAATGAAATTGCAAACGTCATTGATTTATCGGTAACAAAGGTACCATAATTAATAAATGACAACTAATTTTATTCCATGTGTAGGGCACGAGAGCAGCACCGTCGACTTTGCCCAAGCCTCTCATCTCATTTCACAGAATTCCAGTGGCGGAAATTTAAATAAAAGTCAAAATATACTCTTCCATCGAAAACAAGTTGTATTTATATAGATTTAATGTTCACTGACATTGTTATACTATTTTACGTTTAATAAATCATTTAAAACTTACTAATAAAATTTGCTTTCAAATGTCGATCTTGTCCCTCTTATCTCACTTCAGACCATTCTATGATTGTTTCATTTCACGTCATTCCATGATTGCCTTATTTCATACCAATCCAGGCGGAAGAGAAAAAGTGGTGACAGAAATTTAAATCGACGGCATTGGCGGGTTTTGTATTCATTCCATTTTGCGATTTCCATGTGTGGTTTATCAATTGCGCTCTTTTAAGTGTTTCTCGTGTTAGTTATTTGTTGTCGATTTTGTTATTATTGTTGAGTTTGTTATTGTTGTTGAGTTCGTTATTGTTATTTTTGTTCTTTATTGAGAATGAGAGGTGATATATGATTTGGCTAGTGTCTATTGCGTCCTGGAATACAAAAACAATAACAAACTCAACAACAATAACAAAATCAACAACAACTAATACTGACACAAGAAACACTAAAAGGTGCAATGGATAAACCACACAGAGATCGCAGAGGCAGAATGGAATGAATACAAAACCCGCCAATGCCGTCGATTTAAATTTCTGCCACTTCTTTTCCGCCTGAAATAAGTGCGAACTGAGAACATAGAATGGTGTGAATTGAGCTGAGGCTTGGGCACAGGTTGACGGTGCTCTCGTGCCCTATAATTAATGAAAATTGAAGGTGCATTCACATCAAACAAATTAGTGGCATAGGTAGAATTAGTGGTTTTGGTTGAGGTAACAAAATTAAAAAATTAAGGTCTAGCTTTCCAAATAAAGAAAATATAGAATTGGCTGATGTACCGCCATTATTCTTTGGCGGGAAAATTTGAATATGCATTACGGACCATATTTTTTACCAATATTTTATTTGAAAATTGTTAAATAGTTATTGTAACAAAAGCAAAAGACTTTTACAAACTGCAACTTTTTTTATCATTTTAATAGTATTATACAATGAAGTATTGAAATATTTCATTTAAAAAATGATATAATTTAAAACAGTTGTTTGATTTCTGCTGTCAACTAACTGTCAGCTGTGAAAAATATTTGATTTGATAAACGTCAAAATTTTCTTTTCGCATTTTAACTAATTTTGGAATTTAGTTTTCTAAAAAATGTTTGATTCTTGATTGCGAAATGCTTTTGCATTCTCGAGTGCAAAAGGGACATTTCACAATCAAGAATAAAAAATAACAACGTCTTAAACAAATGTTTAATTATAACTTAGATACACAAAATAGGAAAGTAATAAATTATTAAAACATTACAATATATAATAATGTCAATAAGTTATACAGCAAGAAGCTTCTGGACGGGACGAATCAGTCTCCAGGATTCCCTGTAAATGCTAACGGAAAACCGTCCAAAAAACGTTAGCAAAAGACGATCACTATACACAAAAAATAATTTGAAATAATGAGATATATCAGTAGTAAAAAAATGACTTACATTATTTAAATATATTGGAATTGTTTCATCTATAAAGGATGAGCGTTTTGTCGCAGACGGATTGGGCTAAGTATCTATAATCTATAACCAAATAAGATAAAATATATTATGGCCGCAAAGAACTTTAGTAAGAATTTGACTTACTTTATTTGAACACTGCAAACTTTTCATGTAGAATTTATAATGCAATATTTGAGAAATTGTTCTTTCAGCTAATGTAGTAACTTTATTGTATATTTTGTCTGAAAAAAATTTAATGAGTAAATATTAATAATTAGTTACAAATAAATATTACCTATGTTTAATAAATTATTTGATAATTCGAAGAAGTATTCTGCCAGTGATGAAAGCGTTGTGCATTCTGTTAAATAAAAAATAATAATTAATAAAGATGTTTTTTTTTTAATATAAATGTATTTACCATTCTTATTAAACTTTGTCTATAATATTGAAGTTTTTCCAATGGCAGGAAAATTGTCAGCGAATAGGTTTCAAAGTTCGGTTCCAAAATATTCAATATCGCTTCTCAGTCGAGATTATTGTTGACAAGTATTTCAAAAAGACATTCTGGTGAAACTCCTGTCCTCTACAAATAAAGACTAATATAATTGAGGAAGATTATTTTCTTTTAATTGTTACCTCCTTTTTACAGTGGATTCAGTGTCTGACATCAAAATATAAACTACTATATTTCATTTATCATTTGAATTAAAATATGCTATATGCTTCGATTAAAATTGAATTATTTTCTTGTGATTGAAATGAATGAAATATTTAACGAAGAAACATTCAACTTGTAGATTTTATCCCAGGGTATGATCGATCCAGTTTTCTGTTTTTAAAAGGAACATTATTAATTTATATAAAATATGTAAACATTCAAACACTTTTTTTATAAAAAAAAATGTTCGCCCCAGTTGAAAAAACTTCGGTATTACGATTTCACATAAGTAATTGTCCAAATACTGGTATACTTGTATCCCATATTTATTATATTCGACATAGTTTACAGCCATAATGCAGTGTAGATTTCAGTTTTTATTATCTAAAAATATGAAATACAAAAATTTTATTTCCCAGAACTTGATAATAACATACCATATTATATCGATGTGAATCAAATGAAATTTTTTTGATATTTGTGTATCTTTATTATATACTATGAATTTAACTTTTAATTAGTTACAAAAGTTAAACAAATCATTCTACATTTTTTTTAAGAAATATATAATTTTGAAAAAGTTTTCTGACATTATATTTTAATTTTTATTAGAAATTATTTGAGTTGCCAGATAATTTTTAATACAAATAAATTAAATAATTTAAAAATATGAATGTATAATAATATTAATAAAAATTTCATTTACATTTTAGATAATTTATAGAAATATGTCACTCAACTCAACAAAATATTAAAAGAATACGATTTGTTTACTAACTGTAGTTATTATTGTTAAAATTGTATAATCTTTCATATAAAATAAAATACAAATTTTGATAACCTGGCAACTCGATTTCATACAAACATTTACACACTTTCATACTTTTGCGATTTATTACTCTCTTATTTTTCTTTTATTGGATCGCTTTGTGGTTTTTTATTATTATTATTATTATTATTTTATAATGTCTTGTGCTTCATTTGCTTCATTCCAGCCAGCCAATTTGTGACGATTAATTTTGATGAAGCTTATTTTTTCTTATTTATTTTTTAAATTTTTTTAACCACGGGCTATTATAATATTGAAGCAAAGTACAGCAAAAATCCCAAATACCACTGGTATAGGGTTTTAAAGTATTATGTAACAAGTCATTGTCTTGCCAAGTCTACCAAGGAATTATAGATAATATGGTACACATTATGTACATAAAAATGTAATTTAAAACAAAAAAAATATAAATTGAATGTACTCTTACCAAATAAATTGCAGTTAATATTTGTACTTTTGTAGTTTTTTTAAATGAAAATCTTGTTACTCAAAATCATACAACAGTGACAATGACTTAATTACATAACACTTCAAAACCCACCAGCAGTAGATGGAATTTTTACCATACTTTGCGGTTTTGTAGTAGTATGTAGTATATTGCCAAATAAATGTGGATTTATATTCTGTTGCATGAATTTTGAGGTACAATGGTAGACTGGCCCGCCCACATGTTGCGATTTATTATATACTTTTGTTTAACGTCACATTTCTAATACATATTATAGAGAGACGCAACATGTTTTAACTTAAGCCTGGTATTAGATAGTTTTCGTATAACGTCTTTCTTTTTGATGGTATTAATTAAAAATTATTGACAGAAGTATTGTTTAAGCTCTATTACATTAAAGAAAAATATTAATGCAAACTAATGACTGTTGTATTATAATAAAAGAATGTTTCTTTAACCAAATAGAGGGAAAATAAATGGAATAAAATATAATTTTATTATATTTGTCTTTTAATGTAAAAAACAATAAATATTTTTTATATAAACCTGCATATAAAATAAGTTTCCTTTTTACCATTAGATGTAGGGACCTTTTCATCAGAAAATAAAATTTGTAATGTACATATATTTTTTTAAAATATTAGTAACACATAGACTAAACCAGGATTTTAGACGTTATAGAAACTTTTTCTAATACTAAACCATTGCTTTATACTTTTTATTTTATTTATGATTTTCATTGTGAGTATTTTTTTATTATCTTTTATCATAATATTTCTTACATTTTCATTTTGTTTAGATTGTGATTGCTTTATATTTAATTTATTACATACTTATAATAATTAGTTTTATAAATAATTGCCTTTTACAATTATTCTTTTTATTATACCTTCATTTTGGCAAGGTCCGTAAAATATGTAAAAGGCGCAATGGTTTTATCAGACTTAAGTTCTTTTTGTTTTAATCTTTTACAATATTTTACGAACCACTTTTCATGTTGAAAAAATTTTTCATTTTTATATTAATTACATGCAGTGTATATAAAATATATTGTATATTATATTATATTTAACAAATCAAATATTGTCATCATAATAACTTTTTTATTATAATACATGTTTTAATTTATTTATTTCATTCATATTATTTTGTATCAAATTTATCAATAATGTTTCAACATGTTTTTAATTTATAATTTAAATTGATCTTTATTGCTTTCTTATATAAGATTTTTATATTTTATTAATTTAATTTTTATAAACATGTACTTAATATTTTTTTTTTGTTGTATAATTGGTTCAATGAGTAGAATGTAATTGTACATTGTACTTTTCAACATGATTTTAATATATTATACTTTTAACATTAAATATTTCGCTAAATAGTTTTTAAATTATTTATAATACAATTTCATAATCATATTTAAAATTTATCAATTGTTTTCAAAGATTTCTACTTGTTTAATTTAATATTTTCAATTTATTCATTTTATTTCTTTATATATTATTACATACATATTTTTTAATTTACGTTTCAAATTTATTATGAATGTTTCTACATGCTTTTATTTAATACTTCAAATAGATCTTTCTTGCTTTTTTTCTCATATTTGATTTTTAATATATCATTTAATTTTTATAAACATATAAATAATATGACATTTTTTTGTTATATAATTAGTTTACTGATTAAAATGTAATTGTTGAATTTTTAAACATGATTTTAATATCTTTTACTTTTAACATGAAATATTTTGCTCGGTAGTTTTTAAATTAATTTTAATACAATTTAGATATTATAAATATTTCTTTCTTTCATGTTCATTTTGACATTATTTTAATATCTTTTACATTTAAAATTGTATATTTAGCTTAATAGTTTTTAATTTAATTATAATACAATTTATATTTTATTGCTATTTCGTTCATAGTCAGTTAAAATTGTATTCATTGATTTCTACTTGTATAATTTAACATTTTAAATTTATATATTTAATTCATATTATTCCTTTTTATATTATTACATATTTTTAATTTGCGTTTCAAATTTATTATGAATATATCTACATACTTTTATTTTATACTTTAAATTGATCTTTATTGCTTTCTCATAATTGATTTTTAAAATATGATTTAATTTTTATAAACTTGTATAAGAAATTTTTGTTATATAATTATGTTACTGATTAAAATGTAATTGGACATATATTGTATTTTTTAACATGATTTTAATATCTTTTACTTTTAACATTAAATATTTTGCTCGGTAGTTTTTAAATTAATTTTAATACAATTTAAATATTTCTTTCATATTCATATTTCAAATTTGTCACTTGTTTTAAATGATTTAAACTTGTTTAATTTAAAATTTCTTTAAACACTACATTCGTTGTGAATGCTTCTTTTGAATTTTTAATAATATTTGAATCTGGCAATTTTATCTTTAAATTGTTTGAACTTCTTACTCTTGACATCGCAACATACAATTGGCCATGTGAAAAGACTGGATTTTCTAAATTTATTCCTACATAATTAAATGTTTGGCCTTGGGATTTATTTATTGTCATTGTGAAAGCTAATCTTATTGGGAATTGCCTTCGTTTCAAGGTGAATGGTAAATCTGTTTCGGTAATTAAATCAAAACGTGGTAAATAGAGCCGGCTACCTGCACTCTGTCCTGTTAGAACTTCTACATCTAAATAATTAGTTTTCATGTCTGTTATTATGAACCTTGTTCCATTACACAGACCACGCTTGGGATTCATATTTCTTAATAACATTACTATTGCTCCAATTTTTAGTGTTAATTTGTGAGGAGGCATTCCGGTTGGTGTTAGGCCATTCAATAATTCGGCGGGGTAATTAATTTTGTTTATCTCATCACATTCACAAGAATCAGCACTTAAATATACTCTAGATGACCCTACAACTTTATTTAATACGTGTTCATTAATTATCATTGTGTCATCATTTTTTGGTGCTAAAATGGCTCTATCTGTAAATTTATAAATATCATCAGGTTGTATGACATCTTCACCGAATATTTCATTTGCTAGACATGTTTCGGAAACGCAATGTGCAGGAATTTTGACAATTTCATTTTCACCGTTGCCTATTTTCAATAAATATTCTGAAAATTCTTTTTCGTCTTTATTTACGCGCATATTTTGTTTTAATGAAAATTTTGTAAATAGTGGCCATAAATGACTTTTTACAACACATGTTTCAATTATTACAGTTCGATGGTTTGTGTAATTGACTATTGGCAAGCACTGTCTGAAATCGCCACCTAAAACTATAATTTTTCCCCCAAATGGTATTTTATTATCCATCAAATCTTGTAATAATAAATTTATTGCATCGAGTGCGTGTTTTGGTATCATTGTTACCTCATCACAGATTATTACACTTGCCTCTTTTATTAATTTACCCGCTTTGCTATTTGATTTCACTCTACATACACATCCGTCATTTACAGGCACTGGTAACTTGAATACTGAGTGAACTGTTTGACCACCTTTTAACAGAGTAGCTGCTATTCCCGTCCAAGCTACAGCTATAACTTTTTGATTTTGGCCCCTTAAAATACTTATCAATGTGTTATACAGAAATGTTTTCCCTGTTCCCCCGGGACCGTCAACAAAGAAATATCTACTTGTGCAATTATTGTCATTTACGGCATTTAATATGTTATTTAAAATTTCTATTTGGTCTCTGTTAAATAAAGCTACATTTTGTTCTCCCTCTAATTTTTCGGCTGCTACATCAAAAGAATTAGTTTCATTTTCTAAATCATCAATATTTTCGGGTTGGGGCAAACCGAAATCACTTAAGGTGAATTTATGCATATCGAGTATTTCCTGTATTTTTAATAAACATTTACTTTGTGCAACTTTTTCAGAATTATGTAATAAATAGTCTTCCATTAAATAATGTTTAAATTTTTCCCATAAGCTTAAGGCATTGGTTGACGTATGGAAGCAAATTAAATAAGCAAATAATTCACGTAATTGTCTGGGAAATTTACTCAACACAGCCTCGTCTAAACAATTTTCGCACTCTTTATCATTAGCTAAAAGACCTAATGCACGGGCAGCTTCCTGATATGTATTATATAATTTTCCGTCGACGGTACGCAAGTCTTCGAAGCTTGTGACACCTTTTGCATGCACTAAAATTAATCTTAAATGAAATCTTTCAATATCTCTAGGGCTAACGGAAATCATTCGGCCGATAGGTGGCTTTGTCTCACGTTGTCTAGCTTTCCATGCATTATTAACAAATACATAATATTTAGGAATTTCCATGTAAACATATTGCCGGGCATTAACGTCTATTTCATTGAGTAGGAACCAAGCTGTTAATGTTGTATTTTTTTTCGCTGCTCGTTCAACAGCTTTTTTTTCTTGACCGTTAGTGAAAAATACTGCCTGTTGATTTTTTAAATGTACTGCTAATTCCATTATTGTATGAGACTTGTCATGCAACGGATATTCTAAAAGCCTCCAACAACATTCTGGGGCAGATACATACCTAGCATCTAAATAACCGTTTATTTCATCCCACTGTACAACTTTATTTTTATCAAGCTGTCCTAATTTGACGCTCGCGCAATCATGCCCCTTGCACAAATAATCACAAATATATTTTATACTTTTTACTGATGCGCATATTTCAACATTTATGTGGGTTCTATATTTTTTTAACAAATACGGATTGTACGGAACTATCCACCTATTGTCTGCCGTGTATTTAACTAAACCATTTTTCCAAAGAATGTACATTTTTGCATTATTATTTGACCGTTTATACAGGGGGTAACCGTTAATGTTTTCATGTGTTTCATTTCTAAAATCTTTAGGGAACATTTTTGAACATTTATTTTCGTTCATACACGGCGAATTTTTGTTTAGAATACCGCACGAACCGTGAATCATATGTGAACGAACTAATTGGTACAATTCCGGTTTTGCGTCCTCGTCGGGAATTTCTGCACTGACTATTTCGTCAATGTCATCTTTGTTACGGATTTTACTTGCACTATCTAAAGTTAATAATAAATGCATGTGAGGCAGACCGCGTTTTTGGAATTCAATTACATATATGAATGCCACAACTTTCCCAAAAATATTGTCATGTAAAAATTCATGCAACATACTTTTTATTTTTCCGTTAAAAACTCTGGCGGTTATGTCTGGGCGGTCTGCAGAGGTTTGACCCTCGCGCAACTGTTGTACAATTTCTGGCCATTTCGGGTTACATGTCACTGTTATAAATAGATCAGGGCGGCCAAATTCTCTAACAATAGACATGGCATTTTGGTACATTTTTAGCATGAATCGACTACCACCTTGAAATGTAGACGGTAGAATAATCATGGTGCCTGCTTTTCCGCCTTCATTCTCTGCCAAATTATTAATGTGGTCCATCAACCCACTATATAGCTCTACCCTGAGAGTAGGCTGATTTAGTCTAATGTACGTTAATCTTTCGGCTTCGACTTTAACATACGCATCTACAATGTATTGTTGAGTTAGTTTACCGGCTTCTAAACATGGGTTAAATGTGTTTCTAACCGCTAATCTGTTCATGTAAAACTGTAACATGCTTTGTTTTTTAATACCGTCAGCTTGTTTTGAATTCATGTTCCAGCCACATTCACCGCGAGGAAATAATAAAGGATAGGACATGGGGTCGCAGTTTTCACTAAACTGATTAATTCGAACTAAACCGCCAACTTTTGGGTGGACACAAATGTCCCTATCTATTGGTGGCCACTGCCACCTCATTACATGTGGGGATATTGTACCTACGTTTATCTTTTTTTCTGTCATTTACAATCCACAAATTTATTTCTGGCACCGACTGATTTGTTTGGTTAGCTTTGGCTAATTCCCGCTGCTCTACTTCTTTCAACATCATATACGCCTGACAATACGGATTAACCTCCCTAAGTATTACATCTAATTGACCCATGATATTTGGCTTACAATTTTTATTATACTCTACGTTCATTCGTTTCTCTAACGCTTCATTTGAATTAATTATGTATAATTGGGCATATTTTTCTGTTTCATTTGGTTTAGGGTACATTGAGCTGGCAGAATCATGGTAAATTTGGCCGTGGATACGGAAACAGTAGGGCCCTTTGCCTGGAGGGGCGGAAATTTTTGCCCCAAACGATGCGAATGCTAAAGCACTATTGTATTGCCTAATATTTTCTCTAAAATTTCTGCTATCTGAATCTTTACCTAATATTAGATTTTTAATATATTCAGGGAACTCATTTAATTGATCTACGTTTAATTTTCCCTTTCGACAGCAATAAGTAAATTTGCCGTCCGAGGGCTTTTCGTATGAAAAATTTACAGATGAACAATATGAACATAAAACATTCATTGGTCCCAAGGAGTGGGGCTCAATTTGAACTCCTAATCCCTTTCTAGCTAACATATATTTATCATTTTGAACAATGATTTTACGTGCCTTATTTTTATTTTTATTAATTATGTTATTTTTCGTTAATCGTTTCTGTTTTTGTTCTACAGTTTCCGTTTTAACTAAATTATCAAAGTTGTCTCTATTTTTTTCTAAACGTGTTTGTTTTTGCTCGGGAGTTTCAATTTGTAAATAATTTTGTAAATTCACTTTAAGTCTTGCTAATCTATTCTCCTTTTGTTCTGCTATTTCATTTTGCACGTAATTATTAAAATTTGATTGAAGTTTTTCTAATCTATTTGTTTTTTCTTGTGATGTTTCGCGAGCAATAGAATTAGAATTTAGTTCTTTTTGTTTCTCTATCCGCCTTATTTTATCATCAATTTTTTCATTAGCTATATATTTTAATTTATAGTTGTCATTCTCTCTTAGACGTTTAACGCGTTCTTCGTCTGTTTCGTTCGCCTTACGTTTTAAATAATTTTCTTTCAATTGCTGTTGACGAGTTACTGGAAATGCTGTAATATTACGTGTTCGAAACATTTGTAAAACGTGTGATCTAAGTCTGTTACTATCGTAAGTTTCATGCTCAGGATTCCGGTTAAGTATTAAACTTGTAAAGAAAGCTATTGCAAACAGCCCGCAATCATAGGTGTTAGTCTGTTGTTGAACTCGTACAAACCTAATTGAGGGACTATAGGGGAATAATCTTTCTAAATATAATTTAACACCAGCATTTAAATTCTGGGAATTCATGCTATCGTAAATTGTAATTTCTAATCCGTCATAATACGCTGTAATCCAATGACCAACGCTCCCAATATTTGCACCTGGCACGAATAAAATTTGTAGGTGTCTTGTTCCTTGCTCAATTTCAACTATTCGGTCTGGAGCATCTACATACACTGTTGGCTGAGGGTCGAACTCAGTTACAGAACGTACTAACGAAAAGAAAAAGTCTATATGAATGTCTTCTAAATATCCAGCAGGATTCATTAAAGTATTATAATCACGTTCTATTAGCTGTATTTGATTGCCAACTATTTCAATACCTGTATTTAAATTACCCGTTTGTATATTATATTCTACTTCACCATCTTTACTGTGTTCTAGTAATAATAATTTTCCCGCATTGCCTGACTTAACCTGACGATTTATATAAACATTTTCTACTACATTATCCGGATTACTACAGCAATTTTTGTTATCTATATTTTTCTCGTATCTTTGTTTACGCTTAAGGCGATTTTTTTCACTTTTAGTTGGCATTTTGTTACACTTGTGTTATTACAGAAATTAAAATAAACACTTACAGGTTTTGAGTGCGTTGTTATTTTCAGTGTTACTATTATCAGCAATACGTCAGGCTGCAGCTTCAAACAGGAATACTTTTTTTTCTATTTTGAATATATATGCTTGCACTCTTACTGCTTCGCAACTGCAGATTATTTTCACACCTACAGTAAAATAAAAATTAAAATACTTGTCCAACATTATCAATATACCTATGTATATAAAATTATGGTAATTCCGAAGGCAATTCATTTCATTTTATTAACAATTAGAAGAGAGAAAACAATAAATATTTAACGATGAAATAAAAGATATGAAAAATAAATTCTCACCTTAAATTCAAATTCGGCAGCACAACAAACGGGATTTTTAAAATATATTATTCTGCAGTAGAGAACAAATTATCAAAACTATCAGTTTGATTCGCAATTCGATTTATTGAAAACACAATAAATATAACTGCCTTACACAGAAGTGAAAGAACAATTAAGTAATTAAACAAATTTTGTTTTCCTAAGCATGCCTAATTATTAAAATAAAATTATAATTTAATAAAAGCCAATAAATAAACAACCTGTAATAACGACAGGACATTATGGTAAATACGGAATATAAGTTACCAACAGTTTAACACTAATTTTTTGATAATTCAATGATTGTATATTGCAAAATTTTAAAATTTGTAGATGTATGCAAATAAAAATTTTATTTGAAATAATTATAAAAGCCTGATCAAAAGCAAGTGATAATCACGGGACCACCAATTTTCTTTAAAAGCTACTAAACTATATGTCTAGGAAGAAAATTTGAAATTTATGTTCATGGACGTGCGAATTTTTATTATACCGTATTTTTATTTTAGTAATTTGATTATATTCAAAACCATGCAGATAATGAAGAAGATAATAATAAATAATGAATGTAAGGTATATTTGAAGTATTGACATCAAATTGATTGTACAAAAAAATAATAACAATAAACGCCTGTGGAAGCAATTGTTAATATTTATTTCCAGGAAATAAAATTTAAGAACTACGCAGTTTTGCAATAATTAATCATACTGTTATGACTATTTTTAATAATATATGTAATGACGATGATGAAACTAATAAATTAAAATATGTACTCACATAAAATGAAACGTCTCCTATCTTGCATACATTGTATTCCGTAAACAAAAAGTTCTTCTGCTTTCTTTGTAGAATTATAAGAAATGCAGAACTTGTTTAGGCTTCAAATTTATTTGTCACACAAATTAAAAGCTGTAATTGATAATAAATATAAATAAATAGAAAAACATTGAAATAAACTCATACTTTGTTGCCCGCAGTAAATCCGCTTGTATATATTTCCGTTCTAAACTGCAAAAGTACATAATTTTACATTGATGCGAGTATTTTTTATTAGGCTGGATTCTAGAATGCCTACCATCCTTAAAGTTGCAATTTTTTTGTTGCAATGTCTTCCTTTAGGTAAACAATGACAAAAAAAACATAAAATTAGGGCACGGAAGCAAATATTTATATGATTTTGTACAAAAATAAAGTCAGATTTTATCTATTCTAAAAATTGATTTAACATGAAGTTCGCTCAGTTGATGTCGGTAAAACAATATAAACCAGTGATAGTAAAACAATGGTTTAGGGAATTAAAATATATTTTTGTGGTAAAAATTTTTGAATAATCTGGGTTGTATTTTAAAGAATATGTTATATTGTCACTTATTTTAACAATATTTGCCCAATGAATTGTTTTACTTTATTTAAAATTTCATCTCGGTATACCTGAGTACATGTGGGTTACGAGAACTAACTAAAAATGTATCAAATTTACTGTTAATATACAAATATTTATATTCTACATTAAAATACCTGTAAAATACATTATTTCAATAATATTTTATACGATATTTTACTATATATTGTAGTAAAAATGATATTTTCACGCTGCGAACTAGTTCGTGTCTCCAACTGAAGTGTCAAATGCGAAATTTTTGTAAAATTTTATCATATCATCCAATTTTCTGGTTTCTTTTTGAGGGATACGTTATATTTTCACTTATAATAATGATTTTTATCAAACTAATTGCTTCATTTTATTTATAATTACATCTCGATATGTCAAAGTTCATGTAGATTAGGAAAACTAACTAAAAATGAACAAAATTTACAATTAATATGCAAATATTTATATTATACCTTAACGTACATGTATTAATGATGATTTGCGATAATTTTCATACAATATCTCGCTGTAATTTTAGAAGAAATAATCACTTCCTGAAATAGTCTTTTTCACCGAGCTATCTGTCACTTTATGAGTCCATCTGTCAAAAAATCCGGTCATGCATAACCGTATAATTGAAAGTGTTTTAATTGAAAAGAAAATATATAGATAAATTAAGTTTTATAGTAATAGACATAATAATACAAACATTACCTTGTTATTCGCCTTATTTCTCAAGATTTATTGTTTTGAAATGTACCTGCAATGGTGGAAAGCAGTTCTCAAACAAAAGTGAAAACGGAATTAGTTTTTTTTATTTAAAATACGTTTTTATTGGAATGTATATGTACGAATCATTAAAATATACTGATTTATAACAAAATATATTATATTTACAATTTATAATAGCCTATTTATATTTTTGGTACCCTTACGTATAATAAACGTCAATGTCATAAAATTAAATATTTAAAACACACCACACTTAACATTCAGTGTATTTGTATATATTTCGCTCACTATTATAATGTGTAAAAACATAATTACCTTTACAATATCTCTTTTCATTTTCAAAATAAATCAATTAAAAGTTTCATATTGAATTGTCAAAAATGACGGATGGCACAGTAATTCTTTTTAAATTTAAACCTGGCATCTAGGATATTTTTTTCAGTTTTGTTCCAGTTTTCCTTTTTCGGTTAGTTTTCGATTTTTTACACAAAAACTATGCACGGTAAAAATATGAGACACCCAAAAGCGATTGGTCCTCAATAAACCACATCTAATAAAATAATATTAAAATTATTGCATGAATGGTTTGACCTGTACCGGTGAGCAAACTTTTTACGATGCTCGAGATGAATCCAAATATAGATATATAGTGAATCTACCAAAATAGTATATGACTAGCGAATTCTCGGCTACGCCGAGCATTCCCTAGAGCTCCGCTGTCAGTGCAAAAAACAAATGCCGATCGACATGAAACAATTATTTCATATCTGCATGTCCGGCCTCACCGAGACCTTTCATTAGATTGCAAACACGATGTATTCCTTTACAAATATTAATAAAAAAGTACTGAATTTGCGAGTAAAAATAGCGGCCGTAAAGTAAATATGGCCGTAAGGTAAATGCGGCCGTAAAGTAAATGCGGCCGTAAAGTAAATGCGGCCGTAATGTAAATTTTGACGGATGTCAAAAATTGATATTGAATGAAAATTCATAATTTCTTGTTGTACTAGCCTAAAAAATGTTGTGTGCACCTCGGCTAAAAGTTCTTTTTTGGTCTCATCTGATTTGCAACCTCGTCTTTGCCTCGGCTGCAAACTTCGGATTCGGCCAAAAAAGATTACTTTTAGAACCTTGATACACAAATAACTATTTTTAAAAACGCATTTCTTCGTTTTTAAAATAAAATTGGCGCAGTCGGTAGGATTGCAAACGGCTTCACTGAGTAAATTTACAAAAAAAAAACCTGTGTTAAGTCGTCGATTTCAATCGTTTATTTGCAAATCCGAATCTTGCGAAAAGCGCATTGTTGCCGAGACGATCCGTGCCGTCGTCAAGTCAAAACTAGCATCCATCTCCAACAATCCGAGTACAACTACAAGGGAACTATCAACTGCTGGTGCCCAGAGTCGGAGCCGTCGCCGAGCCAGAGCCAGAACTAGCCACCAGCTACGAGGACGAGGAACAACGAGCAGCCTGAGGAAACATCAAAGCATCGCAGTCCGTTCCATCCCCGAAACCACAACAGGGTAAATGAAGATTGCCATCAGCACCATAGTCCTTCTACTGTGAGTCGCAAACCCATTATTCAAACTATTATATCTATTTAATATTTAGCAAGCTCATAAGCTGAAACTATAATTGTTATTTAAACATTGTAATTATTATATTAATTTACAATGACTCCACCGCCAACTCCAGACACAGTAAACATTTTCACACATCTCAATAAGGACATACTTATGTTCCTAGACATAATCCCAAATTTTGACGGTAACAGTAAAACTCTAAGTGATTTCATTACATCCACTGAAGAGGTTATTAATATTATCAATCAATCGAGCCCTTCAGAAATTACTAAAAAATTAATATTACTATCAATAAGGAAAAAAGTTACCGGCCAAGCAAGAGAACTATTATCAGGCACAGCAACAAATACTTGGGGTGAACTAAAAACATTTTTAATACAAAATTACGGCGATAAAAGAAATGAAGCAATTATTTTGATAGAAATTTTTGATTTAAAACAATTAAATGAATCCATTTTTGACTATCATAAAAAATAATTCGAATTATATTTGATTTATAAGAGCAAATTAGAAATTAAACTTGTAGGACAGGAATTAAAAAATATGATCGCCTTTGGTCAAATTTATGCAACCCAATGCTTTATTAAAAATTGTCGAGAACCTTATAATTCTCAACTGAGTGCCAGACACCCAACATCATTGACTGAAATAGCAAATTTAATAACAAATGATTTGCAGTACGTTAAAAACCAGCATAACCCTCTGTACTGATAGTACACAAACCAATACCATACCAAGTCCCATCTAATGCCTTCCGAATAACACAACAATTCGTTAATAAACCATCAGTCTCAAATCAACAACCCCAATTCCCAAGACAACCCCCACAACAGAAACCCATGTATAAACCAACTTCAATGTCTATCAGTACTCGCTCGTTCCGACCCAACCAAAATAATAGATTCACACCACAATACAGACCTACATTTGTCGCCGAAGAACTATATAATATCGAACAAAACCCAGAAATCGAGCCTGACTCAGAACAAGATTTGCAAAATTACGAAGACCTCGAATATCTTGAATTAGGTGACGAATAGAACGATAACGAAAACGTAAATTTTCCGAAAATAGCCGATCTCAATTTGAATCAATGACCGTCAATATGATTAGCAATTTGCCATATCTAAGACTGCAAGACCTATACATTTTAATTGACACCGGATCCTCACAAAATTTCATCAGTAAAGATTACGTCTACAAAAATAAATCCAAGTTTAAAATTTTCAAAGAATCCTTCACCATTAATACAATGAACGGTAAATCTAAAGGAGACGAGTATACGTTTATAAAATATAAAAATAAAGAATTAAAATGTTACTTATATAATTTTCATTCCAGTTTTCACATTCTACTCGGTTTGAATAGTTTAAAAATATTAAACGCTCATATAAATTTACAAAAAGAAGTAATAACATTTTTAAATAAATACAAACATAAATTCGAATATTTCGATCAAAATTCAAAACACACGGTTTTTAATATGGAAACAATAAACGGAACAAAAATTAATATCGAGCATTTAAACGACGAAGAAAAGAAAGAAGTAATAAAATTATTAAATAAATTTAATGACATAATACCTAAAGATAATGAAAAATTAACATTCACAAGTAAAATTAAGCATCGTATTAGAACAAGTGATGAAACACCTGTCTATTCTCGTAATTACAAATATCCAGAGATTTATAAAGAGGAAGTAGAAAATCAAATTTCTAAATTACTGTCAGATAATATAATCCAACCATCGTATTCTCCATGGTCATCCCCGATCTGGGTGGTGCCAAAAAAAAAAGTGATTCCTTGTGACAACAAAAATATAGAATGGTGATAGACTATCGCCGTTTAAATGAGAAAACTATAGACGACAAATTCCCCATCCCGGACACAACCGATATTCTAGACAAACTAGGCAAAAGTTGTTATTTCACAACAATCGATCTCATGAGCGGGTTCCATCAAATCGAAATGAACCCGAGGGATATTGAGAAAACGGCCTTTAACACCAACAGTGGCCATTATGAATTCACCCGCATGCCTTTTGGGCTCAAAAACGCCCCTTCTACGTTCCAAAGGCTCATGAACTATGTTCTCCGTAATTACATTAATAAGATTTGTTTTGTCTACCTAGACATCATCGTACTAGGCACTAGCATTCAAGAACATTCTGAAAATATTGCCATAATTTTCCAAAAACTTAGAGAAGCGAATTTAAAAATACAGCCAGACAAGTGCGACTTCTTCCAGAAAGAAGTATGCTACTTAGGACACATAATCACTACTCAAGGCATCAAACCAAATTCTGAAAAAATTAAAACAATTAAAAATATCCCGCTTCCAAAAACTCCAAAAGAAATAAAATCCTTTCTTGGCCTTCTCGGATATTATCGTAGATTCATAAACAACTTTTCTAAAATCACGAAACCATTTACACTCTGTCTGAAAAAGGGAAGCAAAATTGATATTCATAACGAAGACTTTTTGGAAAGTTACAAAATTTGTAAAAACTTATTAAGCACTAATCCGATACTGCAGTATCCGGATTTTGAAAAAGAGTTTATATTGACCACCGATGCCAGTAATTATGCTCTGGGAGCAGTTTTGTCACAAAAACATAACAACAAAAATTTACCTGTCGCTTATGCATCGCGAACTCTTAACAACCATGAACAAAATTATAGTACCGTTGAGAAAGAGCTATTGGCAATCGTTTGGGCCACGAAACATTTCAGGCAATACCTTCTAGGAAGAAAATTCAAAATTATTACCGATCATAGACCACTTATTTGGTTAAATTCCCTTAAGGAACCAAATAAAAAATTAATTAGGTGGAAATTTAAATTGGAAGAATTTAACTATTATATCGAATATCAGAAAGGTAATCAAAATTATGTAGCTAATTGTTTGTTACGAATTAAACCTGGTTTCAAAATTAAATACAAAAACGACGATATTTTTGAAAGTAAAAATCCACTCGTCCATTGCATATCAAGAGACTTTGCAATGGCTCAAGGTTTTGCTGACCAAGTGAACCACCGATACAAGACAAAAGACAAGATAGATAAAATTACATGTGTAAACGATAAGATTGTAATACAACCTGATAACAACAGGACGATAATTCATCTGTTAACAAAGAATAAATATCATGAAAAACCCACCATGCAAAATATCCGGCATTGATTAGATAAGAAAAAATGGCCCCAAATAAAATCCTTACTAGAAGATATTTTCCAAAACAGTTAAATAATTTTTAATGTTTTTGAAGAACCAAAAGACATCAAAATTAAAAATTACGCTAGTTCAATCGTTGTTGAAGTAGACGATCAAAATTCCTCAAGTACAGAAACAGCACATACAGACGACGAGAAACCTTTGAATGGACTGACTTATATCGAATCACCCGTGAATGTAGGAAGAAATAAAATTGTAGTAAAAGAAGTTAATACTAAAAACCACGTAAAAATCGTAAAATTATTCAACAACAAAATTCAAAGATTTTACCTATACCTCAATAAAGTTAATTGCAATAAAACTATTATGGAATTTATAAAACAGTATCTACAGCCCGGAATAAATTGCTACTGCCTAATACCTGAACAGTTCATCAAAACCTTTAATGCCGTACTCCAAATTATGTTCAGATCAAATTCATATAAACTAATCTCTTGTAAAAACTTAATAACTGACATACAAGACAAGGACGAACAAGTACTAAAAATTAGCCAATATCATGAAGCAAAAACAAACCATCGGGGTATTACAGAAACATATTAAAAGTTAAAACAAACAATGTATTGGCCAAACATGCAAAAAGACATACAAAATTATATTATTCAATGCGAAACGTGCTTATTAAATAAATACGAAAGAAATCCGATTCAGATACTTAACATTTCAACCCCCACGGCAAATAAACCCCTCGAAAAAATCCACATAGATCTCCTATCTCTAGAAAAAACAAAGTTCCTGACCATCGTAGTCACAGTTTCTCTAAATTCGCTCAAGCCTACGAATTAAAATACCAAAATGCGATAACTATTATCAATAAATTAATGAAATATTTCTCGCATTATGGTATCCCATTAGAAATAATCGCTGATAACGGCAAAGAATTTAACAATAAAATATTAACTAATTATTTGAATATCAGAAAAATTAAAATCAACTTTACGAGTATTGAAAACCCTATATCAAATAGAATCGTCGAAAGATTTCATAGTACCTTAATCGAATATCTTCGAATTCTTAACCAAAATAAAATATTTAAAGAACAAAAATTAAAAGAAAGAGTAAATTACGCATTAATCGCATACAATAATTCTATACATTCGGTCACTAAACAAACACCCCTTAATGTTTTATTCGAACATTTAAATTTAAATAATATTAATCAAACCGACGAAATAGTCGTAGACTCCTACATTCAAAACCATAATGAAATGATGCAGGAAGTTTATAATCAAATTAAAAGAAATATTGAAATAAGTAAAGAGAAATATTCTAAAGAACACGGGAATACAATCGACCTACCCGAGGAAATATATTTAAAACAACAAAAAAGAAATGTCGGTAAATGCGAAAAACCCAAATTAAAAATAATAAACGTAGAAAAAATAATTCCCGAAAGATGACAAATCATTGATAATAAAAATAAAAAACATAAACTAAACCAAATTAAAAAACCACGTGCTGTTGCAGATACACAACCATCGGACATCCCGATTCCCGAGTTGCTCAAAAATGAAACCGGAAACCCCGGCATAAACATAGTAATGTTAGGCGATGCGTACGTTCAAACGCATGAAAAGTACATTTTTGTTAACGTAAATCTCGATAACGTATTAAACCAAATAAATAATCTACTAAAGAATAAACATAAACTTTACTATGAACTTCAAACCCTAACCCTATCATCCTTTAACGGCACTTTCAATAACAGCATGAACATCTTAGAAAATATAATCAGTAAAATAGACTCCAAAAAATACATATTCACAAAACGACATAGACGCGGTCTTATTAATGGTCTTGGTTCTATCATAAAAAGTATTAGCGATAATTTGGACGCTTCAGACGCGGAAAAATACGATAACTTAATAAAAAAAAAAAAACAATCAAGAAATTCTAAAAAATAGCCTAAACTCTCTAATTTGGCACAATAAAAATTTAACAAACCAATTTAATAAACAATTAGATTTAATCAATCAGAATAATATTAATATTATGCAAAATTTAGTGTCATTAAAAAACAATTGGGATTTATATTAGAAGCCCACGAAATTCAATGTGTTAAAAATCTTTTTAACGAATTGAATCATATAGCGAATCAACTATACATCACACTAATTCTGATCGAAGAGACATTCACCTTTTGTAGTTTAAACATCCTCCATTTTGGGCTCTTATCGCGAGAAGAAGTAATTAATATGATTCAGAATAAAATTAAAGAACCAATAAACAAAATCATTATAAATAACTGGGAAAGTAGCCATTTAATTAAAACATATTGCCAATATGACAACTTGAGCCTATTGTATTGTATTGTATGTATATGAGGGTTTAAGCGTTTTATCGCTTTTTGTCAACTGGGAAAGTAGCCATTTAATTAAAACATATTGCCAATATGACAACTTGAGCCTATTGTATTGTATTGTATGTATATGAGGGTTTAAGCGTTTTATCGCTTTTTGTCAACGCGACCTAGAAGATCTATTGTGACACAGCCCTTACTTAGTTTTCCGGAAGTAGATCCAGATTTTTGATGAAGCCGATTATGGCTCCAGGAGTCAAGTTCTTGATCTCATCTGCCGTAAGATACCTCTTACCTAGTTGATTGAGTCTCTGCACAGTTACGGCTGGGCATTCACACAGTATGTGTTCCGACGATTCTTCGTCCTCTTCACAGAGTCGACAGGTTTCATTTTCAGCTATACCAATTTTGTGCAAATGGTACTTTAAAGGACAGTGGCCAGTGAGAATTCCTGTCATTATATTGAGATCCTTTTTGCTGAGAGCTAGTAACTCTTTGGCGTTTGTCGAAGCTGGGGAAATGAATTTCCGAGCTTGATTGAGGCCTGGAATATTTTTCCAATATGAGGATATGGCGGATTCCTCCCAGTTTTTGACCACCTTCTTATAGTGGCTTTGTGGAAGACCACATGAAGGTTCCGGCCCGTGGTATGAAAGTTTAGCCCCTTTTTTTGCAAGGTCATCAGCTTTCTCGTTTTCTAGGATTCCCTCGTGCCCTGGTACCCACCGTAGGGTGACTTGGTTTGCTTTGGATAGCAATTGGAGGGTCTCCCTGCAGTTCCGGACTAGCTTTAATTTACATGTGAAGGCATTCAATGCCTTTAAAGCTGCCTGGCTGTCTGACATTATATTTATTAATGCTCCTTTTAGACCTTTATCTAGGTTTATGTGAGCACAGAGATTTATTGCATAAATCTCAGCCTGAAAAATTGTGGAGCAGGTGCCTATGGATTCCTTAATTCGGCAATCTGGGCCAAGCACACCTACTCCAGTTCCTCCTGTGTCTAATTTTGAACCATCAGTGAACCAGGACAAAGAATCCCTTTCAACAGGTCTTTCCGTTGCCCATTCAAGGCGATTACCTATAACAACCTTATACTTCTGGTCAAAATTGTATTTTGTTGTCATCTTATCACAGACAGACAAGGCCAGTTTATCTGGTTGTACTTCCCTTAGAATTTCCAAGTGGCCTACGAAATCTCCGGGCATAAAGTGTTTCGTTCTGCAGAGAGTCAGTGCCTGTTGCATCGCCTCTTTTTTCACCTGAATGTGTAGAGGTGTTAGCCCCAGAATCACTTCCATTGCTGCAGTCGGACAGGTACTCATAGCACCTGTAATACTGAGGCAGGCCATGCGTTGTAGTTTCCGCAGTGATGCCTGTGCTGTGATTTGTTTCACTTTTGGCCACCATACAAGTGACGCGTAGGTGATCATGGGTCTTACAACACTAGTATATGCCCAATGTGTCATTTTTGGCTGTAGTCCCCAGTTTTTACCCAGAAGCCGACGGCATGTGTTTAACGCCACTGCTGATTTCTTTGTAATCTTGTTGATATGTGAGTTCCACGTGAGTTTTTGGTCTAGAATGATTCCTAGATACTTAACCTCTGTAGAAAACTCAATTCTAGTACCCTTCAAGTAGGGAGCTTGAAGATTTAGCTTCCTTCTCTTTGTGAAGGGGACGATTGTAGTTTTGGTAGGGTTTACACTAAGTTCATGTTCCAGGCACCACTCATGCACTAGATTTAGAGCTTTTTGTGTAAGGTACGAGATAGTGGTGTCACTACGTCCTCTGACCATAATTGCAACGTCATCTGCATATCCGTTTGCAAAATAGCCAGCTTTATTGAGCCTATTCAGGAGGTTATCAATGACAATACACCAGAGTAGAGGTGATAAAACCCCAGCTTGTGGGCATCCTCTGTTGGTTTTTATCATTACTGATTCTCCTCCTATCGAGGCTGTAATCGTTCGACTTTGCAGCATGGCTTTTATCCATTCCACAATAGCTGGGTCGAAACCTTTTGACCTAGCAGCTCTTTCAATGGACTTATAGGAGGTGTTATCAAAGGCACCCGCAATATCTAAAATATTCCCAGAGCTATTTCTTTTGCCATGAAGGTTTTCTCTATTTTATTGACAAGGCTATGGAGAGCCGTAGTTGTCGATTTTGCTTCCTGGTAAGCAAATTGATTTACGTTTAGTGGTAAAGCAGTTATCACTTCATTCCTAAGGTATTGATCTAAGACCTTTTCCATACCTTTCAGTATAAATGATGATAAACTAATGGGTCTGTATGACTCAGGCTAGACGCTTGGACGCCCTCCACCTTTAGGTATAAAGACTACATTAGCTTTCCTCCACAATGTGGGAATGTATCCTAACTTTAGGCTTCCCTTGTATAGTTCGCAGAGTATTGGCAGTATATCCTTTATGTATTTCTGCAAAAGTGCCGGAAATATGCCATCTCCGCCAGGTGTCTTGTAGAGTTTGAAAGTATTTATCGTCCATTCAACTCTGTTTTCTGTAAAAATATTATTAGCAGTGTTAAGACTGTTAATTAAGCTTAGCTTAGTTGTAGCTCCGTAGGAATTGTCCTCCTCCTCAACTGGCCACGACGATCCTGGGAAGTGTGTGCTCCAATGTTTCCCTTGAATCTGTCGTAAAGTCCCCGTCTGGTTTCTTTAGTAGGCCTATTTCATTCGTATGATCTTTTGATAGGTCTTTCTGAAGGCGAGCTACCGTGGGCGTTTCTGATAAGCCCTCACAAAAACTACGCCATGCATTCCTTTTAGATCTGCGAATTTCTTTATTATATGAGGTTAGGGCACTTCTATATTGCTCCCAGCTCTCATTGCTGCCACTGGTTTTGGTTTTATTGTATAACCTTCTAACAGTGACTCTTTGTTTACTTAGCTCCTCGGTCCACCAAAGTACTTTCCTAGTACTTTGTTGAAGCTTTACTGTACAGCTGTTTTCATATGCTGTGTGTAGCGCATTATGAAAGTCAATAGAGGCTGTTTCCAGTTCCTCAATTGTGTTTATATTAATTTTCGTAAGTTCTTCCACTTCACACTTTAAGTGGCCTTCGTACAAGACCCAGTCTGTTAGTTTCGGAATACGAATTTGAGTTTTAGGTTCTTTATTAGCCTTTATCTCGAACCTTAAATATCTATGATCCGATATTGAGGCTTCATTTGAGACATGCCAATTATATATTTCAGAGTTAATTTGAAGAGTGGCTAACGTAATGTCCAATACCTCTCGCCTGTTTTTAGTTATAAAAGTGGGTTCTTTACCCTTATTTATTATATCTATGTTAGTACTAGAAATAAATTTCGTAAATTTATGTCCGTACTACCCCAAACTGTATGGTGTGCGTTTGCATCACATCCTAGGATGAGGTTTCTGTTTCTATGTTTGCAGTAGGAGATCAGGTCCCTTACCAGCGGAGGTGGGGCTTCTATCGTGTCTCCCGGGAAATACGCCGATGCAATGATTACCTCTTGCGTACCTCCTGATATAGGCAGTGTAGCTTCTACAGCTACCAAATCCCTAGATATAAATTTATTTAATGTTACGAATTTAATCGATGTCTTAATGAGCAATGCTGCTCTTGGAATGACATCTGATTCGTTACAGTAGGTTAACTTACCTACTGGTGTAGTAAGTTTCCTTACTACGCCTCCATACACATAAGGCTCTTGAACTAGCACTATATCAGTGTTAGTGGTGGTGAATGTTTTGTTCAACACATCAGAGGCAGTTTTGCAGTGTTGAAGATTCACTTGCAGCATCTTTATATTACTGCTGGACATCACGTTTTGTTCAGAGCCACGTCGCAGCTAGGAACTTGTTTCCCTTTGTGCGTGATTCCGACGGCCCGTGGTGTCTTGGAGTGTGTAGGTGTGGGATTGGGTAGAGGCTTTAAAGCAGCCTCTTTACCTTTACCTACTTTTAATCTGGAATTTCCAGTGTTAATATTGGTGACATTATTCCCTGCCTCCTTTTTTATGTTAAGCTTACCTGTAGCAGTGCTGGTAGTGGCTTTTTTGGCAGTGACGTCGGTAGGCTTTTTGTTGGGTTTTTTACCCTTTAGCCTAATCGTTGTTTGGCCAAATTTGTAGCTGATTTTAAAATCAGCTTTTTTAAGGGTGCTTAAGGACGTCGAGTCTATGGACAGTGTAAGAAGCACTGCCGAGCCCTCATCTGTCCTCTTTAAAACCCTCCACTGCTGCGTATCCAGGCCCTCGTTTTGGCCCTCTATCAGATTCAATATCTGATCTGTTGGATTGGTTTTGCTGTTGGTGAAATAAGCATTTACAATGCTGGACTTCGGCAAATCCTTTTCCTTCACAGCTTTTAGATGGGCTCCTTCCCATGGCTTTAAACTAACAACTTTGCCTAATAGTCACTCGGCGGTGGCTTTGTCGGCGCAGTTGACGCTCAGCCATCCGGACTTGAAGGTTGTCCCTAGAAACTTAGGCTTCACAGAGCCTTTAGCTTCTTTAATGATTAAATCCAGGATTGCATCCTGAATTTTCGTCAGCTGTCCTGTTTCTAAAATATCCTCTGGATAATTATAGTGCAGGATGCAGACGCGTGTGCCCAGGATTGCCTGTTTAAAGCTCACAGACGACGTGACCTTATCAGGTGGTGGCGGAGCACCACTGCTGGGTTGGCCTTTAGCATCTGTTTTTTGCCTTTTTGCAGACATTTCGGGCGTTGATTCCTCGGACCGGGTCCGTTTTGGACCCTTATCCTTCATGGGTTGGAGGGCTTTGACACGTGCTTCGTCAGCACTAAGCCCACTTTTTATGAGCCACTTAAAGCGTTTTCTGGCGGCACCGCTCAGTTTGCTTTTCTGCTCATTCAATCGGAGCTTTTCTATAGACTCCTCTAGTTTGGAAGTGGATGGAGTTGGGCTACGTAGGAGCTCCTCCTCCATAGTCAGGACGTCCTTGGGACTGCAATCCCTTACGACCTCTTGAGAAACATTTCTCTGACTTCCACTCATCCTAAAAACCACAAAAATTAACTAAAAATTGTGTCATATTGACACAGCAACATGTGCTTTTCTTGAAGTGAGGTTATGTGTAGTGAAAATTTTTAAAAAATGAATATATTCTTGATAAAATTGAATCAGAGTAATAATATTTAATTATAAATACCTGGTTAATATGTTTGTAATAAATTTTACTAAAAAGATTTTGAAAAAATTGTATATTGTTCTCAGCTGAGAAAAAACAGTGAAATCACTACTACCAACCTCTATGCTATGCTTGAGCCTAAGAATGATAATAATTATTCCAATTCCTGAATATAAAAGTCACCTAATCCAATTCACTCCAATGCCCACTTCTTTGTCCGATAATTACCATACTCTAAACATTATACCTGGATACTACGAAGAACAGAATTGTCAAATTAGAAAATTAAAGAAATGTATTAAAATTGATATGCCAACCCGTTTCTGTCAAAAAGAAAATAATGTTATCGATACTTGCTTAACAAACCTTGTATTGTCACCACGATTATAAACATTGTAATTATTCCACAATAAGAACGAAATATTTCAGATTCCTAATACGAATGTAAAATTTTTATATAAAGGAATAAATTCCGTAAACAATTGTAAAGTCAATAATGATAACTACGAAATTCACAAATCACTGGGTAAAATACTTGAATTTAACTTCAATAATAAGTCACCCACAAAAATCATTAATAAAACCATAAGCATAAAATCTTTGGAAAAAATTACCTTAAATGATCAAGCCACAGTGAAATTAGATAATTCTTATTCGTATTCGAATATTTACAACATTTGTACACTAATAGTTGTAATAATTATATTAATCGTTATATTAATTAAGCTTTTTGAATTATGTGAAAGTAAATACGACACCTATAAGAATAAAACAAAATTTAGACCAAAAAATGAAGTCATCTCTTTGGAAGAGATACCTTCATCTAACAGGGGAGGAATTCTGTAGCAGAACCACCCTTATTTCGTAATAAGTAAGAACATAACATCATCCTATAATTCATAAGATGCTTAGTTGCAAGGGTGTCATGTTTACTTAGTATAAAATCTACGTGAGAATGTTTTTGTAGTTAGTTATAGTTTATATGTTAACTTTGTAACTTGTAATCGCTTTTCGTAAAATAAAATAAATTTTTTAAAAACGCATTTCTTCGTTTTTAAAATAAAATTTATATAATTTATCTTAACATTATTTTGGTAAATTTGTAATTAGAAAATGACGTTGTGTATTATTGTTTAAATTATATTATATGTTTAAGAGTTAGTCAATCTTTGGTATAAATTGTATTAAATTTGGGAACCGATAAATTATTATTATTATTATTATTATTATTATTATATATTTATATTAACAAGCGTTCCATTATTTAATAATTATATATTTAGAGAAATAAATTATTTGCTTGTTTGGCGCGAATGTAATGTATTCAATCCTATAAAGAATTATGGATTCTATAATTGTTACATGTATAATTCATTAATAAGAAGGCGACAAATTAGTATTGTATATAAAATTATTTAACAATAATTAACAATTTTGTGGCCCTCCTTCGAAATACTTATCTACTTACTAATTATGATTTTTCTTACTCAACCTTCCTACATTTTAATAAAAATATTTTAAGTAAAAATCAGCATTTATTATATAACAAAAATATATTTAAATAAAATTATATTAAGAAATACTTAACATTTTTACTTAGTTGCGATATTATCGTGGCAATTTGCTCTAGTGAAAATTGTCTGTGCAATTAGAATTTGATTTCGTCAATTTATCAAAATACTGTGACTTCATTAGATGACACCTTATGAATGGAATTGTTACACATAATAACACTAGTTACTAGAATTTTTGCTTGTTTGACGATGTTCTAAAGTAACAAACAAGAGTGAGCCAGGCAAAAATTACAAAAAAAAATCTAGTCACGAATGCTTTAAAAATATATTTTTTCAACTAATTATTCGACACTTCAAAATTTTGATAGACGTTGTATCTAAGCAACATCTATTTAATCGTAAAGTTATCGTAGCCATTCGCATTAGTAAAAATTATCAGTGTAATTCGAATGTGATTCGTTTAATTCATCAAAATAGTTATTGTAATTTGATTAGATGCAGATTATTTGTGAAATTGTCTATTAAATTCTTTTATTGATAGTTTCCTATAAGTTTCATTAACCTGTTTTTAATTTTAAAAATTTGCCAACATATTTATTATTATTTGTTGAACTTTATCATAAATTATTTGAAATATGAAGGTCCGATTAGACTTTGCAAATTAGTTTTCACTAATTTTAGAACAGAAAACCATCGTTCGCCACTGGTGTTATGAGTAGGCAATGTCAAAAATAAATAAAACTGCTTTATTTTTGGTTTAACAAACATTAGCTTAGTACGTTTCCCGCTATTTTTGGGATATGTTTGTTAATTCGAAAATAAATAAATTTTATTTCTTGCAATTGAACTTGTTAGATGTAGTAGTGGCCTCTGAACACGATTCTGACATTTATTTGTTGATATTTTTTGTCGTTTATTTACTAGACATAAATTTACCTCTAGTATTGGAAAAAGTACCACAAACTCACAGACCGACATCTAAAAAATCGCAAACTATTAAATAAAAATAGACGAATCATATGTAAAATTGAACTTTAACCAACTTTTGTCCTATAAACTACATGGTTTAAAAGCACCGTTTAGCTGCAAATTACAATTGAATGAAAATTTTCCGACTTTTTTATCCAATCCGGATTTCCGATTAAACCGCTCACTTAACACACATAGTTCATAGGAACACTGTTGTTTCAAATAAAATTTCAGGGGGGGGGGTGTTTCTTTGAAGCTTTTTTCGAAATTTTTAACTTCACAAACTTCCGATCGTAGAATTGTTACCAAGGAAAGAAACACGCGATCAGATTTCATGTTAAAATCTTTAAAAATTCACAGCGCCTGTATTTATAGTCTGTTTTCACGAAATGGTGTTCCTATTAGGAATTTGACCCGTAGAATCCAAAAATCTAAGTCTCGACCTCATATGTCCACCTACTTCTGGGTGTGGCCGTTTTTTATAGGTTATTTCCGAAAATAACTATTTTTCGAGGAAAAGTTATAGAAAAAAAGTTGTTCAGAATTAAATTTTAGATGGAGTTTACTTAAATCATTAATTTAATAGGGCTTACCGTTTTTGAGATACGTGCCTGTATTTATTTTTTCCACAAAAAATTGACGACAATAAATTATTTCGGGCTGAACGGCAAAATTTACAAAACAATTTCTTTAAAGAAAGTTACTCAGAATTATATTTTATATAGGGTTAGTTTGAAACTTTTTTTAATATTTTGAACTTTTGCAAATTTCCCAAAGAACTTAGAAAAAATCTTGGAAATCCAGCGAAATTCTTGATAGCGAGGCGGCGAACACACTTGAAAAATCTTCAATACTTTAAGTCACAAAATTATGCATTTAAAAATACGTAGCTCCTGTGTTTATTATCTGATTGTTACCAAATTTTGGTCACTTATACAAGTCGACGCGTGGAACTCAAAAATTATAGTTATAAGCTCCTATCTTTTCGCAGTTTTGGGTGGGGCAGCTTTTTGTAGAATTTTTTTTGGACGATTTTTTTTCCCGTCATTGAAATTCGAAGTTTTAAATTATTGCAATTGAACTTATTAGATATAGTTGAAGTCCCTGAACACGAATCCGACCTTTATTTGTTGATATATATTGTTGTTTACTTACTATTTAATATTATAATAATTTTCTCTAAAATCAAATATTTTTAGAAAAATTTAAAAATGTGAAAATTTGAAAAAAGTTTTCAACTAACCCCCCTTAAAATTAATTCCAAGAACCTTTCTTTAAATAAATTATTTCGTAGAAGTTACCGTCCAGCTGAAAATCAATAATTGTCTAATTTTTTTGTGCACAAGTGGCTACAACCAGAAATGGGTGGATGATATGATTTGAAGAACATTTTTTTAAAATTTTACTAATCGAATTATACGTAGGACCAGAGTTTTTTTTAATTACAAATAATAAACATAGGCGTAGTGATTTTTTTAATTAGACAAAGATGATCTGATGCCTATGAAAAGTGGATTTCCGAATAAATATTAAATTTTACAAAATAATTTATTTGAAGAAAGTTACTTATAATTAAATTTTACGGGGGGTTAGTTAGAAACTTTTTTTCAAATTATGAAGTTTGAAAATATTTCTAAATATCTTGGTAGTTGGAGAAATTTATTTTATTTCTATTAAGTAAACAACAAAAAATATCAACAACTAACAATATTTTACTTTTTGACTTAAGTATAACTTTTTTGTCTCAATTCATACAATTTTCTAGTTTTCACGGTCTACAGACATTTTCTTTGGAAGAATTGTTAACAATCTTCAAAATTTTTATAGCCCGTATACTTTTCGAGAAATTTATACTAACTTTCAATTTTCGTAAGGCCTGAAAGTTGTTCTTAATTATTTTTTACCTCCCGCCTATCAATGATGTCCCATGTAAGGTACGAATGCATTGGTATCTCGAGAACCGTAAGAGCTACGAGGTTGATAAGATTAGACAAAAGTTATTTTAATAGTGTTTTGTTATTTCCGAAAAAATGCATAGGTCACTGGATATAAGGGAAAATGAAAATTTAACGATTTTCTTTTTTGCTTATAACTTTGTTATATGAAATAATACGAAATTCTGGTTTGCACTTTCTTAAGGCACTTTTGTATGGTGAATTTGCAGGAGTACTCAAAGTTTTTTATATCTAACCATTTACGAGTTACTGATAGCAACTTTTATTTTTCATATGGAGGTCATATTAAGCTATGGTATTTTTAAATAGACATTGTTTTTAGCTTTACAATGATATCAAACAGTAATAATTTATTTTTATAATTAACAGAAAAATTAACAAAAATTGTTATTTATAGTAAAATTGAATTGAAAAAAGTAAATCGAAGGCTGCTGTGGAAGAAAATAACAATTTTATAACATATAATTTTTTGAGAGGTACTGTGTAAATACCTCAGCTGATTCTTTATCTTCTCTCGCCTAGGTACCGTCTACTTTTATCATTGATGGGACGTTGCTAATTGGTCTTTTCAATCTCCTTGTTGCCTTCCATTGGAAGTAGTCTTTCTATGGAGATTACGTAAGTAATCCTGGAAAGTTTCGTTTTTGATTTCTTGTATTAATTATTTTATTTCTTTAGATAGGTAATTTAATCTGTTTTTGTCGTCGGGATGTCGTTATTGTTGTCAAATTCGTTTGGCTTTTCTTTTTTCTTTGATTTTGTCTAATAGAGCTTTGGGATACTTAGGAGTATTGTCGATTTCGATTTCGTTAATAGCGATGGAGTGCGAAGCTGCTTCATGTATTAAGTGACTTAAATCTTCAACGTCTTCACTAATGTCGTTTGCTGTCTTGAGTAGAATTTGCGTATTGGTATTGTCGTTTAGATATTTTTTAGAAGTTTGCCAGTTAGTAATTTTTTTTTTGTTAGTGAGGGTCCCTTTCTCTAATTATTATGATAGAGCTCAGTGTAAGTATTACCGGCGAGTAGTCAGATTTCAAATCGTAACTTGACTCAGTAAAAATGTAATTTTGGGAGACATTATGTACGACGAAATAGTCAAGTAAGTCTGGAAGCTTGTTAGGATCAGTGGGCCAGTACGTTGGTTTTCCTGTGCTAAGGTGACTAATTCGTTTTCCTAGTAGTACTTTTCGTAGCTCTGTACCTTTTGGATTACTTACTTTTGAGCCCCAGTGTGGGTGCTTTGAGTTAAAATCTTCCCCTGAGATGAATCTCCTACCTAGTGTTGCAAAGTATTCTTCGAAGTCTTTCTGTTTAATTTGATCTTTAGGGGGGCAGTACACAGCTGATATTGTAAGTGATCCTCTAGAGTCTTTTATTTTTATGTTTGTTGTCGCTTGGGAATGTTCTTTTCTAAATTCGTGGAGATCGAAGTGTTCGATTGTTTTCCTTATTATTATAGCTATACCTGCATGTGCTGTACCGTCAGGATGATTCGTATTATATATTTTATAATTTGGGATTTTCAAGTAGCATCTTTCTGTAGAATGTGTCTCACTTATCATCATAATATTAATTTTGTTTTGTTTGATATATATTTCAACTTCATTTCTGTGTTGTGTCAAACCGTTTCCAAAGCACTATTTGGTTTGTGTCAGTCATAATTTTTTATTTACGAGTGTCGTGAGAAGATTAACTATTATGTTGTTTTGCTGTATCAGCTGATTAAACATATACTCAAATTTGTTTAAAAATGTTACCACGTAGTTATTTGTTTCTTTATGATTTTGTAGTGCGTTGTCTTCTATATTAGTACTGTTGTTAGTTGCTTCTAGGTAACTTACATTTTACCTTGTCTGGTGAATTTTTGTAATGTGTTATTTTTGGTTCACTTTGAACTGATTTATTTATTTGTTTTTGAAGGTAATTGTAGACACTACAGCCTTTATAGTTCGCCGGGTGAGAGCGTCTCTACTTTACTTCACTGTGCTTTGTATCAGTTTTTCACTGAAATGCACATGTTTCGGATCTTACTACACTTTTTCTGTTTTGAGAGATGAAAGCACAACTATTAACTATAAATTGATAATTGACAGATTTTTTGAAAACTTGATACTTAGAAACTATTACCAACTTTGAAGCAATATTGCCTGCATATATAATTTTGTTATTAATAATATTAGAAATAGTCTCTACTATGTATGAAATATTTTATGAACAAACTATTTTATGTAGAATATCTATTTTGTATAATGAATTTTTATGTGACTGTACGGCACAAGACCGTAAGTATCTGTTATTGTTTAGTCTAGCGCAGATCAGGGTGCTGCAACCACTTGAAAGAATAACATTTCCTAGACAGTGCGTCGCCGTACATGTGAACTGTTTACAAATCAGCATCTTCGGGCAAGAATTAAGACAAAGAAGTTATCATGCATCCAAGTGAGATGGAATATTAAAATATTCTAGTAGCTTCTACGATCACGTGCTCGGATCGTGGACTACCCCTGAACCACCATAGTTCTGAAGGAGTGAAGAGGGATATTTTTGTATATAACCCGAGTCCAAAGCTGTACTCGGGGAGTCAGATCCAGGACTCCACTATGCTTGGGTTGTCCGAGGTAGTTCCTCCTAGTCTTCTTGACTACACTTCCTTACATCCCTTCTGTCCCTTTGACACCGCTGTCCTGTGTAGCTTACCGGCACTGCCTGACAACATGATAGTTTTCCTCCACACATTGAACGTCTATGTGTAGCTTACCGGTTTTGCCTGGCACCAAGACTACCTAGTGCACCTATGAAACCGCTGTCGTGTGTAGCTTACTGGCACTGCCTGGCACCACGATAGTTTTCCTCCACACTGGGAACATCTATGTGTAGCTTATCGGCTCTGCCTGGCACCAAGACCAGCTAGTGCACCTCTGAAACCGCTGTCGTGTGTAGCTTAGCGGCTCTGCTTGGCAACACGATAGTTTCCGTGTCCATATTTATTACCAAATCCTATGAAATTCCTGTCAACTACGTCGCTGCTCTAACAAGCCAGATATGTGTTTTATATATATAGTACAGGGTGGATACTGAAAAACTTGACAGGGAAATAGCATGGTAAAACAGTTTTTTGCTGTTTCCATCTGTCTCGCAAAATAAAATCGGGTTTATGTAGTATCGTTAGTTAGATTACTTAATTTTGCATCTAATAAAACCAAATGTTGTGTAATATGGCCTTTTTTCACTGAAATATTTGATAAAATAAATTGTATTTTGAAAGGTATCCTTCATATTTTTGAATAAGAAACATCTAAACAAAATGCTCCATAGCCGAGTGGATAAGATAATGAAATACTAATACCAATTGCTCTGGTTCGAGACCGCCTCGGTCCAAATGTTTTTTCTTATTAAATTATATTTAAAATATTTTTATTATATTATATCCACGTATTTTAATAAAATTGCAATACTACATTTATATTCAGAATTAATATGAGCTGCACAAATGAAATGATAAATTTAATAAATTATCAAGTAATCGTAAAAAAAAATTTGAAATAGTTAATACAATTATTATTTACCATCTGTCAAACTTAACAATTAATTCGAATTTAGATTTTGGAGTTTCATTTTGTATTTCTTGTTCCAAAATGGATTTAGTATTAGAAGATAGAATAAACATTATTAAACTTTATTATCACGACAAAAGTTTAAGAGATACTAGAGATTATTTTACTGGTATGTATCCTGATCGACCTTACCCGTCTCATGAAATGATTCGGAACCTGGTATCAAAATTTGAGCATTCTGGTTGTGTGAATACAGATCATAAAAAAACACTTGATTACAACACCAACTGTGACACAGAAATGAATGTTCTGTCTTTAGTTGAAAGCAACAAAGAATTAAGTACAAGACATTGCGAAAGATGTTCAATGTTCGCAGGGACAGGTGATGAAAATATTAAAACACCATAAATATAAAAGTTATAAACACCATTCTACCAAGAAATTAATGAAGATGATATGTAAGCACGCAGATTAATTTGTAAATTTATGTCTGACAAAATAAATAATAATAGAAATTTTGTCAAAAATATATGTTTTACAGACGAATGCACATTTTTTTTTAAAATGAAACCAAATACACAGAATTGGAGGATATGGTCTCAAAAGAATCTGCATTTACAAAATTATAACCATACTCAATACCGTCAAAAAGTAAATGTCTGGGCAGGAATTTTTGGTGGAAAAATTATTGAACCTTTTTTTATTGATCAGAGTTTAACTGGGGAAAAATATTTGAATCTCTTGGAAGAAAGGATAGAGTCAAAATTAGTCGAACTCGCGGGTAATAATGACAGAACTGTTTATTACCAACAGGATGGCTGCCCTGCACATAACGCAGCCTGTGTACGGGAATATTTAAATTTTTCATTTCCTGGCAGTTGGATTGGAAATTCAGGGCTGCAAGATCGCCTGATCTAAGTCCATTAGATTTTTATTTATGGGGAAAACTGAAAACCAATATTTATTCACATAGTAGACAGTACTACAGTTTAGATTAGAAGAATTAACAGCGGCTATTTCAGTAGAATGCCAGAATATACCTACATAAAACCAAAAGAAATAAGTAATGTACGAAGAGAATTTTATAATTAGTTCACTATTGCTTAGCTCAGAATGGCTCACATTTCGAGAATTTGTTATAATTTATTTTTTCACGTTTTTCTTGTTTTTCTGTCTTTGGCGAAAGTGAGCTGAAAGCGAGGCCTGCAAATAATGCGAGATCTCGTAAGAGAGTTTCTGGAGGTGTAATAAACAAGATTTTTTACGCCAATGACACTTTTAATTTATTAAAGAAAAATTGCTTCTTAAAATATTATACACTATAGGTTTTTATGTTAGTAACATATTCGATTTACATGGATATATACACAATTCACTTGTTTTACTCAAAAAAATTAATGACTGTTTTAAACTAAAAAATAAAAAGAATGTGAATTTGTATTTTTCAATTTTATGAAAGTTATCATAATCGTACAACACGATGAATAATAAATCAAAAATAGTTGTTTTAATTATGTAACGTTTTACATTTCCAATAAAATAAAATGAAAAATTGTGATAGAATGTAATGCTAATAGTTATTTTTTATACAAGACGATAAAATAATATTTTATCGACAAGCGGAAAGTGTTAATTCACGAGCGATATAATCGCGAGTGAATTATTTTTCCCGAGTCGATAATTTAATTTTATCGTCGTAAATAAAATTCTATTTTTTTCTGTATCTGATTTTAAAGAAATTGAAATTAGAAAAATTTTATTTTTATTTGAGATCAATTTTAAAATGTCAGTAGTGTGAGTACTTCAAATAAATATAAGTTAAAGTACTTTTTCTACGACCACCATGAAAAGTTGATATTTATGCTCTCTTTTGTCATCGTAAAGTTAATGATTACTGAGGAACGAGCGAAAAATACTTTACGGCGCGTCTCTATAGCAACAAATTAGGTATTTGCTCCCTTAGATAAATATAAAGATTGTTGGCATCTGAATTATTTATTTACTCATATCGTCATGGTTACAGCAATATAAAACAGGAAAATGATTAAGATTGAATTAGAATTATTAAATAGGTATTATTAAATTTTTATTTCGTTAGTGAAGTCGTAGCTCGCGCTTCAATTTACGAGCACGAACAATAAGGATTCACTTTACGCTCTTGATACACAAATAACTATTATCTACCCTTGCTGTTAAAGTGTTACTTTATCTACCATTGCGGTTAAAGTGCTACGTTAAGTTGATTAAATTGCAATTTAACATCTGCTATAGAAAAAAATGCTTTTAGACGATTTTATGTTCTATAATACTAGTCATAATGGGACGGAGGAGCGAAAAATCTTTTACATCCAGGATTTTTTTTGATGTAATAATGGGTCGACATTTAATCAAATTTGTCATTTTATTGTCTTCGTTGCTTTATGACTTCATTTTAATAGCATTAAGGCTGCGTTTCAATGCATCACGGGTTGCATAAAAATACATCATATTTTGTTCGAGATACATTCAAAAACTAATAACATTTAACCGTGTTTTTTTTCATATTTGTAGTTATTATTTCAACATCTAGTAAAATGAATATTTTGTATAATTCATTGAACTGTAATAACCATAATATTTTCAAAAAGTATAAATATTTAAGTACGTAATTTAACAAAAAAATAGTCATTTGACTAGATATTATTATATGTAATGTGTATATAAAAGTAATTTTTAAAATATTGAATAGTTTTTGAATGTATCTCGAAATAAAAAACTGTTTGTGAATACAAAATAGCTCGAAATAGTTCAGCTTCTGTCCGCTAATATTTTGAGTGCTATGGTAAAACAAGTTTGTAAGCAAACTGCATTTATGTTATTGGAGCTGTAAGGCGATTTAGAAATTCCGATTTTGCTTTGTGGTGGGTCACGATTACGGCTTCCAGAAACAGCCACAGGCTACAAGTGAAAGTGATTATATTATTTGGATGTTGAATTGACGTTGGCCACTGTGTCACGAAATTCGGCCACGCAAATATTAATAATGATAATAATAATGCAAGTATATTTGTTACGATCAGAGTTATCCAAAATAACTTAATATAAATTTTCAATAATTATTGCGGTACAGTAAATGGATTGCGTGTTACGGTTTCATTTAAAGTATCCTTGTAACCCTTGTCATCATTTCCTTTTAACCTAAAAATTGTCAAACTTAATAAATTTGCGTGCTCTTACATCTGAATGTCCTTCGCGTCCTTGATTCTACGGACGAGTATAACCACTCCCTACGCCATTGTTTTAACCTTAGCTTCAACCACCCGCGTTGTTTTCAGATTATTTAGTGAGCATAAGCCGTCGTTATATTTCTGTGTAACAACTGAATTGGAAATACATCAGACAGTTCAATTTATTTGACAACTTGTATTCAAACCTCCCTATTGCGTCGTCCCTTCCCGCAGGCTGGTGTCCAGCCTTGTTGAACCGTTTTCGGACACTGGTGCCCAATCCAACAACTACCGCTTTTAACAGGGTCCCAACCCGTCTCCACTGTAGCGAACCGTGGTTCAACCGATCTTGCTCGGAATAGCCCTTCAGGGGCGTAGCAAGTTATTTGGCGTCCAACGTGGGGCCCAAATAGGCAAAAGGGTTCCGTTGTCGATGTCGTTCCCCTTGTCGTTTAGTTAGATTTTGGTTAGACTTTTTTTGTGTATTTCTCTCGGGTTATAGTACTCAGTTGTTTGGTTTATTACGTTAGGTACTTTGATATTGCAGTGGGTTAGTTAGTTTCTTACGTTAGAAATTTTGGTATTTCGGTAGGATATTTAGATTATTACGTTAGCTTCTAGGTTACTTTATTTAGGGAATTTAGCATTACGGTTAATTGGGTACAAGTATAAGTTACGTTAGGTAGATATCGTGTTGTTCGTCTTCTGGTTCTCCGGCAATCAAGATCATGGAGCTTGAAATAGATCCGAATAGACTGGTGTCGGACGAGCTATCGTACGAGCTGATTTTGATAGTTCAGCCAGCGGTACCGCACAACCAAAACGGACGTTATTACGCGATCTCCTTTGAGTTGAGAGATCCGGCGAGTCCCTTGTGAAGTATGAGTCACTATTCGCGTCATCTTCTGAGCTCAAAATATGTGACGAAAAGATTGTTGAGCTGGAAAAAGAGCTGGATGTGTTTAACGACGAGAATTGCCAGAATGAGTTCGCAAGGATAAGGTCGCGACTCAAGCACCTTGATCTACGTTTGGGGCGGATCGTGCCAGTTGGAGATAAAGAATAGAATTAGTTAGACAAATTTAAAGAGAGCTGTGAACAGATCGTGACTGACTTACGGGCAAGCTTCTCGACACAAGTGTCGGCTCTCCTGCAGAAGGAGCATGAGACGTCACGGCAAGAGCGGGATACAGAGGACGAAGGGCATAAGACGACGTCTGCGTTTGGAGCCACTTTTAGTCCGCATTTAAGGGAAACAGGGCCTGAAACACGGTTTTCCAGGGCACTTGAGGATCTCTCGCTTAGTTTAGCCGCCGCGCGGCCGTTTAGTACCGAAGCATCTAGATCGTTTGCCATGCACAAGTGGGGGATCACGTATGACGGCGGTCATGGTCTATTAGGTTTTCTAGAGCGTGTAGGAGAACTCTGTTCCTCTCGGGGTGTCACAGAGACCCAACTTTTCACGTCAGCCACCGAATTATTCGTTGGTGACGCAATGACGTGGTTTCGTGCAAAGAGGCACACCATTTTGACGTGGAACGCTCTCATGATAGCCCTGAAATCCACTTTCTTTCCTGGCGATTACGACTCGACCCTGCGAGATATAATTAGCGGACGGCTTCAGGGAAGAGATGAAAGACCGTCAGTCTTCATCGCTAGTATGCAAGGCTTACTCAACAGGCTCAGCGAAGAACCTTAAAACACATTCGGAGAAACTTACTGCCGTACTTACAGCAAAGGTTGTTGCCTATATCGGTGCGGACCGTCGAATCGTTGGACGAGGTTTGCGAACAGCTGGAAGATATCCGTGACGCCAGTAAGCGTTTCGAGAACCCGCCTCCAACTAATACTAGTTTCGAGCCTGACCTACCGTACCGCCCTCATTCTATGTCTCGTGCTGCGGCTATCGACCCCCCGCAAGGAAGCACTAGCAGCGACAATTCTCGCCCTCCGTTGAAGTGCTGGAATTGCGACAACCCTGGCCATCGTGCGAGCAACTGTCGAGAACGGCGTCGGAAATATTGTTACCGTTGCGGAAAGATTAACGTCACAGTTCAGTCTTGTCCTAGGTGTTCAGGAAACGGGCGTGAGACGAGATAGAAGGCCGTCTATCTCCTCCAGAACAGTCGGTATCGGCCATGACGCATAATGAGCGCTTAGAATTTATTTTGGCGCATGCCGAAGGTGACGAGAGACCATATCTCGTTGTGTCTATCCTCGGGAAATCTTTTCACGGGCTCTTGGACTCCGGCGCTTCCAGAACTATCTTTGGCGCACCTGGTTATGAGGCATTGTGTAAGTTAGGGCTACCTTTGATTAGAAAAATAAGTACCTGCACAGTTGCAAACGGAGAGCGCTGTGATAGTCTCGGTGAGCTCGCCGTGCCAATTAAGTTGTGGGACCAAGTAAAAATTGTACAAGTCCTGGCTATTCCGTCTCTACGCCATAAGCTGATATTAGGTGCAGATTTTTGGCGCATTATGGGCATCGTATCTGACTTGCGGAAAGGCGAGTGGTCCGTTTCCACAAACCCGGTGGAGGTAGCTGCCGTAGAATCGATAGTACCTCGGTCGTAACTGACACCGAAACAAGAAAAGCGTTTACAAACGCTGATAGAAGAGATGTTTGCAGGTCTCTCACCGGACAAAATTGGGTGTACTACATTGGTGGAGCATGAAATCAAGACCCAGAGCCCCCCAATCAAGCAGCGGTACTACCCACTGTCGACGGCGATGCAGAAGCACGTCGACAAAAAGCTCGACGCGATGTTGGCTACAGGCATCGTAGAGAGGTCACAGAGACCATGGTCATCTCCAATTTTGATGGTACCTAAAAAGGACACCACGTCCAGGTTCTGTGTGGACTTCCGTAAGGTGAATGCGGTCACCGAACGCGACGCTTACCCGCTGCCGTACGTCTCGACACCGTGGACAAACTTCGCGACGCGAAATTTTTAACTTCGCTAGACATCAAGTCCGCGTACTGGCAGATCCCTGTCGCCAAAGCCTCGAGACCACTAACCGCGTTTACGGTTCCCAATCTAGGGCTCTTCCAGTTTCGACGGATGCCGTTTGGGTTGCACAATGCACCAGCGACGTGAGCAGATTTGACGTTAGGGCGGGAAAAATGTGTCTTTTGTCGAGACGAACTACGGTACCTGGGTTACGTGGTTAATCATCAAGTTCTACATGTGGATCCGGATAAGGTTCGGGCCATCTTAGACATTCCTACCCCCAGGAATGTATCGGACGTACGTAGGCTGGTGGGGATGGCTTCGTGGTACCGTCGTTTTGTGCCCCACTTCTCCACGGTACTTTCCCCTCCAACGAATCTCCTTCGAAAGAGTTCTCGGTTCCACTGGTCACCTGAGTGCGAGGAAGTTTGGCTGAAAATCAGCAATTATTTAGTATCGGCCCCCATTTTGTCATGTCCTGGTTTCAGTCAAGAATTTACCCAACAAACTGACGCTTCTGATTTTGGGCTGGGTGCCGTCTTGACGCAGCAGCAGGAGAGTGGTGAGAAGGTCATTTGTTATTTATCTCGCTCCTTATCCCGTCAAGAGCGCAATTACTCGACGACGGAAAAGGAACTTCTGGCCCTTCCCTGGTCGATCGAGAAACTGCGGCTCTATCTGGAGGGATCACATTTTACGGCCAACACCGACCACTACTCTCTTCTGTGGCTTAATAACCTGCAGAACCCGTCAGGGCGTCTTGCGCGTTGGAGCGTCCGGTTGCAGCAGTACGACTTCACTATCGTGCATCGTAAAGGAAAAGAGCATGTCGTACCGGATGCCCTCTCTAGATCTGTCCCCATAGTAGAGTCGGTGTGATCGCTTAGTTTGGTCGATCTCTTGTATGTATTCATATGAACTATTTGGTGTCATCGTTCAGTCGACGCCTCACCGCTGTTTTACTCACCTCGTGAGAGCTGTAAAATCTGACACTGCGTTTAAGTTATTTTGTTTTGTTGTATCACTTACCTTCATTACGGGTAGGGAGTCGTACGCCGCTGTAGATCATAGGACCCGTCATTTTATTGTCACTTTATCGAATAGTTGACCCACTGGTACCATCGCGACCGTCTTGCGTGCCCTTACATTAACATCTGAATGTCATCCGCGTCCTTGATTCTACGGACGAGTATAACCACTCCCTACGCCATTGTTTTAACCTTAGCTTCAACCACCCGCGTTGTTTTCAGATTATTTAGTGAGCATAAGCCGTCGTTATATTTCTGTGTAACGATTGAATTGGAAATACATCAGACAGTTCAATTTATTTGACAACTTGTATTCAAACCTCCCTATTGCGTCGTCCCTTCCCGTAGGCTGGTGTCCAGCCTTGTTGAACCGTTTTCGGACACTGGCGCCCAATCCAACAACTACCGCTTTTAACAGGGTCCCAACCCGTCTCCACTGTAGCGAACCGTGGTTCAACCGATCTTGCTCGGGATAGCTTTTCAGGGGCGTAGCATGCGTTAAAAATAATAAATAATTCCTAAAATATAAAGGTGTCAGTAAAAGTAAATATACAATATATATGCATAACAATATTGATACTCAATTAATACTATTTTAGGAAATTTTCGACTATCTTTATCTACTTATTTTATATTGAAACATACTCTTTTTGCATACTTATTTTTCTTCACATGAACCTTGTTACATATTAATTCAAGAATTGAATAAAATAGCTATCAAATTTACGACTCTTAAGGAATTTCCTTTTTTTATAATCTTTAAATATAATTAATATAATAATCAGGGTATGTCTGATTTGAATCACGAATTTAATTATGGTTGAATTAAGCGATACCTTATTTTAAAAAATAATAGCAACAGAAAATTATTATTTTAACCTTTAATAAATTCATTTTAAAGTTCTAATAAAGTTTTAATAAAGAAATACATTTTTTAATTGCATGTAAAAATACTCATTCATTTGCATACTTATTGTATAAATAGCTCTTATGCAAATTATGGTATTTAAATAACAGTATGTAAATATAAGTATATAACAACATTTCATAAAAATCAAAAACATAAGACACGTATTACCTATAAGTGTAGCAAAAATATAATACTTATGATTGTATACGTACCCTGTAATTATAACAATATTAATTTTAATATAAAAACAGAAAGTAACAAGAATTATAAAAGCATTACCTAATACGAGTACATTAATAAATTCCTACGCTTTTGTATATCAAATATAGAAAAATACATTTTTACATACAAGTAGATACAAAAAGCAACAAAAAAGTGTAATATTATCTATAATAATAATTCTATAATAAATTATTATAATTATTATGATTGAATACCCTGAAAATATAGGAATATAAGTCAGAGTTGGCAAAAATCATGATTTATTTAAAATAATTAAAAATTATTGATTGACAGAAATCGGGAAGGTGAATAAGGAGTGGTTTGAAAATGTTGTCTTTTGCCTCATTAACGGACTCCACAAACGGTCCTAAAGGGTACTTAAAGCGATGGGCGTCCTTAGAATACTCCTTTAGTCTAATTACATCGTGTATTCCAGTGCATGTATCAGTTAAAAGAACTGCCTACACGATTGGCATTCATGATGCAAAAGTTTTATTAATAAAAACCCAGCAATATAGGAGCCTACAAGTCCACATATTCTCTTCGCCATGTTTACAGCTGAACTTTTGACGGTATTGTTTAAAACACATTATTATTATTATAGATTATTGTAGTATTGCTTTAGAATCTCTTCCAATATTTAAAGAGGATATTATTAAATGGGTGAAATCAGAATTGATAGAGTAAATGATGAATTTAAAAGATATTGGTGTCGTAAACATGTATTATATGTACAAGATGATGTTCTAATATGGAGATACAGAATTATTATACCTCCAAAATTTATAAATAAATTACTAAAAGAAATACATAATTCGATCTAGGGATAGTAAAAATCAAGGCGTTAGCTAGATTATGGATTTGGTGGCCATCTTTAGACAAAGAAATAGAAAATTTAGCTAAAACTTGTTCATCTTGTTTAGAAATTAGATATAAACCACCTCTAAGTTCTCTGTGTAAATGACCGGAAGCACAATTTTTATTTGATCGTATTCATATTGTTGTTATTTTCCGTGGGTCTTTGTCGAGGAATAAACAAATGCCAGTCTTGAACAATATATTTTATTTCCAGTAAGAGGGTATAAAAAGGAGGCGCCTGCAAAACACAATTTTGAATAAGTTTGCGCTCTCCTGGTTTGAATATGGAGTACCTCGTTTTGTACGCAGATACTCGAACAACGTTTTATCAATATTCGCTTACCTCCTAATTCCCATAAATGAGTATGCGGCCTTTTCGACCGCTCGTGCCTGGCTGCTGACGGTGTCGCGAATAAGGGCTTTCGCACAACACAAAAAAACATTACAATTTCACGTCACATGTCACCGGCGTTCAGCATGAAAAGTACATAACATAACCTATTGTCCGCGAATGCGTCAGCGGCTTGCGCGAGTGGTGCCAACTGCTCAGAAACAAAAAACTTTCTCGCTGCAATTTCCCGAGATGTGTTGCTTACTTCTCAACACTCCTCCTAAGCAACACATTTCTAAACTTTTCGAAGACATTTCGATTTAACGGTTTGGTAAGTAAGTCGGCGATCTGGTCTGAGCTAGGTATGTGCTCGAGAGTAACGGTTTTACCTACGTGCTCCAGGATGAACTTCCGAGGTATCTCTATATGCTTCTTTCCCTTGGTCGTCTTTCCCTCGTAGGCGTTCTGGAGCATGTGGATTGCTGATCTGCTATCTACGAAGAGGATGGTTGGCTCGTCTGTCTCGTTGATGGCCAGCTCCCGGGCAATCCTTCTCACCCAGCTGATGTCATCAATCGATGCGGCGACGAGGCGCTGCTTCTGTGAGTACCACACCAGTGGTCCTCCCCGCATCTGCAAGACTCCACTCGTAGACCGTCCGGTTTCCGGGTCTCCTCTGAGTCTGTGAAGGCCAGTAGAATTGTGTCTCCGTTGAACTCGATACCAAGATCCTTCGTGCCCTTCAGATACTTAAGAACTCGGTTAACCATCTTCCAGTGGCTTACCTTTGGCTTACTACATTGGCGGCTGAGGTAGTTCACCGCAAAGCATATATCCGGGCGTGATATAGTGGCCAGATATAACAGGCTACCTATAGCCTCACGAAAGGGGATTGTGGTTGGCGCTGGCTCGTCATTCACTTTGCTGTCTTCCCCTGTGACCATCCCCTTCTCGATGGGGGTCGAGACTGGATTGCACGTGCTGAATTTGAACCGGTCCAGAATCTTCTCCGTGTACCTGGTTTGTCGTACTGAGATAACTTCCGACTCTATCTTGATCTCCATACCAAGATATGTAAACTCAGCTGGCGGCTTTCGTTTGCACGTGATCTCGAATGCGCGGCTTATCTTGCTCAGGATCTTGTAGATTTATCGTTCATCCCGTCGGCCTATGAGTCCATCATCCACGAAGAGGGTCAGTATCGCAGTCTTCCTCTCGTTGTAGAACACGCACGGGTCGTCGTCCGTGCTCGTCAGTCCGATGGTTTCAAGATAGCGCGAAATCTTCTCATTCCACTTCTTGGGACTGCTTCAGACCGTACAAGCTCCTTTTCAGTTCCGGTTGGCACATATAGAGCTCCTCTTCCAGATCTCCATATAAGAATGCTGTGGTGACGTCGAACGGCACAAGTTTTATCTTCTGCGAGGCAGCGTGACTGCGGATGAGGCGAATGGAGGCGTGTCTGGCTACAGGACTGAAGATTTCAGCATAATCTCGTCCCTCCTCCTGCTAAAATCCACGCACGACCTGTCTCGCCTTGAGCCTACCGTCCGACTTCTCGCGCAGCACCTACTTGCATGTCAGAGGCTTGACTCCTGGTGGACATTTCGTCAGGTCCCAGTTTCCCATCTTTGTCAGAGAGTTGAACTCTTCTGACATGGCCTTGACCCAGTCTTCGTCCTTGGAGGCTGCTGACCTGGGAACGTCTCCAACTCCGCTGATCATGGCGTCCTCTGGCTGCTGCTGTCGATCTTCCTGATCATCTGACTCCTCCTGTTCAGGTTCGCTGTCAGAGTCGTCGGACATGTCCGACGATGCAGCTGACGCGTTCGCCTGAACTAGTAGCTCAAAGCTGACGTACTCTTCAGCTTCTCCTGATTCGTCGAATACAACATTGACTGAGCTGGTCACGTTCCTCTCGCTTGCCAGGTAGACCTTGTAGCATGGCGAGTCCAGCTCGTATCCGACGAGGATTCTTGGCTTGGATTTGCCATCCAGTTTAGCGCGTTTGTGATCTGGAGTCAACACATAGCACTTGCATCCAAAAGGTCTCAGCTTCTTAATGTCAATGCAGCGCCCGAACCACAAGTCTGCAGGACTCTTACCTTTCACGGTGCTAGTGCCTGTCTGATTTATGGTGAAAACTGCGTAGTTTATGGCCTCGGCCCACAAACTCCTTTCTAGACCTCGAGCGTGAATAATCGAGCGGGCTGCCTCGACTATTGTCCGCATTTCACGCTCGATCCGGCCATTTTGCTGCGGCGTATACGCGTTCGTGAAGGTGTGCAGGATGCCCAGCTCCTGGAGTGTCTGCCTGGTGCTCGCGTTCTTTATCTCCGTCCCATTGTCCGACGGCAAGCTCTTCACCTTCCGCCCGAACTGGTTCTCCGCCATCTTCACGTAGTTGTCCAGCTTCGCGGCCGCTTCATCCTTCGTCCTCAGGAAGTACGCCGTCCTGACGTGAGAGAAGTGGTCTTTGAACAGCAGCAGGTACTTCGCTCCACCCAGAGAAGTATCGCCCATCTCGCAGAGATCGACGTGGATGAGGTCCTGCGGCTGCTCGGCAGTTTTGTCGTTCCGAGGATGTGGGACGCGGTGCTGCTTCCCCAGCACTCATCCCTTGCAGGCGTAGTCGTCCCAGTCGTCTCGGTACTTTATTCGGTTTCTGTCCAGGATGTTCCGCACATATTTCACATTCTGGTGTGCTAGTCTTTCATGCCAGGTCTTGATCGATGTCGAGACTAGGCACTTACCCGGCTTGTCCCTGCGCAGAAGCATTTTGAACAGGTTTCCGTCCCGTTCCGCAACAGCAACGGTCTGACGATGGTCTTGCGTTTTGAAAACCGATCTGTCCTTGTCCGCCGTCTAGATGTAGTCCTTGTCCAGTGCCTGGCTGACTGAAAACAGATTAAAATCGAGTCTAGGAACGTGCAAGACCTGTTTCAGGACGACTTTATCCCAAGTCTTGCCGTTGAATGCTCCTAGCTCGACATCCCCGACGCCTATTCCATACAGCGTTGTCGAATCACCGATGGTAATCTCGTAGGGGCTGACTAGTTCGGTGTATTCGCAGAACCACTCCTTGTGGGACGTCATATGCTAAAATGCTGCGCAGTCCTGGTACCAGACGTCCTTTGCATCCTGTCTCGACTTGATGTGGTCCAGGTTGACAGTCGACAGTCCCACTGTCACGAGTGCCCTGCGGTTTTTGTTCCTGGCGTTGGAAGAATCTCCTCCTGGCCTTTCTTCACTTCGTTTGGGGCAGTCCTTGATGAAGTGACCCTTTTTGCCGCACCCATTGCAGCTGTAGTTGTTCCGGCAGTATTCCAGGTACTTCTGGCACGGCTTGTTCCTGCAGTGCTTCTTCACATGGCCCCGCTGACCACACTTGACACAGCTGACGGCAGCAGGCTCCGGCTTGTTCGCGTTCTTTTGCTCCGGCTTCCTTCCTGTCTTGGTGAAGAGGACGTTGTTCCCGTGAGCCTCGACCGATGCACCTCCGTCGTTGAGTCGGTCCTCCTCCAGGCGAAGTCGTTCGATGAGGGTGTCGATCGTCTTCTCAGCTGCCGTCAAATTGTCCCACGCCGTGCGCAGGTGGTGCAGCTTCGTAGGCAGCATGACGAGGATTCTCGTGATGATCCAGGTGTCTTTCAGCCTTTCTCCCCCTTCAGCTAGGTCGTCGGCAATCTGTATAATGTCCATACTGTTTTGCACAGCTGACTTCCTCAAGTCATATACATGTGCAAAAAACCTACGCTGCAGACCATCTATGGTCAGGTCCGACTTCTTACCGTACAAATTTTTGAGTTTTTCCAGCATAAGCTTAGCCGTAGTACAATTTGCGATCTTACTTGCTATGCCCTTGCTAACACTCAAGCCTATGACTGCCTGTGCCTCAATATCTTTCTTGATCCAGGCCTTGACTTCCTCATCACCTAGTGCCTCGTCGGGCCTGCCTGTAGCTCCGGAAGCAATATCAAAAATATCTTTCATTTTCAGAACTAAATTAATCTTAAATTTCCACGCGGCATAATCAACATTTCCCTGCGCGTCTTCAGCTAACAATTCAATTTGTGGCCTGACTGAATCCATGACTAGCTAAAGTATTTCAAAATAAATTTCCCGGCTGGCCGACATCTGCCTGAACAGGCTCGGCGTCTGGCATCCTCGATGAGACTTTTCTTCCAGGTTGTCAGTATGGAACTGGGCCCATAACCTGTTGTTATTTTCCGTGGGTCTTTGTCGAGGAATAAACAAATGCCAGTCTTGAACAATATATTTTATTTCCAGTAAGAGGGTATAAAAAGGAGGCGCCTGCAAAACACAATTTTGAATAAGTTTGCGCTCTCCTGGTTTGAATATGGAGTACCTCGTTTTGTACGCAGATACTCGAACAACGTTTTATCAATATTCGCTTACCTCCTAATTCCCATAAATGAGTATGCGGCCTTTTCGACCGCTCGTGCCTGGCTACTGACGGTGTCGCGAATAAGGGCTTTCGCACAACACAAAAAAACATTACAATTTCACGTCACATGTCGCCGGCGTTCAGCATGAAAAGTACATAACATAACCTGTTGTCGGCGAATGCGTCAGCGGCTTGCGCGAGTGGTGCCAACTGCTCAAAAACAAAAAACTTTCTCGCTGCAATTTCCCTAGATGTGTTGCTTACTTCTCAACACATATAGATTATTTAGGTCCATTTAAGGGAAATATTTTTTACATTCTAACTGACGCGTATACTAAATGGGTAGAAGTAGTAAAAATGAATAAGACGGATTCTACAAATACAATTGAAACTTTGAGAAATATTTTATTCAATTTTAGGTTTGCTAAAAGTAATAGTTTCAGAACGGAACACAGTTTGTATCTAGAGAGTTTTAACAATTTTGTAAATTAAATGGAATTAATCATATAACAACCGCACCATACCATGGGTCTATATACTCAGCACCTCCACTTTCTTGGAATTTAAAAAAAATAGGCCTATAATATTGAACTAATTACGTCCTCTTTTTAAAATTTTTGAACTGCAAAAGGACTCCTAAAAAAGGCATCACAAAGTGGGGGTCCTGACTAGATATATACTCAGCACCCCCACTTTCTCGAAAGTTAAAATTTAATGGCCTATATAATCACTATACTAAACGATTAGATTCACTATATATATATCTATCTATATATCTATCTATAGATTCATCACGAGCATCGAGTAACTTTTGTAATCGCCTACAGCCTGAACCATGCAAGTGATTGTTATAATTTTTTTTTTAATATGTGGGGGCTAATGAGATCTTGTGCCTTTTGGGTGTCTCATATTTTTACTACTAGTAATTTTCGTGTAAAAAATTAAAACTTTGCACAAATGCTGCCTTGAAACAATGGATCCCAGAGGCCATGTCTAACTTTAAGAAGAATCACGCCGTCATCCGTCACTTTTGACAATCTGCCTATAAACTTTAAATGATTATATCTTTTAATAGAACATTGATGTCAAAGATTTAAAAACAGTATCATGAATAATAGACTTGAGCAAATGTGTTACAACTAATTTAAGTTTAGAACATAACGTATTTAATTAATATAAATTTTGACGTTTCCAATGTCAAAAGTCAATGTTGCCAAATGTGTGATGAAGTAACTAAATTAAAACCAAATATTCCTAAACTAACTTCACTGAAGACGGTGGCAATTTATAAATTTAAAAATTAACTACTATTTTTTAATGCAAACAGTGTTGCCAAATTATAAAGTAACTAAATAAAAATCAAATATTCCTAAATAAAATAAATTGAATACTTTGCTGTGTTTGTTATCAAAAGAAAGGAAACCATAAGGGCCAGTTTTAAAATGACAAAAAAAATGTGTCATGTCGATCTGCATTTGTTTTCCGTAAAAAGTTGTTAAAAGTAGGTCGTCCTTGGGTTTTAAGGAAACGACACAATACGGACTGGTGTGCACTAATGACAAAAATGTTCTATGTAGATTAGAATTTGTTTTTTGCATAATGTTGTCAGAAAAATGTCGTGTTTAGGTATTTTCAAATTACAAAAGTCAATGTTGCCAAATGATTATTAAAGTAACTAAACAAAGAACAAATATTCCCAAATGAAAGGTTACTGAAGACAGTGAATGTTATATTAGGCTAGGTCACGATGAGGGCTAGCGTGCAGAATGAACAAAAATGTTCTATATCGAACGGCTTTTGTTTTTTGGAAAATGTTGTGAGAAGTATGTTGTGTTTGGTATCAAATGAAAGGTCTTAGAGAGGGCTAGCGTGCAGAATTGATAAAAATGTGCTATGTCGATCGGTATTTGTTTTTTGCAAAAAGTTGTCAGAAGTGTGTGGTGTTTGGTATCAATTGAAAGGTCTCGGAGAGGGCTAGCGTGCAGAATTGACAAAAATGTTCCATGTCGATCGGCTTTTGTTTTTTGCAAAAAGTTGTCAGAAGTATGTCGTGTTTGGTATCAAATGAAAGTTCTTGGAGAGGGCTAGCGTGCAGAATTGACAAAAATGTTCCATGTCGATCGGCTTTTGTTTTTTGCAAAAAGATGTCAGAAGTATGTCGTGTTTGGTATCAAATGAAAGGTCTCGGAGAGGGCTAGCGTGCAGAATTGACAAAAATGTTCCATGTCGATCGGCTTTTGTTTTATGCAAAAAGTTGTCCGAAGTATGTCGTGTTTGGTATCAAATGAAAGGTCTCGGTGAGGGCTGGGGTACATAAATGACAAAAATGTTTCATGCCGACCGGCTTTTGTTTTTTGCAAAAAAAATATTGGAAGTATATCGTGTTTGCAATCTAATGAAAGGTCTTGGTGAGGACTGACGTGCAAATATGAAATAATTGTTTCATGTCGATCGGCATTTGTTTTTTGCACTGACAGCGGAGCTCTAGGGAATGCTCGGCGTAGCCGAGAATTCGTTAGTCACTATACTAAACGATTAGATTCACTATATATCTATATATCTATCTATATATCTATCTATAGATTCATCACGAGCATCGAGTAAGTTTTGTAATCGCCTACAGCCTGAACCATGCAAGTGATTGTTGTAATTTTTTTTTTCAATATGTGGGGGCTAATGAGATCTGGTGCCTTTTGGGTGTCTCATATTTTTACTATTAGTAATTTTCGTGTAAAAAATTAAAACTTTGCACAAATGCTGCCTTGAAACAATGGATCCCAGAGGCCATGTCTAACTTTAAGAAGAATCACGCCGTCATCCGTCACTTTTGACAATCTGCCTATGAACTTTAAATGATTATATCTTTTAATAGAACATTGATATCAAAGATTTAAAAACAGTATCATGAATAATAGACTTGAGCAAATGTGTTACAACTAATTTAAGTTTAAAACATAACGTATTTAATTAATATAAATTTTGACGTTTCCAATGTCAAAAGTCAATGTTGCCAAATGTGTGATGAAGTAGGTAATTTTGACAAGTGTAAAGTACGAATATTAAAGTACAATAATTTTGAAAATGGACAAAGATATTATTAACTGAACTATGTATCCGTACTTTATAATATTGAGCAAAATATGTATTATTATTGTAGAAATTGTATATGGCACAATTAAAATTTTCTGACATTTAACGTTTGTTATAATTGGTTATAACATAAATTTATACTAGAAATTTTGCAACTTGATACAATAGTCAGAACATATGTTGGTTTGTACTTATTATTTATTATTGAAATAAATATAAAATGATATATGTATGTTTTAGAAATGTAGAGAAAGATATAAAAAGGAAAGAAATATACAAAAGATTGGAAATAAGCAGTACTAAAGAATATGGAAGACGAAAGAGTACAATTTATTATTCCTGCAAAAGCAGATACATTATTTTTCAGAAAATAATTCAATTAATTGACATTCTGTTCTTTATATACAAGAGAGTTATAAGAATAATTCAAATAACGCGCATTTTTTGAGCCGGTGTTCTTCTTTTGATTCATATGCGTTTCAACCCTCTATTTTATTTAGTGAACGACAAGTTCGAAGAAATTAAATCATTTGTCAAAACATGTTATGTGTCAGACCTTCATAATTTACTTAAAAGTCTTGCCGGCACATTGTTGTTTATTGTATTTGCAAAATGACAAGTACACCTATAATTGTAAGCCGGAATATACTTTGCAAACGTATTAGAAATAGTAAGTTACAAATAAATTTCTATTATATTGAATAACAAGTTATTTATTATAGGTGTTTTGTAGTACTATCCTGAGTACTGTACTTCATTTTAAATTAGACAGGCGATAAAAAATTAAATAATTATAATAAAAAAGAACATAATATCATTAGAAGATTTTGACTTAAAATCAACAAGTAAGTGGGATAACTGACTATCGGAAATTTTAAATTCTGAGCTAAAATCTTTCACAATACTAGACAAACAATACGTGGTATTAATTTCCTGCAATCTGTTAACAAAACCTGTAAGTAACAGAAGATATGTTTTAACTCCGAATGAATGTATGTACATAACAGATTGTGTTGTCCTAAAACATCTTTATTATGAAAAAAATAATACAAGCTGGAGGGGATGTACTATTTTTATTTTTATTAAAAAATAATTACAATCAAACGAACGAAGTAGAATTTAAAATAAATTTAATAAAATACGTTTTATGATAAATATGTTTTTAATGCAGGATTGGTTTATCGACTGGTTGTTAATATGAAGAAAGTCTTTATTGGAGTTGCAATCACCTAATAAAATCCACTAATATGTGTATTAGTGGATTTTATTAAATTACAGTAACTGCAATAAAGACCTTCCTCTAATGTTTTTTTTAATTTGTAATTTTCATTTTACAGCTATGAATGTGAAAATTAATAATAATGTAGGTACACTGAACAATAGTTGCAGTTTATTTTAACAAAAATACAATATGAATGATTATACACAAATTTTGAATGTATTTCATGTAAGTATACATTTTAGTGCAATTAATCTCTACCAATACGTTGTATTTTATTAACAGTTATCATGTTATTACGTTATTAGTATGAATCAGTGAAGAAGTTCATGTTGCAACCATTTGAAAACGGTTGCATTTGGAATATAAGCACTAATGCCAGAGTATCAGTTTTCGCTCAAAAGTTCGCCCTTATCTTATGATCAATTAGAATGGAAGTTAAAGATTCGAACAACAAACCTTGCATCTGTGACGCTAAAAGTAAGTATTATAATTATTTCGTTATTGTATATAACACGTTCATTTCGTTTTAAAGTAAAATTCTCATTTAAATTAAAAGTATATTTGTGTTATAACATTATCAATAAATTATTATTTAAAATTTATTATTTTTGAATTTTTAATAATTTAATTTTTGTATTTATCGGTATGTACGGTGTCGGTATTAATAATTTCACATTTACCGACATTTCGGAAATACTAATTTGAGATCAGGGACACCATAGAAAACAAAATTTGTTTATCAAGAATATTGCTTCTTCACCTGTGTGTAGAGTAATTTCATTTATTGTGCTTTGTTACAATATATTTATATTGCGAATTAATATTCATTATCTTTGATCAGAGCTGCAGTAGTCACAATAAAATAAATCCCGTTTAGTGTGCCGCTAAATTCAAATCTAAGGTGAGAAATATTTTATATCTTTTACAACCCTCGAAAAATGAACTTGCAAGTTCGCAATTTACAATTAGAAAAATGTCATTTACAACCAAGCTAATAGAAATTTTAATTTGTGATTTCATTATTTTTTACCTCCCGCCTATCAATATATAGATAAGGGAGGTATTGTTTTTGGTCAGATTTCTCGAGTGTGAGTTTTCAACATATGAGCACGAATTAGGGTCCCTAGAATACGATTTTACTATTTTTAGCGTGATGTCTGTATGTGTGTGTGTGTGTGTGTCTGTGTGTGTGTCTGTGACGATTTTTCGTCCACGATAACTCCAATACGATACATGCAAAAAATATAATATTTGGTATTTAAGAGTTCTGTTCTAATATGATGAACTGATTAGATTTTGACTACAATTGGTTAACCGGCAGTAGTACTTTACTTGAAGCTTTAAACCGTTTTTCCTAAAAAATACCTCTAAATACCATATTTTCGCAAATTTCGTTATTATAAATTCAAAGATTTTTTAATTTTCTACCGATCTGCATAATTACGTTTATATATAACTTCTAGCTAGATAGAAAAAAAATATATAAATTATAATAATTTTACATATCGTTTAGGCTGAGGAATTTCGATAAAACAGATGAGTTATTCATATGTTCACAAAATTTGACATATGATGTCAAATTTGATATAAGTAAGTGTAAAAGATAAAATAAGTAAAAAATGAAGTAATTTTATTTTAAAATTTTAAAAGATGGAAGAAATATATTAGGAATGTATTTGCATGCGTGAATCAAAGTAAGTTCAGTTTCGGTTTTAGTAACGTCAAAAATAGCTGTCATATTGGTGATACAAAATTTATGAAGGAAATTTTAGGTATGAAATAAATTAAAAATATTCTGAACTGCAATAACCAACTAATTTTAAAACTACAAATTAAATGTATTGAAAAACTTATATAGAATATATTACTAAATTGGCGGGAGGTATTGTGTTGGACACACCAGATTTTTTTTATATTATTTTATTTCTTATTAAATTCTAAATTTTTCTGGTTTACCCGGCGCCAGTAGTTTTTAACCGGTTTTCCGTAAACCTACAAAAGATGTGTCTCCATTATTTTTATTTAGCTGAAATATGCTCCAAAATATGCTAAATTATTTATTGCACAAATTAAAAAAATATTTAGGCGGGTATTTCATCGTCTCTGGTGGGCCGCGTGTTATAACTAATTGCGAGTTAGTCCAACCTACAATTTTTGAGAGTTCATCTTCTATTTAAGTATAAGTAATTTACTTTAAATTTATAATCATTACACTATCTCTAATAGGCCGTGAAAGCGTGACGTCAAAATGGAGCGGGAATTACATATTTATTTTTCGGTTTGAAATTTTAATAATGGTGAACAAATCACATAACCGTTCAATTTAAATAACTTTCATCTGTTGTGTACTTATGTTTCGTTATGTATATGTCCGTATAAAATCTATTTTAGCTTAATATGCAAGAATGCATGTTTTTTTTATTAACATATAGGGTAGGAAAGGTACAAAATTATTTAGAAAATAAATTTATTAAGTGGTTGATTCTTGGGTCTTAGTAACAGTACTTTTATCTCGCAAATTTTTTATTCTGAGAATTTTAAAATGTAGCAGACGTTTCTGTTACATCCAAAAAAAAATTAAAATTGCGAAAAGTTGACTATTTTATTGTTATATATAATTAGAAATCTATGAATGTATTTTTTGTGAAAAATCTTTAGAATATACAGGCTGTTCCATTTAAGCGTGCCACCATTGCTATCTTAAAAACTATAAGAACTACCAGGTTGGTTAACTTAGCAAGGAATCACCATTTTACAAGTCTATTAACATAAGCCAAACAAATATTTTTTTAAACCAATGGTTCCCAAGATATGGAGTGGTTTTTTTTGCCCATTATGTTGTTCTTGTAAAATGGTGATTCTCGCTAATTTAAACAACCTCGTAGCTCTTATAGTTCTCGAGATAGCAATGGTGGCACACTTAACTGGAACACCCTATATTTACCGAAAACAACATTTTTATTTAAATTTTATTTATTTACAAATAAAACACACAATGTAAACTATCTGCAAATTTCTTGTAGTCCAACCATGATACCATGTCTTAAATACATCCACTATTAAATTATAAACATATTTTTATATGAATATGCATTTAATTAATAATTAACGGGAAATATATCATTATCTTACAAACTACACATAAGAACACAACAGATGACAGTTGTTTAAATTGCGCGGTTATAGTTTGTTCACTACATGGACAATCTCAAATATATTATTATATTTCACGTTGTGTAATTGCCGCTCGATTATGACGAGAGCAGATTCACGGCCTAGACATTGTACATAGTTTGCAGTATTTAGTAATTTAGCAATCTAATAATACAAATACACATTTATTTCGTATTAATTTTTTATAATGCTATACATATATTTTAAATATTAATTTTACTGTAGGTTTACAACTTGACTGCAGCAGAGTAAGAGAAAGAGTGCAAGATTTCATTATCCTAACAGAAAAGAACCTGATCGACTTATAATCGAAGGCCTGACGTAATTATAAATATTGAAAAGAACAACACACTCAAAAATTGTAAGTTTTGTATAATTTTTAAGTACATAACAAAATGCCAAGTAAAGATAGAATTAAACGTCTTAAGCGCAAGCAAAACAACGAGAAAAATGCGGCAAAAAATAATAAAAATGATAATACGGGAAATATAGAAGAAAACTTTATTAATAGTCAGGTTCAATCAGGTTGTAGGAGTATATCTGTAGCAAGTCGGCTTGGTTTGTTTTGATGAAGGGTTCAAGTCGGCTTGCGACAAGAAAAAACTTATTTGTTGTGAAGGTTGTTATACCAATAAAAAAGAACATATCGTAACCATTCAATAAAAAAATAGTAACAAGTAACAACTAGCTCAAACAAGTTTAGACCCTTCTGCCAAAATCCATTTATGAATTATATTTAATACATATAAAATTATTTATATATAAATAATAATATATAGTGGCATAAGCTGCTATAAATTGGTGACCCCTAAGTGTGAGAATTTGTGTTTGTGCCTATGGAGAATTTTGGTCAAGATGAAGTTTCTATTCCTGCACCACCATTAGTTGCTGCTGTTTCTTCCTCGTTCAAGTTACCCGATTTCTACCCCGATGATCCTGAACTTTGGTTTGTGCAAGTGGAAGCAGAGTTTGACAGTCACAGAATAACATCAGAAATAAGTAGATATCTTAAATTAATTAATAATTTGAAACCGGAACAAGCAATAGAAATTCGAGACTTGATAATTAATCGTCCGTCGCAAAACCCGTATACTACAGTTAAATGTGAAATTATTAAACGATTTACAATTTCTGAAGAAGAAAGATTTAATATATTATTTTCGAAACTTGAATTAGGAGGAAGAAAACCCACCCAATTGCTAAGATATATTAAGCAATTATTAGGAAATAAAGTTATGGATCCTACTCTATTAGAAGAATTATTTTTACAAAAATTGCCACTTAATATTCGAACTTCACTTGTTACTGCACAATCAAGCAGTTTGGAAGAAAAAGCGGAAATGGCTGATAAAATATTAAATTTATCGTCATGTCATTTATTCACTGAGAATGTGAGATCTGACGAAATACGAAATTTAAAACAAGAGATGTTGGAAATAAAACGTTTACTCACAAACTTGTCTCCAAAGAAGAATATTTCTACTGCATCAAATGGAGATATTTCTTCTGATTCCTGTTGGTATCATTTCCACTACGGGACGAAAGCCAAGAAGTGTGTACCTCCTTGCAATTGGACTTCTACCTCTAGATCGCATACCGTTTGTCAAAATTTTGAGAATCAAAATTTTGAAGTTATTAATAGTTTGCCTCTCCTTTCCAGAAATAGACCTTCCTTTTCTCCTCACTTACTGTTCGTTGAAGACAGGTTCTCTGGTCATCGATTTCTTGTTGACACTGGTGCAGAGGTTAGTATCATTACACCAAATCCTACACAACAATATATTAAACAACCTTTTCTTTTGCAAGCAGTTAATAACACTCAAATTGCAACATTTGGTTCTATCAAAATTAATATAGACATTAATCTTAATAAAATTTTTAGTTGGAATTTTATAATTGCTAATGTTCAGTATTCTATTTTGGGGGCAGATTTTTTAAGTTACTATAATTTATTGGTTGATCAAAGACACAAACGTTTAATAGATGCAAATTTATCATTTTTTAATAGTCAAATAAATAATATTTTTTCGAATAATGTTAATTTTTGTCCTTTTAAACAAATTTTATCTAAATTTCCATCTTTAACTAGTGAATTCAATATTCATCGTAAAATTAAACATAACGTAAAGCATTCGATTATAACAAATGGTTTACCAATTTTTGCTAAACCAAGGAGATTGGCTCCAGATCGGTTAAATGCAGCTCAAACTGAATTTAATAAAATGCTGAAGATGGGTATTATTCGGGCATCTAATAGTAATTGGTCTTCACCCCTTCATATGGTTCCGAAAAAGGAACCAGGTGAATGGCGTCCTTGTGGTGATTTTAGAGCTCTTAACAACATTACTGTTCCTGACAGGTACCCTCTTCCTCATATCCAAGATTTTATAAATAATTTACAAAATTGTGAAATATTTTCTAAAATTGACCTTGTTAAGGCATATCATCAAATACCTATGGAACCAGACTCAATTGCTAAAACTGCTATTACAACTCCTTTCGGACTATTCGAATATGTTGTTATGCCTTTTGGTTTACGAAACAGTGCGCAAACTTTTCAAAGATTTATTAATGAGGTAATTAAAGGTTTAGATTTCTGTTTTGCTTATATTGATGATATATTAATTGCAAGTAATAATGTAGAATCCCATAAAAAACATTTAAGTATTATTTTTAAACGTTTAGAAGATTATGGAGTATTAGTTAATATTAACAAATGCAAATTTGGATGTGATAAGATTGAATTTTTAGGCCATCGTATTTCAAATAACAAAATTGAACCTTTAGAAGATAAAGTTAACGCTGTTAAAAATTTTCCTCCTCCTAAAACACAAAAGGCTTTACGTGAATTTTTAGGGATGGTCAATTTTTATCATAGATTTATTCCTCATTGTTCTATTATATCAAAACCTTTAACTCAATTAATTGATAATCATTCGAAGAGTACGAAAGAAATTGTTTTGACAGAATTACAATATCAAGCTTTTTCAAATGTCAAAAACGCTCTGATTAATTTTACTACATTGACAGTCCCACGAAATAATGTGGAAACTAGTATTATGGTCGATGCTTCGGATACTGGGGTAGGAGCTGTACTGCAGCAATTTTATGATAACTCTTGGCATCCAATAGCTTTTTATTCAACATGTTTCCAACCTGCAGCTTGTCGTTATAGTACGTTTGGAAGAGAACTTTTAGCGGTGTATTTGGCAATTAAAAAATTTCGATATTTTGTAGAAGGACGTGAATTTTTCATTCTGACAGATCATAAAGCATTGACATATTCTTTACATAAAAATTCAGACACTTACTCCCCTCGTGAAATACGTCACCTGGACTACATATTACAATTTACTAATGACATTAGACATATACCTGGTTCGGAGAATACGGTTGCAGATGCGTTATCACGAATTTCTATTAATACGTTAAACCATTCAGATATCATTGATTACAATGAAATTGCTAAATTTCAAAAGTCAGATAGTGACACTATTAATTTTTTTAAAAACAAAAACACATCTCTCTCATTCAAAGAAATTCCGTTGGCAGACAATCAATTGACTCTTACTTGTGACGTTACTACTGGAACAGCAAGACCTTACATTCCACTTCCTTTTAGAAAAGATATTTTTAATAAGTTACATTCCCTCTCACATCCAGGGATTAATGCTACAAAGAAATTAATTTCTTCTCGTTTCGTTTGGGAAAATATGAATGTGGATATCAAAGATTGGACTAGATCATGTTTGAAATGTCAATGTTGTAAAGTTATTAGACATTCTAAGGCAGAGATAGGTAATTTTATTGTACCTCAAAAACGTTTTGACATGGTACACCTTGATATAGTAGGCCCCTTGCCTTGGTCCTCGGGCTATACTCACATATTGACTTGCATTGACAGATATACCCGATGGCCAGAGGCAATTCCACTTCAAAATACCAAGGTAGATACAATAGCAAGATCTTTTATAGAAAATTGGGTAGCAAGATTCGGTGTACCGTCATCAATTACTACCGATCGTGGTGCACAATTTGGATCTCATTTTTTTCTAGAATTGTTATCAGTTTTGGGAACTAAACATATCAGAACTACATCTTATCATCCTGAGTCAAATGGAATTATAGAACGTTTTCACAGACAACTCAAAACTTCATTGAAAGCCTGTTCTTATCCTGATAATTGGGTAGAAAATTTACCTTTGGTTTTATTAGGTATTAGAACCTCATTCAAAGAAAGCATTCAATGTAGTTCGGATGAGTTAGTCTATGGAACACGTCTACGTCTTCCTGGAGAATTTGACTCAAAACCGGATTCTACTGTAGACTTATCATTTTTCCTTAAAAAATTAAAAAGACATTTTCAATATCTTAAAGCTAGGCCTCCAAAAAACCAAAATACTAAAACTTTTATCCATCCAAATTTATTCTCTTGTTCACATATCTTCATAAGACATGACGCTATTAAAAGACCACTACAACAAAATTATGATGGACCTTATAAAGTTATCAAACGTTTTCCAAAATTTTTTACCATTGACATAAATGGCAAGTATGAAAACATTTCCATTGACAGATTAAAACCAGCCTACTAATACTATTTTTGTTCTTTTTACTCTACAAAAAACACAAAGTCATATATATTACTATGCAACTGCACCAGCTATATTTTCAGAACTTCGAGAATTATCAGCGAACAGGTAGTGAAGACAACGGAAGGATCTAATAGAGTTAATTTATGTTACTTTTATATATTTATATCAACATTTTGTATATTAATTAATTTAAAAATTATTGTTATTTAATGTATTCATATTTTGAAATATATGCATTTTTTTGGGGAGGGGTAATTGTAGCAAGTCGGCTTGGTTTGTTTTGATGAAGGGTTCAAGTCGGCTTGCGACAAGAAAAAACTTATTTGTTGTGAAGGTTGTTATACCAATAAAAAAGAACATATCGTAACCATTCAATAAAAAAATAGTAACAAGTAACAACTAGCTCAAACAAGTTTAGACCCTTCTGCCAAAATCCATTTATGAATTATATTTAATACATATAAAATTATTTATATATAAATAATAATATATAGTGGCATAAGCTGCTATATATCTGTCATTTCAGTAGCGGACAATAATATCAATAATGTACATACAAGTAATTAAACGGCTAATGTAGGAATTAGGACAGTAAACTATCAGATTCAGTTAATAGACCAGGATATTAACACGTTGCTAAATCCTGCAGGGTACTTAGAAGACGTACACATAGACTTTTTCTTTTCTTTAGTCCGTTCTATGACTGAGTTCAACCCTCAGCCTACAGTGTATGTAAATGCTCCGGACCGTATCATTCCAGTTCAACAAGGAACTAAACACTTACAAATTTTATTCGTACCAGGTGCAAATACCGGTAGTATTGGTCATTGGCTTACCGCGTACTATGACGGTTCAGAGATAATTATTTACGACAGCATGAATTCTCAATGTTTAAATTCAAATGCCAGTTTATATTTAGAAAGACTGTTTCCTTATAGACCAACAGTTAGATTTGTCCGGGTTCAGCAGCAGACCAACACTTTTGATTGTGGGTTGTTTGCAATTGCGTTTTGTACGAGTATCATATTTAACCGCAATCCGGAACAGGAAAATTATGATATCAATAAGCTTAGGTCACATACTTTAAATTTGTTTCGAACACGTAATTTAGTATTATTTCCGATAACACGACAGCAGAAATTAAGAGAAAATCATTTAAAGCGTAAAGAGAATGAAACAGCTGAAGAACGGTCCAAACGTCTAAAATTAAATACAGAAAATAAATTAAAAATTTTAGCTAATGAAACACTTGATCAACAAACAAATAGGTTAAATAAATTAAAATTTAATTTCAAAGAATACATTAAAAATGAAACACCTGAACAAAAAACAAATCGCTTAAATAGATTAAAAGATAACTTTCAAAATATGATTCAAATAGAAACACATGAACAAAAAGAAAAACGTTTAAATAGGTTAAAAAATAATTTAAAAACTTCAATAGAAACAGAAACTCCCGAACAGAGAGAAAATCGTTTAAATACTTTAAAAAATAATTTTAAAATTTCAATAGAAACAGAAACACCCGAACAGAGAGAAAATCGTTTAAATAGGTTAAAAAATAATTTTAAAAATACAATTGAAACAGAAACACCGGAACAAAGAGAAAATCGTTTAAATAGGTTAAAAAATAATTTAAAAACTTCAATAGAAACAGAAACTCCCGAACAGAGAGAAAATCGTTTAAATACTTTAAAAAATAATTTTAAAATTTCAATAGAAACAGAAACACCCGAACAGAGAGAAAATCGTTTAAATAGGTTAAAAAATAATTTTAAAAATACAATTGAAACAGAAACACCGGAACAAAGAGAAAATCGTTTAAATAGGTTAAAAAATAATTTAAAAACTTCAATAGAAACAGAAACTCCCGAACAGAGAGAAAATCGTTTAAATACTTTAAAAAATAATTTTAAAATTTCAATAGAAACAGAAACACCCGAACAGAGAGAAAATCGTTTAAATAGGTTAAAAAATAATTTTAAAAATACAATTGAAACAGAAACACCGGAACAAAGAGAAAATCGTTTAAATATGTTAAAAGATAATTTTAAAAAAGTAGTTGAAACAGAAACACCGGAACAGAAAGAAGAGCGTTTGTTAAAAAATAATGTAATAAATAAAAATAAAATAAAGACACGCAAAAATAAAGTTAATGATAAAGGTAGATTAGCTAGCAAAGGTATAGGAATGCAAATTGAACCGCATTCGTTGGGTCCAATGTCTGCACTGTGCACTTACTGTTCATCCAAAAATTTCGCGTATGAGAAGCCCTCGGACGGCAAATTCACACACTGCTGCCGTAAAGGCAAGTTAAACGCAGATCAATTAGGCGAGTTTCCGGAATACATAAAAAGTCTAATGATCAATAATAACGCGGACAGTAGAAATTTTAAAGATAATATTAGACAGTACAATAGTGCGTTAGCTTTTGCTTCCTTTGGGGCTAAAATTTCAATGCCTCCGGGCAGAGGACCATATTGTTTCCAAATACATGGTCAAATTTATCATGATTCAGCCAGTTCCTTATATCCAACTAATAATAATGTTGAAAAATATGCGCAGTTATACATTATAAATTCTGCGGAAGCGTTAGAGAAAAGAATGAATGTAGAATACAATAAACAGTGTAAACCAAATATAATGGGGCAGTTAGATGATATTATTAGAGAAATTAATCCATATTCTCAAGCGTACATGATGTTAAAAGAAGTAGAGCAAAGAGAAATAGCTAAAGCAAATATTAATAATCAGTCAGTGCCAGAAATTAATTTGTGGATAGTTAGTGACAGACGAAAAGATAAGCGTAGGTATAATGTACCAACATGTAATGAAGTGGCCGTAGTTTTTACATCAAATGACGGAGAGCCACCAATAGATAGAGACATTTGTGTTTACCCAAGAGCAGGCGGTTCTGTTAGAATTAATCAATTTAGCGAAAACTGCGACCCCATGGCATATCCCATACTTTTTCCTCGCGGTGAATGTGGCTGGAACATGAACCTAAAGCATGCCGACGGTATTAAAAAACAAAGCATGCTACAATTTTACATGAATAGATTAGCAGTTAGAGATACATTTAATCCGTGTTTAGAAGCCGGGAAGCTAACTCAGCAGTACATTGTAGATGCATACGTGAAAGTCGAGGCTGAAAGATTGACTTATATTAGATTAAATCAGCCTACCCTCAGAGTAGAGCTGTATAGTGGATTAATGGACCATGTAAATAATTTAGCAGATAATGAGGGCGGTAAGGCGGGCACAATGGTTATTTTACCATCTACATTCCAAGGTGGCAGTCGTTTTATGTTAAAAATGTATCAGAACGCTATGTCAATTGTTAGAGAATTCGGCAGACCTGATTTGTTCATAACAGTAACGTGTAATCCAAAATGGCCAGAAATAGTTGAACAGTTACGCGAAGGTCAAAGTTCTGCAGATCGGCCAGATATAGTAGCGCGAGTTTTCAACGGCAAAATTAAAAGTATGATGAATGAAATTCTTCACGATGATATTTTTGGAAAAGTCGTAGCCTTTATTTTTGTAATAGAATTCCAAAAACGTGGGTTACCACATATGCATTTGTTGTTGACATTAGATAGCGAAAGTAAAATCCGTAACAGAGATGAAATAGACGAAATTGTAAGTGCCGAAATTCCAGATGAAGACGATGAACCAGAGTTGTATCAATTAATTCGAACGCACATGATCCACGGTCCCTGCGGTATATTAAATAAATATTCACCTTGCATGAATGAAAATAAATGCACAAAAAGATACCCTAAAGAATTTCAAAACGAAACACATGAAAATATTAACGGTTATCCTCTTTACAAAAGGCCAGATAATAATGCAAAGATATATATTCTCTGGAAAAACGGTTTAGTAAAATATACAGTAGATAACAGATGGATAGTACCTTACAATCCATATTTGCTAAAAAAGTATAAAGCTCATATTAATATTGAAATATGCTCTTCGGTTAAAAGTGTTAAATATATTTGCGATTATCTGTGTAAGGGTCATGACTGCGCAAGTATTAAATTAGGTCAACCAGATAAAGATAAAGTAATTCAATGGGATGAAATCAACGGTTATTTAGATGCGAGGTATGTTTCTGCTCCAGAATGTTGTTGGAGGCTACTAGAATATCCTTTACATGATAAATCACATACAATATTTGAGTTAGCTGTTCATTTGAAATACCAACAGGCGGTATTTTTCGTTAATGGTCAAGAGAAAAAAGCAGTAGAACGGGCAGCGAAAAAAAATACAACTTTAACTGCGTGGTTTATTCTAAATAGCACAGATGTAAATGCTCGGCAGTATGTTTATATGCAAATTCCAAAATATTATGTATTTGTTAACAACGCTTGGAAGGCTAGGCAACGCGAGTCAAAACCACCAATAGGCCGAATGATTTCCGTCAGTCCCAGAGATATAGAAAGGTTCCATCTACGTTTAATATTAGTACACGCGAAAGGGACCACAAGTTTCGAAGACTTGCGTACCGTAGATGGTAAGTTGTATAACACATACCAAGAAGCTGCCCGCGCATTAGGTCTTTTAGCAAATGATAAAGAATGCGAAAATTGTTTAGGTGAGGCAGTGATAAATAAATTTCCGAGACAATTAAGAGAATTGTTTGCATATTTAATTTGTTTCCACACGTCCACCAATGCCGTAGCTTTGTGGGAAAAATTTAAAGAGTATTTGATGGAGGATTATTTATTGCACAATTCCGAAAAAGTAGCGCAAAATAAATGTTTAAGAAAAATTCAAGAAATATTAGAAATACATAGATTCACATTAAGCGATTTCGGTTTACCGCTGCCAGATGACGTAGATGAAAATGAAAACGATTTGATTGATACTGCAGCAGAGAAATTAGAGGGAGAACAAAATGTAGCGTTGTTTAATAATGATCAAAGAGAAATTTTAGATTTAATTTTAAATGCCGTATCAGATAGTAATAGCAAAAATAGATATTTCTTTGTAGACGGTCCTGGTGGTACAGGAAAGACATTTTTATATAATACCCTCATCAGTATTTTAAGAGGTCAAAATATTAAGGTAATAGCCGTGGCGTGGACAGGAATAGCAGCTACTTTATTAAAAGGTGGACAAACTGTACATTCTGTTTTCAAGTTACCAGTACCTGTAAATGACGGCTGCGTATGTAAAGTTAAAGCGAATAGTAATGCAGGCAAACTAATAAAAGATGCAAGTGTAATAATTAGTGACGAAGTAACAATGATACCGAAACACGCGTTAAATGCAATAGATTTACTTTTAAAAGATTTAATGAACAATACGGTACCATTTGGCGGGAAAGTTATAGTATTAGGTGGTGATTTCAGACAATGTTTACCGGTAGTAAATTATACAAATCATCGTACCACAATAATAGAAACTTGTGTAATAACAAGTCACTTATGGCAACTCTTTCAAAAATTTTCTTTAAAACAAAACATGCGTGTAAATGGGGACGAAAAAGAATTTTCTGAGTATTTACTAAAAATCGGCAATGGTTTAACTGAAGTTGTCAAAATTCCTGCACACTGTGTATCACAAACGTCATTAGCTAATGATATATTTGGAGATAATGATATAGAGCCAAATGATATACACAAATTTACAGACCGCGCCATTTTAGCACCAACAAATGACGATACAATGGTAATAAACGAACAAGTATTAAATAAAATCGTAGGACAATCAAAAATATATTACAGTGCTGATTTTTGTGAAGGCGATGATAAAAATAAAATTAGTTATCCAACCGAATTATTAAATGCGTTAACACCAACCGGAATGCCCCCTCACAAATTAACGTTAAAAGTGGGGGCAATAGTAATGTTACTAAGAAACATGAATCCGAAACGTGGGCTATGTAACGGTACAAGATTTATTATAAAAGATATGAAAACTAATTACCTTGATGTAGAAGTATTAACCGGGCAAAGTGCAGGTACCCGACTCTATCTACCAAGATTTGATTTAATTACCGATACAAATTTACCATTCAGTTTAAAACGTCGCCAATTTCCAATTCGATTAGCATTTTCAATGACAATTAATAAATCACAAGGTCAAACGTTTAATTTTGTTGGAATTAATTTAGAAAATCCAGTTTTCACTCATGGCCAATTATATGTTGCAATGTCGAGAGTACGGTCATCTAAAAACTTAAAAATAAAATTACCAGAATCAAATATTAACGAAAATTCTAAAGAAGGAATAACAACGAATGTGGTATTTAAAGAAATTTTAAACTAAACAAGATATTAAAATCATACTGACATAATTTCAATTAAATTTTAATCAATAACAAAATTATATAACATTATTATATGAAGTACATATTTGTAAACATTATTTCAAAATTTAAAAACATTATATAGAGGATTTCATAAACAAATTTTCAAAAAATTTAAGTTAAAGTGCAAGTATTAAACCAATCTTTTCACATGATGAACATTATGCAGTATCTTAGCCAGGTTATTAAAAACCTTAAAGATAAAATTATCAGATTCAAATATTAAAAATAAAGATTTGAATTGTGAACAAATGGAGTATTTAGAAAAAAAATTAAATTGAACAAGTAGATATCATGATAAAAAATTGTTATATTTACAATGTCATAGTCATTTCGTAACTTATTGAAAAATTATGAACAAAATATCAATAATACATAAATTTCATTATAATTAATTTTAAAACTATATAAGAAAAAATATTTAATGTTTGAAGTCAAAGACATTGAAATAAAATTTACTAAAACTAAATAAATCTAGCAAATACATATAAAAATATATAAAAAATTGCAATCCATTTAATAATTAATGAATGAACGTAAAATTTAAAAACATTTAATATACAAAAGTATATAATAAATGATAACAGACAACCAGGCCATTCTACCATTGTATCTCAAAATTCATGCAACAGAATACTAATTTGTACTTATGTTTTTGGCATTATACTACAAAACCGCCAAGTATGGTAAAAATTTCAAGAACCATTTGGGGTTTTAATGTGTTATGTTCCATGTCATTGTGACTGTTGCATGAATTTGAGAAATAAGGTTTTGATATTCATAAAACTATAAAAGTACAAATATTAACTACAATTTATTTAAACATACATTTTTTGGTAAAAATACATTTTTATTTTTAATTACTTTGGTAGATGGCAAAACAATGGCTTGGACATAATGCATTAAAACCCAATACCAGTGGTATTTAAATTTTTGCTGTACTTTGATTTAGTATTATAGCCCGTGATTAAATAAATAAATATAAGAGAAATTAAATACATTAAAAAATAAACTTTATCAAAATTATTCGCCACATAATGGCTGGTTGAAATTAGGCATATGAAGCTCATTAAAACCTTAAATTTTTAAATTTAAAATTTTTAGAATATCGGAAAAACATGTAATATTATAACAAGGATTATTGATGGTATATATGAAATATAAAATAAAAATGTAAGAAAGCAATAATAATAAATTTAAAATATAAAATAAAAGCATGTTGAAGCAATAATTATGATTTAAAAATGTGATTTAGAAACACTTAATAATATAAAAAGGAATAAGAAAGAATTTAAAATATAAACAATAAAAAATGTAAAATTTGATTTGTAAAATAATATATGCAATATATTTAATAAATGTAATTGATATAAGTATTAAATATTATTCCAACATGAAAAGTGGTTCGTAAAATATTGTAAAAGGTAATAAAAAAGAACTTAAGTCTGATAATACCATTGTTTCTTTTACAAATTTTACGGACCTTGCCAAAATGAAAATACAATAAAAAGAATTATAAAAGGCAATTATAAATAAAACTATTCTTTACATAAAAGTTAATAAAATAATATTAACAATGAAAAACATAAATTAAATAAATAGTATAAAGCAATGGTTAAGTATTAGAAAAATTTTCTATAGCGTCTACATCCTGGTATATTGTATGTTTTACCAATATTTTCAATAATATACATTAAAAATTTTATTTAATGATAAAAGGGTCCCTACATTTAATAGTTAAATGAAAACCTATTTTATATGTAAGTATAAAAAAATAATTTTAATTTTTTACATTAAAATACAATTATAATAAAATTATATTTAAATGCATATTTTACCTTTTACTACTACTAAAAGATTGGTTAAGCAACTTTTTTATTTTAATATAATACAACAGTCATTAGTTAACATTAACATTTTTCATTATCAATAAAAAATGTAATAGCGCTTAAACAATACTGCTGTCAATAATTTTTAATTAATACCATCAAAAAATAAAGACGTTATACGAAAACTATCTAATACCAGGCTTAAGTTAAAACATGTTGCGTCTCTCTACAATATGTATTAGAAATGTGACGTTAAACAAAAGTATATAATAAATCGCAACATGTGGGCAGGCCAGTCTACCATTGTACCTCAAAATTCATGCAACAGAATATAAATACACATTTTTTTGGCAATATACTACATACTACTACAAAACCGCAAAGTATGGTAAAAATTCCATCTACTGCTGGTGGGTTTTGAAGTATTATGTAAGCAAGTCATTGTCACTGTTGTATGATTTTGAGTAACAATATTTTCATTTTTAAAAAACTACAAAAGTACAAATATTAACTGCAATTTATTTGGTAAGAGTACATTCAATTTATATTTTTTGTTTTAAATTACATTTTTATGTACATAATGTGTACCATATTATCTATAATTCCTTGGTAGACTTGGCAAGACAATGACTTGTTACATAATACTTTAAGACCCTATACCAGTGGTATTTGGTATTTTTGCTGTACTTTGCTTCAATATTATAATAGCCCGTGGTTAAAAAAATTAAAACAATAAATAAGAAAAAATAAGCTTCATAATAATTACTCGTCACAAACCGGCTGGTGGGTATGAAGCTAATGAAGAATATTACAACATTATAATAAAAAAAACCACAAAGCGATCAATAAAAGAAAAATAAGAGAGTAATAAATCGCAAAAGTATGAATGTTTGTGTGAATGTTTGTATGAAATCGAGTTGCCAGGTTATCAAAATTTGTTTTTTATTTTATATGAAAGATTCTACAATTTTAACAATAATAACTGCAGTTAGTAAACAAATCGTATTCTTTTAATATTTTGTTGAGTTGAGTAAAATATTTCTATAAATTATCTAAAATGTAAATGAAATTTTTATTAATATTATTATACATTCATATTTTTAAATTATTTAACTTATTTGTATTAAAAAATATCTGGCAACTCAAATAATTTCTAATAAAAATTAAAATATAATGTCAGAAAACTTTTTCAAAATTATATATTTCTTAAAAAAAATGTAGAATGATTTGATAAACTTTTGTAATTAATTAAAAGTTAAATTCATACTATATAATAAAGATACACAAATACCAAAAATCTTCATGATTCACAACAATGTGAAATGGTATGTTTTTCTTATGTTCTAAAAAATATCATTTGTGAATTTTATATTTATAGATATTGGAAACTGAAGTATACATTGCATTGTTCCTGTGAAGTACATCGAAGATTTTAAATACGAGTTATATCCTTATTTGGACTATTGCAATTAATATAGAAGTTCTTTCATCTGAGGCGAAACTTTTTTTATAAAAAAGTGTTCAATGTTTACATATTTTTTATTAATTAGTAATATTTCCTTCTAAATACAGAACAATGGATCAAATCCTGAGATGGAAATTTCCTTCATTCAATATTACAAGAAAAGGATTAAATTTCAATGGAAGCATATGGACTATTAGTCCAAATCAAATATATACTACGTTGATGTTAAACAATATTTGGAAAATGAATCCATTTTAAAACAAAGGCATCATTTGAATAAAAATTATCTTCCTTTATTATATAAGTTTTCATTGTTTATAGGGTAGCAGTTTCACAAAAAATATATTTTTGGAAAACTTGTCAAGAATAACCTCCTTTGGAAAGCGATATTGAATATTTTGGAACTTAAAATGGAAACCACTCTATTCGCTGACGATTCTGCTACCATCGGAAAAACTATATTATTATTGACGAAGTTGTACAAGAATGGTAAATACATTTATATTTAAAGAAAAAAAAATATTAATTAATTACTATTTTTTATTTAACAGAACGCATATCTGTTTGATGACTGGAGGAAAATTTCGTCGTATTTTCAGAAAGTAAACATTTAAATTACTACATGAAATGAAAGAAACATTCTTCAAATTTTGCGTGACAAATTCTACGAGAAAACTTTGCAATGTCCAAATAAAGTAAGTCAAAATTCATATTAACATTCTCTGTGGCCTTGATATACAGTATGTCATCGGATCGAGTTAGAAAGAAGGAAAACATTTTTATTTTTTATTTTACGAGAAACATGTATTCTTAATAAAAGATTTTTCATGTTTCAATACTGACAATTCAGTTTTAACCTTTTCAAATTTTCTTTTAGTCTCAGACAAAAGTCGAACATAGTTCTAATTGTAAGCCCCAAAAAACAAGTTTGCTTTATCATAGAAATTATTGTTAACATGACTTTAACTTTAGTTTCATAAATTTAACAACAAAAATAATATAAACAGTAACTATTCTACTCAATCGATTCACGGTTTGTTGAGCGCACAATTGTAGTCTTCGATGCAATTATTTAACTTCTTTGAATTTCTTCCGCAGAGTTAAAGACGTCACAGCGTCTCTAATTCTCTCCTTTAAATTCTCTACATTCGGTCGAAGATAATTTGCATAAACTATTTGTTTCCAACGGCCCCAAAGATAAACATGAGACCGATTGCCATAGCATTGAATTAGGTAAAATCGTTGTTTTTTGACAACATTTTTAACGATTACAACAGATTTTCCTAATTGACAGTCAATGAAATTAAATAAATAATTCCAGTTATTTTCAAATAAGTCGACCTATTTTCGTTTTTCTCTGAAACTAAAAGAAAATTTGAAAAGGTTAAATCTGAATTGGTCGTTTTGCCCACTGCTTCTTTGGAAAACGCTCTTTCTTTATGGCAATTCCAATACCGGGTGTCCCAGCTCGACCGACACATGGGAGTTTTACATGGGAAATCAGTTAATCATGAATAGTATCTCCCCAGTGCAAGATATTAACTTGAAATTTTGTATACTTTTCGAAGAATATTAATTCTACGGATCACACTTATTTGAAATATGCAATTACGTCTGCAGGGCGAGATTTATTAAATTTAAAATCTAATATTTTCGTTCAAAATCAGACAGCCATGGAAATAAAAGAAAATATTTATCTAACAGTTAAGTGAAATATCACTGATTTTAATTCTTATTTCCTGCATTTCAATATTTAAGTTGAATTTAGTTTCTTTTTGTTAAATAATATACCAATATTACAAAAATATAAATATCTACAATGGTATGTCATTAACTGTCAGAACTGTCACATAGATATTTTCTTTTATTTCCATGGCTGACTGATTTTGAACGAAAATATTAGATTTTAAATTTAGTAAATCTCGCCCTGTAGACGAAATTGCATATTTCAAATAAGTGTGATCCATAGAATTAATATTCTCCTATAAGTATACAAAATTTCAAGTGAATATCTTGCACTGGGGAGATACTATTCATAATTAACTGATTTCCCATGTAAAACTCCCATGTCGGTCGAGCTGGGACACCCGGTATATTTAAATAATGTAAGTGTTATTTCGTTCGATTCATTCTTTCACATTATTCTTTTTGTTTAGTTATCGTCTTTTGCTAACGTTTTTGGCGGTTTTCCGTTAGCATTTACAGGGAATCCTGAAGACTAATTCGTTCCGCCCAGAAGATTTTTACTACATAGTTTATTGTCATTATTATTTATTGTAATATTTTAATAATATATAACTTTCCTATTTTGTGTATCTAAGTTATAATTATACATCTGTTGATGAAAACTGATTTTAAATGCTTCAAATTTCTTTCTTTTAATACAATTTTCTTAAAAAATATATTTCGTATTTATTCGTATTATCGATAAACAAAAAATTCATCTTGGGTCAGTACTGCATAATTTAATTTTCCCGCCCGAGAAAAATGGTGGCATATCGGCGAAACTCAAGTAAGTAAAAATAATGAAATAATCATCTTCATGAGGTAAATTTTAACTTTATTATCTAACAAATATAAAAGTAAAACCTAATTTTAAAATGACATTATTTACACTTGCAATTCATACGTTTCATTATAAAAATTTCTTTTGTAAGCACAGCAATTCTGAAACGTTTTTATAATAACATAATCAAATCTAACTGATCAAAATTATAGTACAAAGAAATGTTTAATAGCGATGTGTCGTTTTAAAAAGTTTTAATTGTTATTTGTAAATTTATTTTTATAAATGTTGTGTGAAGTAAATTTTGAAGCAAATCGGTTCTCAAACAGTGGAGTTTCATATAACTATAAAATTACACATTTATTCAAGGACATTTTATTACTACTAGATTTATATTTCATTTTTAATCAAACACGAAATAAAATTAAATATCGTTAATGAAAAGACTGCAGTATTACAATGAAAAAAAATTAGCTTCCACGGAATAAAATTAGTTGTCATGTTTTAATTATGATACCTATGTTACCGACATTCCGAAAGTTGACAGTTTCATTTTATACAATTTTTGTTCATATTTTTTCTTTGGAATAAAAATGTAAGTAGAGAACTGAGAAAAACTCCAGTATAATATATTGTAATTAAGAATTGCTTACTTTTAACTGTAAATAGTGCTATTGTTTCCAAATAATATTTGAATTTTTAAACGTTAAACTGAATAAAAAATCGGTTTTCAAACAGTGGAATTTCAAATAACTAACTATAAAAATACACATTTATTCAAGGAAATTTTATTACTACTATATTTATATTTCATTTTAAATCAAACACGAAATAAAATTAAATAGTAGTTAATTTTTAAATTTATAAATTAATATTGTCAATCCTAATACAACTGCCAGCGTCTTCAGTGAAGTTAGTCTAGGAATATTTGGTTTTAATTTAGTTACTTCGTCATACATTTGGCAATATTGACTGTTGACATTGGATACGTCAAAATTTATATTAATTAAATACGTTATGTTTTAAACTTAAATTAGTTGTAGCACCTTTGCTCAAGTCTATTATTCATGAAATTGTATTTAAATCTTTGATATCAATACTCTATAAGAAGATATAATCGTTCATAGTCTGATTGTCAAAGTGACGGATGACAGCGTGATTTTTCTTAAATTTAGACATGGCTATTAGGAGTTATCTACACAGGAGCGATTTTTGCGGAATCCAGAATTCATTTTGCTATATTATCATAAAGAGAATTTATTTTATTAAGAAATGTAAAGAAGTTAGCAATGTATTGTGTATCACAACTTGTACAAATGAAACTACTGCAAGAAACAAAGTATTTGTTTACATATGTGTTATTTCTATAACTTTACCTTCAATTGTATCTGTCTAGTGAAGTCACATTTAAATAAGAATTCTAAAATACAGTCCAAAACTGATCAGTCTATCATTTGGAAAAAGACTTTATAAACGCAGGTTGAAAAATATCACAAAGTTTCAATAAAACCATTCTACAAAAACACGACTGGAAATTTTCTTGATATTCTTTTTACATTTTCAGAACATAAGCAAAGAAATTTTGTCTGAAACGAGTGCATAAAGTATTATACCTATAGGGAAATTAAATGCAGATTAAAAAATCGCCATAAAACTACATATTCTGCAATGAACTCTTTCATTGTAGATGTACATATGTACCAATAGAATTAGATTGGTACAGAGAAAATATGACAGTGATTATTATAATGAAAATGTTGTTATTAAGAATCAATGGCTACAATTTTTATTGTAATCAAGCTATGCGTTATGGCTTGGAAACCAAAACTGAAGCGAAATCAGTATTTCAAGCTTCAACTAATATATTATACAAGAAATTGGACTTTTAGTGTTGTAATATTATCTAACCAACCATACTTAGCATGTAGTGATGATGGTTTTATCAAAACAGAAAACGGATTTGAACTTTTGGAAATAAAATGTCCTTATTCCTGTCAAAACAAATTCATTGTAGATTTACAAAATAAAAAATCAGCTGTAAATGATTTAGAATTCCATTAAAATAGTAACGTTAAACTCAAGAAGTCCGACAAATATTACACACAAGTCCACTTTTCAAAGCACATACTTTATATTACCGTTTGCCATTTCATTATTCGTAGAAAAAGATGAGAAGTTTCTATCTACAATAATTCCAAGGATTAGCGACTTTTTTTTAAAATATTTCATACAGATTGTTCTAAATAAGTTTTAATTATAATGTAATCAATTTTTATGCATTTTGATCAAATATTTCATAACATTATTTTCAATATTAAATATTATAAAAGCCGTTAAGATTTACTCTGGGGATTCAAGTTTTTTTCTTTTCACATCATACAGGTGATTTGGAAATAAATAAAACACTGGCACCACCAGTTAGTTTGGTATGTCACGTATTCAAAATATTATTATGTTCTTGTTTTCGCTTAGAATAATAAATTTCATTTATGCCTAAAAATATTATTTTAAAATATATACATAATTAAATATAAAAATATTTAATTGTTAAGTAATTATATCGATTCCTTCTTTAGCAGATGCAATAAATTTCATAATTAGTGCCATCTATGTGATTTTTTTAAACTGTTAAAAATATTGTTCTTTTTTCTGATATACATAGAAACAAATTTTACAAAGACTGGTGTAAACGGTATTGTTAAACCTATAAAAATTATGTGTACAGGAGTACAGGGTGAATACTGAAAACCTTGACATAGGGAAATAACATGGGAAAACAGTTTTTTGCTGTTTCCATCTGTCCCGCTAAATAAAATCGGGAGACCTATTCTGTGGCACATATCACTAGTGATAAGTGATAAGTTTTAGATGAAAGACGTGCTGCCATCTGTGAGAATTGATGTGAAACCTCGGTATGACGTCATGTTAAGTGGTAGACTTATCACCACCAAAGCAGGTAGTGTTAGATACTTCTCACTAGTGATACAGAGTGGGCGTGTGATACAGTGTATTTTTCTTGGTTTCATTTTGTGGAGTTTTTGAAATTTTAGTTTATTAGTTTACTTGTGTTTAGGTGAACGTACTATTATTTGCATATAGGTAAGTGAAAAATATATCAAATTTTCAAAAGTATAATACTTTTTATTTTTATATTCAAGGAAGTATGACATTTTTGCACGGGCAGATAGCAGTGATTGGAAGAGTTGGATAATGAAGAAAGAAGAGAAGAAGACCGGTTGTTTAGCAGGCATATGAGAGATATGCAAGATCCGTTCAGTATCTCAGAGCGAGAATTTAAATCTAATTTTCGACTGAATAAGAAAGCGTGCCTGTATTTGATAAATACTTTGGTTTCGCACATGGATGCTGGCCAAGGCGCGCATTCTAGAATACCGAACAACATGCAAGTGAGTAATCATATCAATAATAATATTTTAAAATAGTATTGTTATATTGTCATACTTTGTTTGTTTCAGATTCTAATTGGATTGAACTTCCTTGCGCTTGGGAGCTACCAACGAAGCGTTGGCAACAATTTGTTGGCATGTGTCAGTCAGCCGATGGTGAACCGCAGCGTATATTTTACGTTCCATTTAATATTATATCTTATTTTTTCAGTTTTAATGTGATCCAGGATTGTATTAGCGTGTACCATTTTGCACAATATCGCCCAACACTACAATGTCGAGGAGCCAGAACCAGGATACTATGAAATTGATTTAGAAGTTCCACCAGTTGCTGACAACGCCCAGGATGATGTTTTGTATTGACATATATAATATATGTTTTTTGTGTTTTGTATTTTTTATTTTTGTATGTTATGTATTGTATTTTTATAATTTTTGTATTCTATATTTTGTATAATGTATTTTTGTATTCTGTATTTTGTGTAATGTATTTTTGTAATTTTTCTATTATGTATTTTTGTATTCTGTATTTTGTATAATGTATTTTTATTATTTTTGCATTATATATTTTCGTAATTTTTGTATTCAGTATTTGTATAATGTATTTTTGCAAATATAGAAAATATTTACAAAAACGTAGAAAATATTAACAATATATACATTAAATAAATAATTAGTAAAATTTGTGGAAATACAGAGATCCCAGAATGGCCGTTTGTTATTATGTGATTCAAATTTTGAATATTTGAATGTATTGCCAACGTAAACATGTACTGGAAAAAACCTAACCATTCAAAAGAAACTAAAGTATCACCCGCAAACTATCACGAGCTGACGTCATCAACTTATCACTAGTGACAAGTGATACGTGCCACAGAATAGGTCTCCGGGTGTATATGGTATCGTTAGTTAGATTAGTTAATTTTGCATCTAATAAAACCAAATGTTGTGTAATATGGCCTTTTCTAACTGAAATATTTGATAAAATAAATTGTATTTTGAAGGTTCTCCTTCATATTTTCGAATAAGAAACGTCTAAAACAAAATGCTTCATAGCCGAGTGGATAAGAGGGCGGATTCATAATATAAATAATCTACAAGACCTGGTTCGAGACCACCTCGACCCTGTTTTTTTTTATTTAATGGTATCAGGCTGGCTAGACCAGTACTATGGGATAAGACAGAAGGAATATACAAAAACAAAAGCGTGAGCAGAAATATGCACTCATTTGAGGCAACATTTTAATGAATTGAAGGACAATTATTTTTCGACGGCAAAGTCGTCTGTATAAAATCCACAAAGCATTAATGCGTTCACGCGGCATTGTCGTAAGACAAAATGTAAATGAATTTTCTTGACCGGAGTAAATAGGCAATCGCAGTGCTACTTGGAATAAATACCCGGCTGCCGGCCGTCGGATCCAAAGTGTGTGAAAAGGCTCTAAATGAGAAATATATTTTACGTCGACCGGCTTTTGTATTTTTCAAAAAATTGTTAGAAATATGCCATGTTTCGTATCGAATGAAAGGTCTCGTTGTGGGCTAGCGTGCAGAAATGACAAAAATGTTCCATGTCGATCGACTTTTGTTTTATGCACAAAGTTGTCAGAAGTATGCCGTGTTTGGTATCAAATGAAAGCACTCAAGTAGGGCAGCCATATTGAAATAACAAAAATTTGCCAGGTCGATCGGCTTTTGTTTTTTTGCAAAATTTGTCAGAAGTATGTCGTGTTTGGTATCATATGAAAGGTCTCGTCGAGAGCTGGTGTACAGGAATGAAATTAGCCGTCAACTGTAAATATTTCATTGATGCCGGAGGCCTAGGTAAGCTCAGCGTAGCTGAGCCTTCGCTAGTCATATACTATTTTGATTGATTCACTATCTATATATCTATATATATATATTTTAAATCATCTCGAGCATCGCAAAAATTTTGCTCACGGGTACAGGTCAAACCATTCATGGAATAATTTTAATATTATTTTATTAGATGTGGTTTAAAGTGGAATAGGGCCTTTTTGGGGTCTCATATTTTTACTGTGAGTGGTTTTCGTGTAAAAAATCAAAAACTGTGCATAGTTGGTAACTTGAAACAATGGATCCCAGAGGCCATGTCTATCTTTAAGAAGAATCACGCAGTTATCCGTCACTTTTGACAATCTGTCTATGAACTTTAAATGATTGTATCTTTTAATAGAATATTGATATCAAAGATTTGAAAACAGTGTCATGAATAATAGTCCTGAGCAAAGGTTTTACCATTATTTTAAGTTTGTTACACAACACATTTAATTACTTTAAATTTTGACGTTTCGAATTATATAAGTCAATGTTGCCAAATGTGTGATGAAATTACTAAACAAAAAACAAATATTTCTAAATGAATTTCACTGAAGACAGTGGCTATTATATATTAGGAATGCCGATAGTAATTTATAAATTTAAAAATTAACTGCATTATTTTAATACAAACAGTGTTGCAAATTATTAAGTAACTAAATAAAAATCAAATGTTCGTAATTAAATTAAAACACTTTGTTTTGTTTGATATCAAAAAAAAAGAAAACCATAATGGCCGGTTTTGAAATGACAAAAAAAATGTGTCATGTCGATCTGCATTTGTTTTTCGTAAAATGTACTTAGAAGTAGGTCGTCCTTGGGTTTTAAGGAAACGACACAATGTGGACGGGTGTGCATGAATGACAAAAATGTTCTACGTAGATTAGAATTTGTTTTTTGCAAAATGTTGTCAGAAATATTTCGTGTTTGGAAAAAGTTGTGAGAAGCATGTGGTGTTTAGCATCAAATGAAAGGGCTCGATAAGGGCTGGCGTGTAAAATTAACAAAAATGATCAATGTTGATCGGCTTTTGTTTTTTGCTGAACTTTCTAAAAGGTACGTCGAGTTTGGTCTCAAATGAAACGTCTCGTTGAGAGCTAGCGTGCAGAATTGACAAAAATGTGCCATGTCAATCGGCTTTTGTTTTTTGCAACAAGTTGTCACAAGTGTATGGTGTTTGGTATCAAATGAAAGGTCTCGTTGAGGGCTAGCGTGAAGAATTGACAAAAATGTACTACGTTGATCGGTTTTTGTTTTTTGCAAGAAGTTCTCAAAGGTATGTCGAGTTTGGTCTCAAATGAAACATCTCGTTGAGGGCTAGCGTGCAGAATTGACAAAAATGTGCTATGTCGATTGGTTTTTGTTTTTCGCAAAAAGTTGTCACAAGTGTGTGGTGTTTGGTATCAAATGAAAGGTTTCGATAATGGCTGGTGTGCAGAATTAACAAAAATGGTTAATGTTGATCGGCTTTTGTTTTTTGCAAAAAGTTTTTAGAAGTATGTCGAGTTTGGTCTCAAATGAAAGGTCTCGTTGAGGGCTAGCGTGCAGAATTGACAAAAATGTTCTATGACGATCGGCTTTTGTTTTTCGCAAATAGTTGTCAGAAGTATGTGGTGTTAGGTATCAAATGAAAGTTCTCAGTGTTGGCTAGCCTGTAGGAATTACAAAAATGTACCATGTTGATCGGCTTTTGTTTTATGTAAAGAAAATATCAGAAGTATGTTGTGTTTGGTGTCAAATAAAAGGTCTCGGTAAGGATTGACGTGCATAATTGACAAAAATGGTTCATGTCGACCGGCTTTTGTTTTTTTCAAAAGTTAATAGAAGTATATCGTGTTTGAAATCTAATGAAAGGTCTCGGTGAGGGCTGACGTGCAGATATAAAAAAACTGTTTCATGTCGATCGGCATTTGCTTTTTACACTGACAGCGGAGCTCTAGGGAATGCTCGGCGAAGCCGAGAATTCGCTATCATATACTATTTTGATAGATTCACTATCTATATATCTATCTATATTTGGATTCATCTCGAGCATCGCAAAAATTTTGCTCACGGGTACAGGTCAAACCATTCATTGAATAATTTTAATATTATTTTATTAGATGTGGTTTAAAGTGGAATAAGGCCTTTTTGGGGTCTCATATTTTTACTGTGACTGGTTTTCGTGTAAAAAATCAAAAACTGTGCATAATTGGTACTTTGAAACAATGGATCCCAGAGGCCACGTCTATTTTTAAGAAGAATCACGCAGTTATCCGTCACTTTTGACAATCTGTCTATGAACTTTAAATGATTGTATCTTTTAATATAACATTGATATCAAAGATTTGAAAACAGTCATGAATAATAGTCCTGAGCAAAGGTTTTACCAATATTTTAAGTTTATTACACAACACATTTAATTATTTTAAATTTTGACGTTTAGAATTACATAAGTCAATGTTGCCAAATGTGTGATGAAATTACTAAACAAAAAACAAATATTCCTAAATGAATGAATAAATGGTAATTTATAAATTTAAAAATTAACTACATTATTTTAATACAAACAGTGTTGCCAAATTATTAAGTAACTAAATAAAAATTAAATGTTCGTAATTAAATTAAAACACTTTGCTTTGTTTGATATCAAAAGAAAGAAAACCATAAGGGCCGGTTTTGAAATGACAAAAAAAATGTGTCATGTCGATCTGCATTTGTTTTTCGTAAAAAGTTTTTAGAAGTAGGTCGTCCTTGGGTTTTAAGGAAACGACACAATGTAGAGGGGTGTGCATGAATGATAAAAATATTCTAGGTAGATAAGAATTTGTGTAATATGTGGTGTTTACCCGAGGTTTGAGGTCAACTACCGGGCGCGTCCCCAGGTGGCGGATAGGGGAACGGCCATTTCGCAAGTCATGGTTAGTGACAGCTATACGCTGACCCTCTGGGCTTAAAACCCCGGCATGGGCTCAGCCAAGGCTGTCACCGCGGACCATCCTCCCACGTGTTTGTGCCGTGCGTGGCAACCCGTGTCGGTCGGATGAAGGAATCCTGGTGGCTGAGTCGTCAGACAACACTCCACTTTGGCCCTGATTTCACCTAGACGGGCGGTCGAGACTAACCCACCTCGATCAACCGGCTGCGACGTCGGGTCAGACCGCCGTCAGGGTGAGTCTCTGGGGACTGCGGACACGCAGGGGGCCCAGCCACCGTTGGATTGTTGGTCGCTTTCCTCTGGCTGACTGGCAACCTCCTCGTGTGTTTGTCATCCTTGGAGGCTATATCTCACCGGTAGGCTCTGGCGTTGAAGTTCAACGTCCCCTTTTGGGGCTCCCTGGTGGGTGGAGCGCTGGTGAGATGAAGCTTCTTTTCCCCATGGATGGATTTGTAAAGACCACCATAACCCCAGCGGGCGCGTCTTCGGATACACCGCTAACAACACCAGTGGGTGCGTCTTCGGACACCCCATTACCAATGGGTGCGTCGTCGGACACCCCATCAACTGCTCCCAAGCCCAAGAGGCACCGCATTAGCGGAGCGGAGCAAAAACGTCGGAAGAAGGCACGTGAAGCTGAGCTGGCGAAAGCTAACTCAGCCGGCAAACCACCTTCCGCGTCTTCGGTGCACTTGGGAAAAGCTAACCCCGCTGGCTCTAGACAATCGTCTAAACCGGTGAAGACGGCTGGCTGCCCAGGAAACACCAAACGCCAACGATCGGAAGGGTCGGAACCTTCTCCTAATGTCAGGAAAAGAAACCGCCCTCTCCCATCAGCAAAACCCCCTGCCTCAAGTGTGAGCTACGCAGATGCCTCTAAGAAACATCTGAAAGTGGCGATCATCTGTCGCAGTAATCCCCTTGGGAAGACCTCCTCCTCTCAGGTGCAGATACTGCAGGACCGGCTGTATGAACAACTGGACACCGCATTATTTACCCTGAAGGATGAAGAACAGCCTCCTGTCTTCGATGGATGGCTTCATTCCGGGGAAATTCTTCGCATCACCTGTGGTGACAACCATTCCCTGGAATGGCTGAAATCTGCGGTGAGCAAACTCCCCCCCCTTTGGGACAACGCCCAACTTGAGGTCGTTGGCCTGGATTGCCTTCCTCGGTTGGTGAAGGCAGCTGTCTGGATTCCGGGTAAAGCCGATGACAGGCAGACTGTCCTTCGGAGGCTGGCAGCTCAGAACAAAGACCTCAAGGTTTCCAACTGGTGCGTCTTTCATGATGCACCTAAGGAGAAACCACTGGGCAGATTGTTAGTCTTCGGCGTCAACGAAGAGGATGCCAAAACCCTTACGGAGAGAGGGAAGAAACTTCGGTATCTTTTCTCCTCCCTCACCGTCAAGTTGAAGGTTGGTAGTTCAGTACCACCTCAACCAACCCCTGGGACCGCAGCTCAGTCCTCGCAGAGTGCAACCTCAATGGAGGTTTGCTCCAAAGAGGATGCTGAACTGCAGGAGCTCGAGTCTCTCCTCCTTACATCCGAAACCTTAAATGACCCATCCCAATCCTAAATCTCCCTCTTCTTCACCTCTATCCTTCATCCAAATAAACCTGCAACACTGTCGGGCGGCGACCTCAATATTGAGACGACACCTAGACAGTAGGCAGCACAGTATAGCCCTGGTTCAAGAACCCTGGATTGTAAAATCAAAGATCTGTGGACTAGGCGACAAAAATACCTTTACCTTTACAGGTTTTGGTATTGAAAATCCGAGGACATGTATAGTAGTGCCTTACAACCTTCAGGCTGTTATTCTCCAACACCTGTGTACACGTGATATTACTGCCATCCTTCTTAGTAGAGTCACAAACAACAGCAAGGAAGACATCATTCTTGCCTCCTGCTTCCTTCCCTCAGATTCTTCACAATCACCTCCTAGCCTTGAACTTGTCAAACTGGTTGAGTTTTGTGAAGAAAATCACAAACATCTAATTGTAGGATGTGACTCTAACTCACACCATACTGTCTGGGGCAGCAAAGACATAAACCCCAGAGGTAAATCTTTATGTGAATACATCACTAGTACCAATCTAGAAATTCTCAACCAAGGCGATGAACCTACTTTCGTCACGTCTCGTGCACAATCTAGGATTGACATCACCCTGGCAACACCTAAGATATCTAATGACATATCAGGATGGTATGTATCACCTGATGTCTCAATGTCTGATCACAAATCAATTCACTTTACGCTGAACGCTAAGCATATTGATAAAAAGGTCTTTCGGAACCCCAGGAAAACAGACAAAACTCTATTCCTAGATCTTCTTCATTCTAGAATAGAGGGATGTCATATTCCAAATCAAATTAGCAAGGATTCGCTTGAGGATTGCGTCAGCAAACTCCAGCACGTTCTTATCAATTCATATGAAAGGGCATGTCCCTTAAGTACAATTAACTCAAAGAACGCCCCATGGTGGTGCAAGGAATTGAGTAAAATGAGAACTTCTATTAGGAAATTGTTCAACAAAGCCAAAAACTCCAAAATGGAAGCTGACTGGCTCTCGTACAAATTGGAGAAAACAAAATACAAAAAAGCTATCAGGCAAAGGCAAAGGAACGCCTGGCAACAATATGTCAGCAATATTGACAAATCTGCCCCCGTAGCTCGCTTGAAAAAAATGTTCTGCAAAGAACCAAACCAACAGCTAGGCTGCCTCAAAAAAGAAGATGGCACCTTCGCTTCCTCAATCATTGAAAACAATGAAATACTTCTAAAATGTCATTTCCCCGGCTGTGTGATCTCTGAAAGATGTACCTGGAAGGACAACGATCACTCCTTTTCAGAGGAGGCGCTCGAGCTCTCTAAGGTAATCATTGATGAGACACGCACAACCTGGGCAATAAACTCCCTAAAGCCTTATAAATCACCAGGTCTAGATGGTATTGTTGCAGCCCTTCTTCAATGGGGCTGCAAGCAATTAACACCTTACCTGGTTTGGATCTTTAGAGCTTGCATTACCCTCGCATATGTCCCTATAGGATGGAGGGAAGTTAAAGTAGTTTACATTCCCAAACCCGGACGCGTAGACTACTCAATACCTAAATCATATCGCCCAATAAGCCTTACCTCAGTTCTTCTTAAAACTCTGGAAAGACTTTGTGATAGATACATAAGGGAAACTGCACTGGTTCAAAATCCGCTGCACCCCAACCAACATGCTTATATTCAGGGAAAATCGACCGAAACTGCTCTTCATGCTGTGGTTAGCAGGATCGAAAACTCTTTGGAACACAACAATTCCTCCCTGGGTATTTTCATAGATATAGAAGGCGCTTTCGACAAAGCTACCTTCAACTCTATAGTCCATGCTCTAGAGTTCCATGAAGTAGAATCTCCTCTTATCAGGTGGATAAAGTTCATGCTAGAACATAGGGCGATCGAATTCTCCTCTGGAGAAACAACCATAAGAGGCTATGTTACAAGAGAATGTCCCCAAGGTGGTGTTCTGTCACCCCTTCTTTGGGCGATATTAGTAAACAATCTTCTGCTACTCCTCAACAACAATGGATATCACTCTATTGGATATGCAGACGACATCACTGTCCTGCTAAACGGAAAATTTGAGAACATCCTTGCAAATCTAGCAAGCGCTGCTCTCAAACTCATTGAAAACTGGTGCAAAGACCACTCTCTTTCGGTAAATCCTGCCAAAACTGAAATGGTTCTTTTCACAAGAAAGCGGAAAATTGGCACTCTCACAATGCCAAAAATATTCAATCAGTCTCTAAGTTTGTCCAGTAACGTCAAATATCTGGGAGTCATAATTGACAGCAAACTTAACTGGAGTCTACATTTAAACTACAAAGTTGAAAAAGCCTGCATAGCATTCTGGCAGTGTCGACGGATCTTAGGTAAAACCTGGGGTCTAACTCCAAAACTCGCTTTATGGTTATACGTATCCATAATCAGGCCAATGATCACCTACGGAGCTCTTGTCTGGTGGCCCAGAATCAAACAATCCGTAGCAATATCAAAACTAGAACATGTACAAAGATTGGCATGTCTAGCCATAACCGGTGCAATGCGCACCACACCAACAGCGGCAATGGAAGTCCTTCTATGCCTTCCTCCTCTAAACCTTCACATAGAGGAAGTCGCGCTGAAAGCAGTCCTACGCCTCTCACAATTAGGCCACTGGCCCAAAATAGGACCAAGTTGCAGGCATTGTTCTATTTTCAAAGAAGCAGCTCAAAGTGCTCCTCTTCTGCAAATGAACACTGACTGCATTGCTCCAAAATTATACTTTGATAAACCCTATCGGATTATACTAGACTGTCAGATATCATCAAATCCCGACATTCTAATTTCCACTGACGGTTCCAAAAATGGGAAAGGCTCCGGTTCAGGCATTTTCTCTGAACAAATGAACCTGGACGTCAGTATTCCACTAGGCAAATATGCTACTGTCTTCCAAGCAGAAATGCTGGGGATCCTGCATAGTGCATTGCTGATTAAAGAACACAACGTTCTAAATAAGCATATAAGGATAGCATCTGACAGTAGAGCAGCTCTTCAAAGCCTGAATGGTTTTAAATTTACCTCAGGTTTAACTGAACTCTGTCACACCGCCCTGTCAAACGTATGCCAAGATAATACTCTTTAACTCATATGGGTAAAAGGACATAGTGACAATGAAGGTAACATTCGTGCCGACTATTTAGCAAAGCAAGGCTCATCTACCCCACCTTGTGGGCCCGAGCCCATCTTGCCGCTAAGTAAATCGACTCTTCATAACATCATTCGAACCATTACTTTCGACAAATTTTCAGCTAGTTGGAACACTAGATCTAACTGCAAACAGACGAAATCTTTTATCTTTAAGCCAACTTTCAAGCTGGCTAATTACCTAATAAGGCTTTCGAGGAACAATCTCAAACTCCTTATTGAAGTATTTACAGGGCATGGTCGTTTCAACAAGCACATGCATCGTATAAAAATCTCAAACACCTCACTTTGCAGAGGATGTGATATGGATGATGAAACAGTGGAGCACATTCTTCAGGAATGCCCCACCTTATCATTAAAAAGAGGTTCCATGCTTGGGGATATGTGGCCTTCCGAGGCAACACTTAGCACAACCCCACCTGCCAACTTGTTAGCTTTCTTCCGTAGCGTAGAATGGCTTCAAGATAGCTAGGGAGCTGTGCACCTGGAGGCAGTACAATGGGCCCATATGTGAGGCCTCAGTGCACGTGGAGTTTATCCACCCTCCACCTCAAATCTAATCTAATCTAATGTGGTGTTTAGTATCAAATGAAAGGGCTCGATAAGGGCTGGCGTGTAAAATTAACAAAAATGATCAATGTTGATCGGCTTTTGTTTTTTGCAAAAATTTCTCAAAGGTAAGTCGAGTTTGGTCTCAAATGAAAGGTCTCGTTGAGGGCTACCGAACAGAATTGACAAAAATGTTCCATTCCGATCGGCTTTTGTTTTCTGCAAAAAGTTCTCAAAGGTATGTCGAGTTTGGGCTCAAATGAAACGTCTCGTTGGTGGCTAACGTGCAGAATTTACAAAAATGTGCTATGTCGATTGGTTTTTGTTTTTTGCAAAAAGTTGTCACAAGTTTGTTGTGTTTGGTATCAAATGAAAGGTTTCGATAAGGGCTGGTGTACAGAATTAACAAAAATGGTTAATGTTGATCGGCTTTTGTTTTTTGCAAAAATTTCTCAAAGGTAAGTCGAGTTTGGTCTCAATTGAAAGGTCTCGTTGAGTGCTACCGAACAGAATTGACAAAAATGTTCCATTCCGATCGGCTTTTGTTTTCTGCAAAAAGTTCTCAAAGGTATGTCGAGTTTGGGCTCAAATGAAACGTCTCGTTGAGGGCTAGCGTGCTGAATTGACAAAAATGTGCCATGTCAATCGGCTTTTGTTTTTTGCAAAAAGTTGTCAGAAGTGTGTGGTGTTAGGTATCAAATGAAAAAGCTCGATAAGGGCTGGCGTGTAGAATTAACAAAAACGGTCAGTGTTGATCGGCTTTTGTTTTTTGCAAAAGTTTCTCAAAGGTATGTCGAGATTGGTCTCAAATGAAAGGTCTCGTTGAAGGCCGGCGTGCAGAATTGACAAAAATGTTCCATGTCGTCGGCTTTTGTTTTATGCAAAAAGTTATTAGAAATATATCATGTTTGGAATCTAATAAAAGGTCTAATTGAGGGCTGACAAGCAGATATAATTTTTTTTAATGTCGATCGGCATTTGTTTTTTTACATTGACAGCGGAGCTCTAGGGAATGCTCGGCGCAGCCGAGAATTCGCTAGTCATATACTATTTTGATAGATTCACTATCTATATATCTATCTATCTATATTTGGATTCATCTCGAGCATCGCAAAAATTTTGCTCACGGGTACAGATCAAACCATTCATTGAATAATTTTAATATTATTTTATTAGATGTGGATTATTGAGGACCAATCGCTTTCGGGTGTCCCATATTTTTACCGTGCATAGTTTTTGTGTAAAAAATCGAAAACTAAGCTAAAAAGTATAACTGGAACAAAACTAAAAAAAATATCCTAGATGCCAGGTTTAAATTTAAAAAGAATTACTGTGCCATCCGTCATTTTTGACAATTCAATATGAAACTTTTAATTGATTTATTTTGAAAATGAAAAGAGATATTGTGAAGGTAATTTCATTTTTGTACATTAAAATAGTGAGCGAAATATATACAAATACACTGAATATTAAGTGTGGTGTATTTAAAATATTTAAATTTTTGATTTTTGACGTTTATCATACGCAAGGCTACCAAAAATATAAATAGGCGATTATAAATTGTAAATATAATATATTTTCTTATAAATCAGTACGTTTTAGTGATTCGTACATATACATTTCAATAAAAATGTATTTTAAATAAAAATATTAATTCCATTTTGACGTTCGTTTTCACTTTTGTTTGAGAACTGCATTCCACCATTACAGGTACATTTCAAAAGAATAAATCTTGAGAAATACGGCGAATCACAAGGTAATGTTTGTATTATTATGTCTATTACTATAAAACTTAATTTATCTATATATTTTCTTTTCAATTAAAACACTTTAAAATACAAAGTTTTGTATAACCGGCAATTTTGACAGTTGCTTCCGGGGCTCATCAAGTGACGGATAGCTTGCTGAAAAAGACTATTTGTTCTAAAATTACAGCGAGATATTGTATGAGAATTATTACAAATTATCAGTAATACCATATACTTTAAGGTATGATATAAATATTTGCATATTAATACTAATTTTTTCTCATTTTTATTTAGTTATTAACCTATATGAACTCTGGCATATCGAGATGAATTTTAAATGAAATAAAGCATTTCGTTGGATAAAAAACATTATTAAACGTGGGAATATAACGTATCCTTTAAAATGAAACTAGAAAAATTGCACAATATTATAAAATTTAACAAAAATGATGCATTTGACACTTGAGTTGGAGACACGACCGAGTTATCTGCTTGAAAAATCACATTTTTGCTAAAATGTATAATGAAATATTGTACGAAATCATCTCTATTACAAGGTACTTACATATGGAATATAAATATTTATATATTAATCGTTAAATAATTTATTTTTTAGATGAGACTATAACCTACACGTACTCAGATACACTAAGATGAATTTTTAAATTAAATAAAACAATTCATTGGGCAAATATTGTTAAAATGAATGAGAATATAATATATTCTTTAAAATAAATTCACAAGACTATTCCAGAATGGATTATTTATCAAGAAAACTCCATTTCAAAGTCGATTTACAATCTCACTTTTGAAAATTGATATTTGATTACTATTCAAACACTTGCAAAGGTAAATACATACTGTACAGTATTCTTCCCTTATTATAAATACTTTTTTTATCTAATTTATACATATTTTAGAAAGCTAGACAATGGATTTTGTCTGATTACGTGGAAAACCTGAAAACCCTTTGCTTCATACCGTTTTGGAGGGAATTGTTTAACAATTTAATGTACAATAATTAGTATATAAATAAATGATGTATCTGGACCTTATTAAACTTTAATTAATTGCATTTTACACTTTCTTTACGCATTTTTTGACATTTCTGATGAAAACATATGATTACAACAGAGATTACATTTTTCAAAATTCTGTAGTATTTTATAATAAAATGAGATGATTTCTCAGATGTAAACGTTTACATAAACAAAGTATCTATCCATTTATTCATTTGTAACTGATGTATGAAACAATAAACATCTTTTCAAACCAAATATTCATATTCTCTTAGTCGAACTTGACTGTGATTGTACTGCACGAAAATTCATGTTTTCATTAAGAAATAATGCAAAAGAACGTACAAAAATTGGTTACTTTATCTACAACTAACAGGCATATAAATTTTCAGTTATGTGTGAGTAGTTCATATATACCTCAACAGATGGCGCCACAGGATCACTTAAATTCCAAAATAACTATTCAAATTGTATTTATTATACTTTTATAATCATTTATATTGATATTTATAATAAAAAATAAATTATTAATAACAATAACAATAGTTGTAGATAAATACATATATAATTCAGCTTCATAAATATATAAATGAACATAGCAACAGAAAAACATGAATATAATCATGTTTTTTTTTGGCAATATAAAAATGTATCAGTTTATAAATTTTGGTATGTTATTTCACATTATTTATATTTATAAAATAGATAATTATTTTCAAAATAATACATTTTTATATATTCTTTAACTAACTTCATACTTATTGTGTCAAGTTATGACATTTAAGTTCTGTCAAACTGAATGTATTGTATGAAAATACAAATATTGTTAAGATATAATAAAAATACATAAAATTGGGTTAAACGTATTATTTAAATCTTTTCTTCTTATGTATTTTGATGATTAAACCGTTGAATCTCAAAATCCCTAAGCGCGGGAAATTTAAAATCTCTATAATTTCATTTATTTATCAACATGTATTTTTATTTATTTCCTAAACGGTCTCGCGTGCCGCTTTGAACGTGTTATAAATAAATAATATACATTACAACAAATGTTTCTAGGTCTAACACATAGTAGCACCCCCCGTAGAAGGGTGTGAAAAAAATTCATCAATTTCCAAAGTTGGAATATTAAATATATGATATTATTTGATAAGTTATGTGTGAGTAGTTCATATACAGGTTGTTCCATTTAAGCGTGCCACCATTTCTATCTCGAGAACTATAAGAGCTACGAGGTTGGTTAAATTAGCAAAGAACCACCATTTTACAAGACTAATACAAAAAGCAAAAAAAAACTTTTTTTTGACCTGTGGTTCTCAAAATACGGGACACAACTTTCTCTTTTTAGATGGGAACATATGTTTATTTTTAGGTTATTCGATAGAGGATTTTTTTCTGAATTCAGCGGTATAAACATCATATACTATTTTGGTAGATTCACTATCTATATAACTATATATATTTTAAATAATCAAGAGCATCGACAAATTTTTACCTCGGGGCAACAGGTTAAAGCATTTATGTAATCATTTTAATTTTATTTTCAAGTTGTAGAGTTTAATGTGCTGGAGTGCCTTTTGGGGGTCTCATATTTTTACTGTGAGTGGTTTTTGTTTTAAAAAATTAAAACTGTGCAAAATTGGTACCTTGAAACAATGGATCCCAGAGGCCATGTCTAACTTTAAGAAGAATCACGCCGTCATCCGTCACTTTTGACAATCTGCCTATGAACTTTAAATGATTATATCTTTTAATAGAACATTGATATCAAAGATTTAAAAACAGTATCATGAATAATAGACTTGAGCAAATGTGTTACAACTAATTTATGTTTAAAACATAACATATTTAATTAATATAAATTTTGACGTTTCCAATGTCAAAAGTCAATGTTGTCAAATGTGTGATGAAGTAACTAAATTAAAACCAAATATTTCCAAACTAACTTCACTGAAGACGGTGGCAGTTGTATTAGGGTTGACAATATTAATTTATAAATTTAAAAATTAACTACTATTTTTTAATGCAAACAGTGTTGCCAAATTATAAAGTAACTAAATAAAAATCAAATATTCCTAAATAAAATAAATTGAATACTTTGCTCTGTTTGTTATCAAAAGAAAGGAAACCATAAGGGCCAGTTTTAAGATGACAAAAAAAATGTGTCATGTCGATCTGCATTTGTTTTCCGTAAAAAGTTGTTAGAAGTAGGACGTCCTTGGGTTTTAAAGAAACGACACAATACGGACTGGTGTGCACGAATGACAAAAATGTTTCATGTAGATTAGAATTTGGTTTTTGCATAATGTTGTCAGAAAAATGTCGTGTTTGGGTATTTTCAAATTACAAAAGTCAATGTTGCCAAATGTAATTAAAGTAACTAAACAAAGAACAAATATTCCCAAATGAAAGGTTACTGAAGACAGTGAATGTTATATTAGGCTAGGTCACGATGAGGGCTAGCGTGCAGAATGAACAAAAATGTTCTATATCGAACGGCTTTTGTTTTTTGGAAAATGTTGTGAGAAGTATGTGGTGTTTGGTATCAAATGAAAAGGCTCGATAAGGGCTGGCGTATAGAATTAAGAAAAAAAGTCAATGTTGATCGGCTTTTGTTTTTGCAAAAATTTCTCAAAGATATGTCGAGTTTGGTCTCAAATGAAAGGTCGCGTTGAGGGCTAGCGTGCAGAATTGACAAAAATGTTCCATGTCGATCGGCTTTTGTTTTATGCAAAAAGTTGTCAGAAGTATGTCGTGTTTGGTATCAAATGAAAGGTCTCGGAGAGGGCTAGCCTGCAGAATTGACAAAAATGTACTATGTCGATCGGTTTTTGTTTTTTGCAAAAAGTTGTCAGAAGTGTGTGATGTTTGGTATCAAATGAAAAGTCTCGTTGAGGGCTAGCGTGCAGAATTGATAAAAATGTGCCATGTCGATCGGCTTTTGTTTTATGCAAAAAGTTGTTGAAGTATGTCGGGTTTGGTATCAATTGAAAGGTCTCGGAGAGGGCTAGCGTGCAGAATTGACAAAAAATGTGCTATGTCGATCGGCTTTTGTTTTTTGCAAAAGGTTGTCACAAGTATATAGTGTTTGGTATCAAGTGAAAAGTCTGGGTGTGGGCTAGCATGTAGATATGATAAAAATGTTTCATGTCGATCGACTTTTGTTTAATGCAGAAAGTTGTCAGAAGTATGTCGTGTATTGTATCAAATAAAAGGTCTCGGTGTGAGTTGGAGAACATAAATGACAAAAATGTTTCATGTCGACCGGCTTTTGTTATTTGCAAAAAATTATTAGAAGTATATCGTGTTTGCAATCTAATGAAAGGTCTCGGTGAGGCCTGACGTGGAAATATGAAATAATTGTTTCATGTCGATCGGCATTTGTTTTTTGCACTGACAGCGGAGCTCTAGGGAATGCTCGGCGTAGCCGAGAATTCGCTAGTCACTATACTAAACGATTAGATTCACTATCTATATATATATCTATATATCTATCTATAGATTCATCACGAGCATCGAGTAACTTTTGTAATCGCCTACAGCCTGAACCATGCAAGTGATTGTTATAATTTTTTTTGTAATATATGGGGGCTAATGAGATCTGGTGCCTTTTGGGTGTCTCATATTTTTACTATTAGTAGTTTTCGTGTAAAAAATTTAAACTTTGCACAAATGCTGCCTGGAAACAATGGATCCCAGAGGCCATGTCTAACTTTAAGAAGAATCACGCCGTCATCCGTCACTTTTGACAATCTGCCTATGAAATTTAAATGATTATATCTTTTAATAGAACATTGATATCAAAGATTTAAAAACAGTATCATGACTAATAGACTTGAGCAAATGTGTTACAACTAATTTAAGTTTAAAACATAACGTATTTAATTAATATAAATTTTGACGTTTCCAATGTCAAAAGTCAATGTTGCCAAATGTGTGATGAAGTAACTAAATTAAAACCAAATATTCCTAAACTAACTTCACTGAAGACGGTGGCAGTTGTATTAGGGTTGACAATATTTATTTATAAATTTAAAAATTAACTACTATTTTTTAATGCAAACAGTGTTGCCAAATTATAAAGTAACTAAATGAAAATCAAATATTCCTAAATAAAATAAATTGAATACTTTGCTGTGTTTGTTATCAAAAGAAAGGAAACCATAAGGGCCAGTTTTAAAATGACAAAAAAAATGTGTCATGTCGATCTGCATTTGTTTTCCGTAAAAAGTTGTAAGAAGTAGGTCGGCCTTGGGTTTTAAGGAAACGACACAATACGGACTGGTGTGCACGAATGACAAAAATGTTCCATGTAGATTAGAATTTGTTTTTTGCATAATGTTGTCAGAAAAATGTCGTGTTTGGGTATTTTCAAATTACAAAAGTCAATGTTGCCAAATATTTAATAAAGTAACTAAACAAAGAACAAATATTCCCAAATAAAAGGTTACTGAAGACAGTGAATGTTATATTAGGCTAGGTCACGATGAGGGCTAGCGTGCAGAATGAACAAAAATGTTCTATATCGAACGGCTTTTGTTTTTTGGAAAATGTTATGAGAAGTATGTGGTGTTTGGTATCAAATAAAAAGGCTCGATAAGGGCTGGCGTGTAGAATTAAAAAAAAGGTCAATGTTGATCGGCTTTTGTTTTTGCAAAAATTTCTCAAAGATATGTCGACTTTGGTCACAAATGAAAGGTCTCGTTGAGGGCTAGCGTGTAGAATTGACAAAAATGTTCCATGTCGATCGGCTTTTGTTTTGTGCAAAAAGTTGTCAGAAGTATGTCGTGTTTGGTATCAAATGAAAGGTCTCGGAGAGGGCTAGCCTGCAGAATTGACAAAAATGTTCCATGTCGATCGGCTTTTGTTTTTTGCAAAAAGTTGTCAGAAGTATGTCGTGTTTGATATCAAATGAAAGGTCTCGGAGAGGGCTAGCGTGCAGAATTGACAAAAATGTTCCATGTCGATCGGCTTTTGTTTTATGCAAAAAGTTGTCAGAAGTATTTCGTGTTTGGTATCAAATGAAAGGTCTCGGAGAGGGCTAGCCTGCAGAATTGGCAAATATGTACTATGTCGATCGGTTTTTGTTTTTTGCAAAAAGTTGTCAGAAGTATGTCGTGTTTGATATCAAATGAAAGGTCTCGGAGAGGGCTAGCGTGCAGAATTGACAAAAATGTTCTATGTCGATCGGCTTTTGTTTTATGCAAAAAGTTGTCAGAAGTATATCGTGTTTTGTATCAAATGAAAGGTCTCGGAGAGGGCTAGCGTGCAGAATTGACAAAAATGTGCTATGTCGATCTGTTTTTGTTTTTTGCAAAAACTTGTCAGAAGTGTATTGTGTTTGGTATCAAATGAAAGGTTTCAATGAGGGCTGATGTGCAGAATTAACAAAAATTGTCAATGTCGATCGGCTTTTGTTTTTTGCAAAAGGTTGTCACAAGTATATATTGTTTGGCGTCAAATGAAAAGTCTCGGTGTGGGCTAGCGTGCAGATATGATAAAAATGTTTCATGTCGATCGGCTTTTGTTTTATGCAAGAAGTTGTCAGAAGTATGTCGTGTTTGGTATCAAATGAAAGGTCTCGGAAAGGGCTAGCGTGCAGAATTAATAAAAATGTGCTATGTCGATCGGTATTTTTTTTGCAAAAAGTTGTCAGAAGTATGTGGTGTTTGGTATCAAATGAAAAGTCTCATAGAGGGCTAGCGTGCAGAATTGACAAAAATGTATTATGTCGATCGGTTTTTCTTTTTTGCAAAAAGTTGTCAGAAGTATATTGTGTTTGATATCAAATGAAAGGTCGCGGAGAGGGCTAGCGTGCAGAATTAATAAAAATGTGCTATGTCGATCGGTATTTGTTTTTTGCAAAAAGTTGTCAGAAGTGTGTGTTGTTTGGTATCAAATGAAAAGTCTCGTTGAGGGCTAGCGTGCAGAATTGAGAAAAATGTTCCATGTCGATCGGATTTTGTTTTTTGCAAAAGGTTGTCACAAGTATATAGCGTTTGGTATCAAATGAAAGGTCTCGGTGAGAGTTGAGGTACATAAATGACAAAAATGTTTTATGTAGACCGGCTTTTGTTTTTTACAAAATATTATTAGAAGTATATCGTGTTTGCAATCTAATGAAAGGTCTCGGTGAGGCCTGACGTGCAAATATGAAATAATTGTTTCATTTCGATCGGCATTTGTTTTTTTCATTGACAGCGGAGCTCTAAAGAATGCTCGGCGTAGCCGAGAATTCGCTAGTCCTATATACTAAAAGGCTTGATTCACTTTCTTTCATATCACTCTCTATAGAGTCATCACGAGCATCGAGTAACATTTGTAAAGGCCTACAGCCTGAACCATGCAAGTGATTGTTATAATTTTTTTTTAATATGTGGGGGCTAATGAGATCTGGTGCCTTTTGGGTGTCTCATATTTTTACTGTTAGTAGTTTTCGTGTAAAAAATTAAAACTGTGCACAAATGCTGCCTGGAAACAATGGATCCCAAAGGCCATGTCTAAATTTAAGAAGAATCACGCCGTCATCCGTCACTTTTGACAATCTGCCTATGAAATTTAAATGATTATATCTTTTAATAGAACATTGATATCAAAGATTTAAAAACAGTATCATGACTAATAGACTTGAGCAAAGGTGTTACAACTAATTTAAGTTTAAAATATAACGTATTTAATTAATATAAATTTTGACGTTTCCAGTGTCAAAAGTCAATGTTGCCAAATGTGTGATGAAGTAACTAAATTAAAACCAAATATTCCTACACTAACTTCACTGAATATGGTGGCAGTTGTATTAGGATTGACAATATTAATTTATAAATTTAAAAATTAACTACTATTTCTTAATACAAACAGTGTTGCCAAATTATAAAGTAACTAAATAAAAATCAAACATTTGATATCAAAAGAAAGAAAACCATAAGGGCCGGTTTTGAAATGACATAAAAAATGTGTCATGTCGATCTGCATTTGTGTTTCGTAAAAAGATATTAGAAGTAGGTCGTCCTTGGGTTTTAAGGAAACGACACAATGTGGACGGGTGTGCACCAATGACAAAAATGTTCTATGTAGATTAAAATTTGTTTTTTGCAAAATGTTGTCAGACAAATGTCGTGTTTGGAAAAAGTGGTGAGAAGTATGTAGTGTTTAATATTATTTAGTACTTATTAAATTATTATAAATTTTGACATTTCAAATTACTTAAGTCAATGTTGCCAAATGTGTTGCCATTGACATACCTATAATAATATTGAAAATTGGGAAATATATAATGAAATGAATTATGTATAGTCAAAACAAAGAAGGAGAAGATTCATGTCATCAACCTGAAAAAAAACTTTATAAAATGAAATATAATTTGTTCAGATTATTGGATGTTATTTATTTTTTAAAAAAAAGAATAAAAAAAATATTTGTATTAAGAAATGTATATATTAACGAATTAACAAGTATTTCTAAAGTCAATCCGTATTCCTCATAGAGAATATAAAATTATTTGAAATAATTGTAGTTGATTTTCATACCATACATTATTGGCAATAATAAAAATGATCTTGTTTATATTATATTTTATACCGATCGAATATTGATTTTGTCATTCGATTGTCAGTGTCAGTCAGAAAGTATTGTGTTAGTTTTTTTCTGTTACTAATAAATCATGCCTAAAGCTTTATCAAAGCAATCAAAAAAACTGACAATGAATGTAGTGCATTATTTTGAAAGGAAACTGGACAATGGTGACCCATTAATTCCATTGAAAGCCGTACGAGAGGTAATTTTTTTTCTAATTCCAAGAAATAGGTTATAGTAAGTTATGCAACACGCATTGCACTTTTATTCTAAAACAAATCAGTATCCCATATATTCATAGTAGTACATGACGTCACTACTTTAGTAATATTATTTGATGACGTGAGTCTTCTCCTTCTCCGTTTTGACTATAGTCATACTTTATAACAAGGAAAAAAATGTATGATATAATATAAATTAGATATGATGTAATTATTATTATTTATTTGTCAGACATTTAACGTTTGTCAGATGATTTGCAAAAAAAATCATACTGATTTTGCAATTTGATAAATAACTACTCAGATCATTATTTTATATATACAATGGAAATTTAAAAAGAATACACATACATTAAGTTATAAGTTGTATTCAAACAACGCGCATTTTCTGTGCAGGTATTCTTATTTTCATTTATATATCCCCTCTATGTTTTTATGTGGACGACAAGTTGAATGAATTAATTAATTTGTCAAATCATGTTATCTGTCAGATCTTTACCCCCAGATTCACAAAAGGGATTAGCCACTAACTCCATATTTATTCCCGTTTTTAACTCCGTTCCGAATTCATGAAAGGGATTAGTCACTAAATAAATAAATTTAGTCCCACATTTATACCCGTTGTTAACTTCATGAAACGTCAAACTAACACCATTCCCAATTCATAAAAAGGATTAAGTATATTATTTAGTCCAAAAGATAATTGATTATCAGCATTTCTAAGTAAGACAGAGAAATATTGTGATGATATTTGAAGTCACAGACCATATTTACTAATTTGTTTAAAGTAAAACACATTGATTACATTGATTACAAGCATGCGCGAAGCATTCATAGTGTAATTAATTTTGTTTAATATAAACGTGATTTAAACAAAGTTATTTATTTTTTAAAATGAAAATGTAAGTTTGATAAAGTGTAAGTATTGCTATAATTAATTTAAAAAAATATTTTTTGTATTACAAAGGATATAAATATTCCAGTTAACCTCAAAATTAATTTTTCTTAATCTTTTCTCCACCTCCATTGTAATAATATAATATAGTCGAATCAAACAGTACTGCACACAATTGATTACTGAACACTGATTACCACTGAGTACTGGTATCGGTTTTCTACGACTGATCAATGAGGTCTTGCAAAAAAATTTAAGTGAATCTTTTTATTGTTTAAATTCAACTTACAAAGTCTCTATATGATTTAATTCATTATTATTTACATTTTATGTTACATAAAATCGATTTAAAGTATCATACTTTTAAAAAGTTGCAAAAAATCAGCCATGTTGTGACATGTGTAGGTTCTTTTGGAAGACATATTTGTTTTTTGATAAGACATAAAAATTAGAAAAGAAAAAAATATGTAAATTAGAATTTCAGATCAAATGTTTATAAATATAAGAAAAATATATATTAAATGTAATAATATAATACAATTTTATTTCTTGAAATAAAATTTTGATTTGGGGTGAAGTTATCCACGCATGGAACAGTGGACAGTGCGTGTTCGAAAGCATTGTAAGGCTTTTGTGTGCCACAATATTTGCACAAGATTATTCCATTTGTCAATTTGTCAATTAAAACATTATATTTGACGTTTGAAACGAAGTGAAGTTAGGCGAGAACCATGATACATCACTAGACAAGAGGGGAAGTGGGGGAATTCAGCCGCGTTTTCACGCACATCGTTTTTAATTGCAGTATTTTCATTATTAAAGATTAATTTGGGGAAAAATAAAAAATACGGATCTAATATTTTTCATTATTCTACCGATTAAAGCTAAAAACAAAAAACCGTGCAAGACTTTATTGATTACTTTCGCCCAGATTTATAAAAAAGATTAAATTCGGAGTTAGTTAACTCCAAATTTAGTCCGGATTAAATTTTCCGTGATTAGAGCGATTCACAAAACAGATTAAGACCGGAGTCAAAAACGGAGTTAGTTAATACCTCATACAAGTTACAATCTTTCCCGCTTTAACTCTTGTCGCCACTACAGAATATTCTTGGCGCCATAAACTGAAAGTGATCACTTGATCAGTCGTAGAAAACCGATACCAGTACTCAGTGGTAATCAGTGTTCAGTAATCAATTGTGTGCAGTACTGTTTGATTCGACTATATTATATTATTACAATGGAGGTGGAGAAAAGATTAAGAAAAATTAATTTTACGGTTAACTCTAACATTTACATTCTTTGTAATACAAAAAATATTTTTAAAAATTAATTATAGCAATACTTACACTTTATCAAACTTACATTTTTATTTTACAAAATAAATAACTTTGTTTAAATCACGTTTATATTAAACAAAATTAATTACACTATGAATGCTTCGCGCATGCTTGTAATCAACGTAATCAATGTGTTTTACTTCAAACAAAATAGTAAATATGGTCTGTGACTTCAAATATCATCACAATATTTATCAGTCTTACTTAGAAATACTGATAATTATCTACAAATATTGTTAATTCCATCAAATTACTGGAGTTATTAACTGAAATAAATTGTAAAAAGAATATGTCAACCGCCGGGATTTGAACCCGAGACCTACATCTTGCCGGGATGTTGCTTTACCAACTGAGCTACGGCTCAGTCTTTTGGACTAAATAATATATTTAATCTTTTTTATGAATTGGTAATGGAGTTAGTTTGCCATTTCATGAAGTTAACAACGGGTATAAATGTGGAACTAAATTTATTCGGAGTTAGTGACTAATCCCTTTCATGATTTCGGAACGAAGTTAAAAACGGGAATAAATATGTAGTTAGTGGCTAATCCCTTTTGTGAATCGGGGGGTTTCAGTTTATGGCGCCAAGTATATTCTGCGACAAGAGTTAAAGCGAAAAAAATTGTAACTAGTATTCGATATTACCTAACTCCGTATTTAACACCGGTGCTTTATAAATCGCTCTAATCCCGGAAAATTTAATCCGGACTAAATCTGGAGTTAACTAACTCCGAATTTAATGTTTTTTATGAATCTGGGTGTTAGAGTGTTACAACGTTTGAAAATGTATAGATATTGTATTTTTAGAATGACAAGTGTACCTATTATTGTATGTTGAGAAATAATCTGGATACGTGTTAGAATTTGTATGTTACAGTGAATACCTATTGTAATCAATAACAAGTTATGTATTCTAAGTGATTTTATTACTACTAAGTATATTTACATTTCATTATAAATTATACATGCGAAATAATATTAAATAGCATTAAAGAAAACATACAAAACATCATCAGAAGATGAAATGAACATTTAATGAGTAAAACAGAAAATCGGATTTTTTCTATTTTGAGCCACCACAATACAAGAAACTTGTAAGTAGCAGAAGATAGATATAACTTCGAATGAATGTGTATTTTAGAAATACATATTCCTTTTATTTAGAAAAGCAGTGTAATTAACATATATATGTATATTGCTTTGCTTTTGTACTGTATTTCTTGCAGATTATAAAAGAAATATAGTTAACTTAATTTTTAACAGTATATTATATTTCATTAATACTTATTATAATAATTAGTACAAATCAGTGAAGAGGTTCATGTTGCAACTACTATGAAATTGGCAGAATTCGATATTTAGCCACTGATGTCAAGTATCTATCTTCCCCTTATGAAGTAAAATGGCGGTCAAAGATCTGGACAACAAACCTTGGTGCATTATCGAAACAAACGCTAAGAAAAAACTATAAAGACTATACTTTCTGTACATAATAAAAGTAAGTGTATCTGTTTTTATTTTGTTATTGTATAGCCAAATAATATGTTCATTTAATATTAAATAAAATTTTTATTTATAATACAAATATTTTTATATACTAACATAAAATAATGAAATATAATTTAAAATAATTAATTTTTAATAATTTTTACTTCACATTTACCGAAATGTGTACTGCCGGTAATTATAATTTCATATTTACCGACTTGGAATTTGCGATCTAAGACACCATTGAAAACAAAGTTTGTTTATCAATATTATTGCTTTTTCACCTGCGTGTAAAGCAGTCTTATTTATTGTGCTTCGTTACAATAGATTTCTTTTGCGAATTATAAATATTCATTAACATTGTTTTGTGCTGCAGTATTCATTATAAAAATCCCATTGAGTGTGCCGCCAGATTTAAATCTAAGGTGAGAAATATTTAAATATAATTAATTTATGTATAAGTAGTGTACTTTAAAATTTTAATTACAGTATCTCTAATACATAGTTTGCAGAATGTAATAATTTAGCAATCTAATAATAGAAATACATATTTATTTTAATATTAGAGATTTGTTTTACTATACATATATTTAAAATATTAATTTTACTGTAGGTCTACGACGTGACTGCAGCAGGGTGAGAGAAAGAGTGCAAGATTCCATTGTCCAAATAAAAAAGAACCTGATCGTCTTATAATCAAAGCCCTGACGTAATTATTGGTAATTAAAAATATTAATAAAACGACGCACTCAAAAACTGTAAGTTTCATATCATTTATACAGTAAACCCAAATAATAAAATGCCAAGTAAAGATAGAATTAATCGCCTTAAGCGCAAGCAATCTAATGGGAAGAATGCGGCAAAGAAAAATAAATTTGATAATACGGGAAATGTAGAAAACAACGTTGTATATAGTCAGGTTAAATCAGACAGTATGAGTGTAGCTTTAATTTCGGTAGCGGACAATACAGCCAGACATATAGATAAAAAAAATCAAACGAATAATACAGGCATTAGAACAGCAAATTATCAAGTAGATCTAATAAATCAGGATTTGAATACATTGCTAAATCCTGCAGGATATTTAGAGGACATACACATAGATTTTTTCTTTTCTTTAGTCCGTTCAATGACTGAGTTCAACCCTCAGCCCACAGTGTATGTAAATGCTCTAGATCGAATAATTCCAGTACAACAAGGAACAAGACACCTACAAATTTTATTCGTGCCAGGTGCAAATATTGATAGTATTGGTCATTGGTTCACAGCGTACTATGACGGTTCAGCGATAATAATTTATGATAGCATGAATTCTCAATGTTTAAATCAGAATGCAAGTTTATATTTAGAAAGATTGTTTCCTTATAAACCAACAGTTAGATTTGTCCGAGTTCAACAGCAGACAAATACTTACGATTGCGGATTGTTTGCCATTGCATTTTTTACGAGTATAATTTTTAATCGTAATCCAGAAAACGAAAATTATGATATCAATAGGCTTAGGTCACATACTTTAAATATATTTCAAACACGTAATTTAACAGTATTTCCGGTAACTCGACAACAAAAATTAAGGGAAAATTATTTAAAACGCAAAGAGAATGAAACAGACGAAGAACGGTCTAAACGTCTAAAATTAAATACAGAAAATAAATTAAAAAGTTTAGCTAATGAAACACTTGATCAACAGACTTATAGATTAAAAAAATTAAAGTTTAATTTCAAAGAATACATTAAAAATGAAACACTTGAACAAAAAGAAAATCGTTTAAATAGATATAAAAATACTTTTAAAAATGCGAAAGAAACAGAATCTGCGGAACAAAAAGAAATTCGTTTAAATAGATATAGGGATCATATAAAAAAAGTGGTAAAAACAGAAACTGTAGAACAGAAAGAAAATCGTTTAAATAGGTTAAAAGATAATTATAAAAAATTCATTGAAACAGAAACCGCGGAACAGAAAAAAAGTCGGTTAAATAGTTTAAAAGATAATTATAATATCTTAATTGAAACAGAAACTCCGGAACAGAAAGAAAGTCATTTGAATAAGTCAAAAGATAATTATAAAAAAAGAATTGAAACAGAAACCGCGGAACAGAAAAAAAAATAATATAATAAATAAAAATAAAATAAAACCAAGTAAAAATAAAATTAATAATACGAGTAGATTAGCAAGTAAAGGTATAGGAATGCTAATTGAACCGCATTCATTAGGTCCAATGTCTGCACTGTGCTCCTACTGTTCATCTAAGAACTTCGCGTATGAAAAGCCCTCGGACAGCAAATTCACACACTGCTGCCGTAAAGGCAAGTTAAACACAGATCAATTAGGCGAGTTTCCGGAATACATAAAAAGTCTAATGATCAGTAATAACGCGGACAGCAGAAATTTTAAAGATCATATTAGACAGTACAATAGTGCGTTAGCATTTGCTTCATTTGGAGCAAAAATTTCAATGCCTCCGGGCAGAGGACCATATTGTTTCCGGATACATGGTCAAATTTATCATGATTCAGCCAGTTCCTTATATCCAACTAATAATAATGTTGAAAAATATGCGCAGTTATATATTATAAATTCTGCAGAAGCGTTAAAAAAAGAATGAATGTAGAATACAATAAACAGTGTAAACCAAATATAATGGGGCAGTTAGATGATATTATTAGAGAAATTAATCCGTATTCTCAAGCGTACATGATGTTAAAAGAAATAGAGCAAAGAGAAATAGCTAGGGCAAATATTAATAATCAGTCATTGCCAGAAATTAATTTGTGGATAGTTAGTGACAGACGAAAAGATAAGCGTAGGTATAATGTACCAACATGTAATGAAGTGGCCGTAGTTTTTACATCAAATGACGGAGAGCCACCAATAGATAGAGACATTTGTGTTCACCCAAGAGCAGGCGGTTCTGTTAGAATTAATCAATTTAGCGAAAACTGCGACCCCATGACATATCCCATACTTTTTCCTCGCGGTGAATGTGGTTGGAACATGAACCTAAAGCATGCCGACGGTATTAAAAAACAAAGCATGCTACAATTTTACATGAATAGATTAGCAGTTAGAGATACATTTAATCCGTGTTTAGAAGCCGGAAAGCTAACTCAGCAGTACATTGTAGATGCGTACGTGAAAGTCGAGGCTGAAAGATTGACTTATATTAGATTAAATCAGCCTACCCTCAGAGTGGAGCTGTATAGTGGGTTAATGGACCATGTAAATAATTTAGCAGATAATGAGGGCGGTAAGGCGGGCACAATGGTTATTTTACCATCCACATTCCAAGGTGGCAGTCGTTTTATGTTAAAAATGTATCAGAACGCTATGTCAATTGTTAGAGAATTCGGCCGCCCTGATTTGTTCATAACAGTAACGTGTAATCCAAAATGGCCAGAAATAGTTGAACAGTTACGCGAAGGTCAAAGTTCTGCAGATCGGCCAGATATAGTAGCGCGAGTTTTCAACGGAAAAATTAAAAGTATGATGAATGAAATTCTCCACGATGATATTTTTCGAAAAGTCGTAGCATTTATTTTTGTAATAGAATTCCAAAAACGTGGGTTACCACATATGCATTTGTTGTTGACATTAGATAGCAAAAGTAAAATCCGTAACAAAGATGAAATAGACGAAATTGTAAGCGCCGAAATTCCAGATGAAGACGATGAACCAGAGTTGTATCAATTAGTTCGAACGCATATGATCCACGGTCCCTGCGGTATATTAAATAAATATTCACCTTGCATGAATGAAAATAAATGCACAAAAAGATACCCTAAAGAATTTCGAAACGAAACACACGAAAATATTAACGGTTATCCTCTTTACAAAAGGCCAGATAATAATGCAAAGATATATATTCTCTGGAAAAACGGTTTAGTAAAATATACAGTAGATAACAGATGGATAGTACCTTACAATCCATATTTGCTAAAAAAGTATAAAGCTCATATTAATATCGAAATATGCTCTTCGGTTAAAAGTGTTAAATACATTTGCGATTATCTGTGTAAGGGTCATGACTGCGCAAGTATTAAATTAGGTCAACCAGATAAAGATAAAGTAATTCAATGGGATGAAATCAACGGTTATTTAGATGCGAGGTATGTTTCTGCTCCAGAATGTTGTTGGAGGCTACTAGAATATCCCTTACCCGATAAATCACATACAATATTTGAGTTAGCTGTTCATTTGAAATACCAACAGGCGGTATTTTTCGTTAATGGTCAAGAGAAAAAAGCAGTAGAACGGGCAGCGAAAAAAAAATACAACTTTAACTGCGTGGTTTATTCTAAATAGCACAGATGTAAATGCTCGGCAGTATGTTTATATGCAAATTCCAAAATATTATGTATTTGTTAATAACGCTTGGAAGGCTAGGCAACGCGAGTCAAAACCACCAATAGGCCGAATGATTTCCGTCAGTCCCAGAGATATAGAAAGGTTCCATCTACGTTTAATATTAGTACACGCGAAAGGGGCCACAAGTTTCGAAGACTTGCGTACCGTAGATGGTAAGTTGGATAATACATACCAAGAAGCTGCCCGCGCATTAGGTCTTTTAGCAAATGATAAAGAATGCGAAAATTGTTTAGGTGAGGCAGTAATAAATAAATTTCCGAGACAATTAAGAGAATTATTTGCATATTTAATTTGTTTCCACACGTCCACCAATGCCGTAGCTTTGTGGGAAAAATTGAAAGAGTATTTGATAGAGGATTATTTATTGCACAATTCCGAAAAAGTAGCGCAAAATAAATGTTTAAGAAAAATTCAAGAAATATTAGAAATACATAGATTCACATTAAGCGATTTCGGTTTACCGCTGCCAGATGACGTAGATGAAAATGAAAACGATTTGATTGATACTGCAGCAGAGAAATTAGAGGGAGAACAAAATGTAGCGTTGTTTAATAATGATCAAAGAGAAATTTTAGATTTAATTTTAAATGCCGTATCAGATAGTAATAGCAAAAATAGATATTTCTTTGTAAACGGTCCTGGTGGTACAGGAAAGACATTTTTATATAATACCCTCATCAGTATTTTAAGAGGTCAAAATATTAAGGTAATAGCCGTGGCGTGGACAGGAATAGCGGCTACTTTATTAAAAGGTGGACAAACTGTACATTCGGTTTTCAAGTTACCAGTACCTGTAAATGACAGCTGCGTATGTAAAGTTAAAGCGAATAGTAATGCAGGCAAACTAATAAAAGATGCAAGTGTAATCATCTGTGACGAAGTAACTATGATACCGAAACACGCGTTAAATGCAATAGATTTACTTTTAAAAGATTTAATGAACAATACGGTACCATTTGGTGGGAAAGTTATAGTATTAGGTGGTGATTTCAGACAATGTTTACCGGTAGTAAATTATACAAATCATCGTACCACAATAATAGAAACTTGTGTAATAACAAGTCACTTATGGCAACTCTTTCAAAAATTTTCTTTAAAACAAAACATGCGTGTAAATAGGGACGAAAAAGAATTTTCTGAGTATTTACTAAAAATCGGCAATGGTTTAACTGAAGTTGTCAAAATTCCTGCACACTGTGTATCACAAACGTCATTAGCTAATGATATATTTGGAGATAATGATATAGAGCCAAATGATATACACAAATTTACAGACCGCGCCATTTTAGCACCAACAAATGACGATACAATAGTAATAAACGAACAAGTATTAAATAAAATCGTAGGTCAATCAAAAATATATTACATTGCTGATTTTTGTGAAGGCGATGATAAAAATAAAATTAGTTATCCAACCGAATTATTAAATGCGTTAACACCAACCGGAATGCCTCCTCACAAATTAACGTTAAAAGTGGGGGCAATAGTAATGTTACTAAGAAACATGAATCCAAAACGTGGGCTATGTAACGGTACAAGATTTATTATAAAAGATATGAAAACTAATTACCTTGATGTAGAAGTATTAACCGGGCAAAGTGCAGGTACCCGACTCTATCTACCAAGATTTGATTTAATTACTGATACAAATTTACCATTCTGTTTAAAACGTCGCCAATTTCCAATTCGATTAGCATTTTCAATGACAATTAATAAATCACAAGGTCAAACGTTTAATTTTGTTGGAATTAATTTAGAAAATCCAGTTTTCACTCATGGCCAATTGTATGTTGCAATGTCGAGAGTACGGTCATCTAAAAACTTAAAAATAAAATTACCGGAATCAAATATTAACGAAAATTCTAAAGAAGGAATAACAACGAATGTGGTATTTAAAGAAATTTTAAACTAAACAAGATATTAAAATCATACTGACATAATTTCAATTAAATTTTAATCAATAAAAAAATTATATAAGATAACAATATTATATGAAGTACATATTTATAAACATTATTTCAAAATTTAAAAACATTATATAGAGCATTTCATAAACAAATTTTCAAAAAATTTAAATTAAAGTGCAAGTATTAAACCAATCTTTTCACATGATGAACATTATGCAGTATCGTAGCCAGGTTATTAAAAACCTTAAAGATAAAATTATCAGATTCAAATATTAAAAATAAAGATTTGAATTGTGAACAAATGGAGTATTTAGAAAAAAATTAAATTGAACAAGAAGATATCATGATAAAAAATTGTTATATTTACAATGTCATAGTCATTTCGTAACTTACTGCAAAATTATGAACGAAATAACAATAATATATAAATTTCATTAAAATTAATTTTAAAACTATATAAAAATTTTTTTTAATGTTTGAAGTCAAAGACATTGAAATAAAATTTACTGAAACTAAATAAATCTAGCAAATACATATAAAAATATATAAAAAATTGCAATCCATTTAATAATTAATAAATGAACGTAAAATTTAAAAACATTTAATATACAAAAGTATATAATAAATGATAACAGACAACCAGGCCATTCTACCATTGTATCTCAAAACTCATGCAACAGAATACTAATTTGTACTTATGTTTTTGGCATTATACCTACTACAAAACCGCCAAGTATGGTAAAAATTTCAAGTACCATTGGGGGTTTTAATGTGTTATGTTCCAAGTCATTGTGACTGTTGCATGAATTTGAGAAATAAGGTTTTGATATTCATAAAACTATAAAAGTGCAAATATTAACTACAATTTATTTAAACATACATTTTTTGGTAAAAATACCTTTTTATGTACATATATCATATAATTTATAATTACTTTGGTAGATGGCAAAACAATGGCTTGGACATAATGCATTAAAACCCAATACCAGTGGTATTTAAATTTTTGCTGTTCTTTGATTTAGTATTATAGCCCGTGATTAAATAAATAAATATAAGAGAAATTAAATACATTAAAAAATAAACTTTATCAAAATTATTCGCCACATAATGGCTGGTTGGAATTATTCATATGAAGCTCATTAAAACCTTAAATTTTTAAATTTAATTTTTTTATAATATCGGAAAAACATGTAATATTATAAAAAGGATTATTGATGGTGTATATGAAATATAAAATAAAAATATAAGAAAGCAATAATGATAAATTTAAAATATAAAATAAAAGCATGTTGAAGCAATAATTATGATTTAAAAATGTGATTTCGAAATACTTAATAATATAAAAAGGAATAAGAAAGATTAAAAAAAATAAATGAAAAAAAAAATAATAAAAAATGTTATGATGATAAAGTTTGATATGTTAAATAATATATGCAATATATTTAATAAATGTAATTGATATAAGTATTAAATATTATTCCAACATGAAAAGTGGTTCGTAAAATATTGTAAAAGGTAATAAAAAAGAACTTAAGTCTGATAATACCATTGCTCCTTTTACAAATTTTACGGACCTTGCCAAAATGAAAATACAATAAAAAGAATTATAAAAGGCAATTATAAATAAAACTATTCTTTACATAAAAGTTAATAAAATAATATTAACAATGAAAAACATAAATAAAATAAATAGTATAAAGCAATGGTTAAGTATTAGAAAAATTTTCTATAGCGTCTACATTCTGGTATATTGTATGTTTTACCAATATTTTCAATAATATACATTAAAAATTTTATTTAATGATAAGAAGGTCCCTACATTTAATAGTTAAATGAAAACCTATTTTATATGTAAGCATAAAAAAATAATTTTAATTTTTTACATTAAAATACAATTATAATAAAATTATATTTAAATACATATTTTACCTTCTACTGCTACTAAAAGATTGGTTAAGCAATACTTTTTTTATTATAATACAACAGTCATTAGTTAACATTAATATTTTTCATCAACAATAAAAAATGTAATAGCGCTTAAACAATACTGCTGTCAATAATTTTTAATTAATACCATCTAAAAATAAAGACGTTATACGAAAACTATCTAATACCAGGCTTAAGTTAAAACATGTTGCGTCTCTCTATAATATGTATTACAAATGTGACGTTAAACAAAAGTATATAATAAATCGCAACATGTGGGCAGGCCAGTCTACCATTGTACCTCAAAATTCATGCAACAGAATATAAATACACATTTTTTTGGCAATATACTACATACTACTACAATACCGCAAAGTATGGTAAAAATTCCATCTACTGCTGGTGGGTTTTGAAGTATTATGTAAGCAAGTCATTGTCACTGTTGTATGATTTTGAGTAACAATATTTTCATTTTTAAAAAACTACAAAAGTACAAATATTAACTGCAATTTATTTGGTAAGAGTACATTCAATTTATATTTTTTGTTTTAAATTACATTTTTATGTACATAATGTGTACCATATTATCTATAATTCCTTGGTAGACTTGGCAAGACAATGACTTGTTACATAATACTTTAAAACCCTATACCAGTGGTATTTGGGATTTTTGCTGTACTTTGCTTCAATATTATAATAGCCCGTGGTTAAAAAAATTAAAACTATAAATAAGAAAAAATAAGCTTCATAATAATTACTCGTCACAAACCGGCTGGTGGGTATGAAGCTAATGAAGCATATTACAACATTATAATAAATAAAAAAACCACAAAGCGATCAAATAAAAGAAAAATAAGAGAGTAATAAATCGCAAAAGTATGAATGTTTGTGTGAATGTTTGTATGTAATCGAGTTGCCAGGTTATAAAAATTTATTTTTAATTTTATATGAAAGATTTTATAATTTTAACAAGAACTTCATTTTGTAATCTATTTGAAACTTTTAATTGAATAAAATAATTCTGTAACTTAAAATGTAAATGAAAATATTAATAATATTGTTATACATTTATATTTGTAAATTATTAAACTTTTTATTTAATCAAAGTATTCTGGCAACTCAAATAATTTATTAAAATAAATGATATATAATATCATAACAAAATTTCTAAATTTTAAGAAAAAAAATTGTAGAAAAACCTTAAACTAATGTAACTAATTAAAAGTTAAATTCATAATATATAATAAAGATACACAAATACCAAAAATCTTCATGATTCACAACAATGTGAAATGGTATGTTTTTCTTATGTTCTAAAAAATATCATTTGTGAATTTTATATTTATAGATATTGGAAACTGAAGTATACATTGCATTGTACCTGTGAAGTACATCGAAGATTATAAATACGAGTTATATTCTTATTTGGACTATTGCAATTAATATAGAAGTTCTTTCATCTGAGGCGAAACTTTTTTTATAAAAAAGTATTCAATGTTTACATATTTTTTATTAATTAGTAATATTTCCTTCTGAATACAGAAAAATGGATCAAATCCTGAGATGGAAATTTCCTTCATACAATATTACAAGAAAAGGATTAAATTTCAATGGAAGCATATGGACTATTAGTCCAAATCAAATATATTACGTTGATGTTAAACAATATTTGGAAAAATGAATCTATTTTAAAACGAAGGCATCATTTGAATAAAAATTATCTTCCTTTATTATATAAGTTTTCATTGTTTATAGGGTAGTAGTTTCACAAAAAATATATTTTTGGAAAACTTGTCAAGAATAACCTCTTTTGGAAAGCGATATTGAATATTTTGGAACTTAAAATGGAAACCACTCTATTCGCTGACGATTCTGCTACCATCGGAAAAACTATATTATTATTGACGAAGTTGTACAAGAATGGTAAATACATTTATATTTAAAGAAAAAAAAATATTAACTAATTACTATTTTTTATTTAACAGAACGCATATCTGTTTGATCACTGGAGGAAAATTTCGTCGTATTTTCAGAAACTAAACATAAATTACTACATGAAATGAAAGAAACATTCTTCAAATTTTGCGTGACAAATTCTACGAGAAAACTTTGCAATGTCCAAATAAAGTAAGTTAAAATTCATATTAACATTCTCTGTGGCCTTGATATACAGTATGTCATCGGATCGAGTTAGAAAGAAGGAAAACATTTTTATTTTTTATTTTACGAGAAATATGTATTCTTAATAAAAGTTTTTACATGTTTCAATACTGATAATTCAGTTTTAACCTTTTCAAATTTTCTTTTAGTCTCAGACAAAAGTCGAACATAGTTCGACTTAGAATTTTTCTAATTGTAAGCCCCAAAAAACAAGTTTGCGTTATCATAGAAATTATTGTTAACATGACTTTAACTTTAGTTTCATAAATATAACAACAAAAATAATATAAACAGTAACTATTCTACTCAATCGATTCACGGTTTGTTGAGCGCACAATTGTAGTCTTCGATGCAATTATTTAACTTCTTTGAATTTCTTCCGCAGAGTTAAAGACGTCACAGCGTCTCTAATTCTCTCCTTTAAATTCTCTACATTCGGTCGAAGATAATTTGCATAAACTATTTGTTTCCAACGGCCCCAAAGATAAACATGAGACCGATTGCCATAGCATTGAATTAGGTAAAATCGTTGTTTTTTGACAATATTTTTAACGATTACAACAGATTTTCCTAATTGACAGTCAATGAAATTAAATAAATAATTCCAGTTATTTTCAAATAAGTCGACCTATTTTCGTTTTTCTCTGAAACTAAAAGAAAATTTGAAAAGGTTAAATCTGAATTGGTCGTTTTGCCCACTGCTTCTTCGGAAAACGCTCTTTCTTTATGGCAATTCCAATATATTTAAATAATGTAAGTGTTATTACCGGTTTGATTCATTCTTTCACATTATTCTTTTTGTTTAGTTATCGTCTTTTGCTAACGTTTTTGGCAGTTTTCCGTTAGCATTTACAGGGAATCCTGAAGACTAATTCGTTCCGCCCAGAAGATTTTTACTACATAGTTTATTGTCATTATTATTTATTGTAATATTTTAATAATATATAACTTTCCTATTTTGTGTATCTAAGTTATAATTATACATCTGTTAAAGAAAACTGATTTTAAATGCTTCAAATTTCTTTCTTTTAATACAATTTTCTTAAAAAAAATATTTCGTATTTATTCGTATTATCGATAAACAAAAAATTTATCTTGGGTCAGTACTGCATAATTTAATTTTCCCGCCCGAGAAAAATGGTGGCATATCGGCGAAACTCAAGTAAGTAAAAATAATGAAATAATCATCTTCATCAGGTAAATTTTAACTTTATTATCTAACAAATATAAAAGTAAAACCTAATTTTAAAATGACATTATTTACACTTGCAATTCATACGTTTCATTATAAAAATTTCTTTTGTAAGCACAGCAGTTCTGAAACGTTTTTATAATAACATAATCAAATCTAACTGATCAAAATTATAGTACAAAGAAATGTTTAATAGCGATGTGTCGTTTTAAAAAGTTTTAATTGTTATTTGTAAATTTATTTTTATAAATGTTGTGTGAAGTAATTTTTGAAGCAAATCGGTTCTCAAGCAGTGGAGTTTCATATAACTATAAAATTACACATTTATTCAAGGAGATTTTATTACTACTAGATTTATATTTCATTTTTAATCAAACACGAAATAAAATTAAATATCTTTAATGAAAAGACTGCATTATCAGAATAAAAAAAAATAGCTTCCACGGAATAAAATTAGTAGTCATGTTTTAATTATGATACCTATGTTACCGACATTCCGAAAGTTAGTTGACAGTTTCATTTTATACAATTTTTGTTCATATTTTTTCTTTGGAATAAAAATGTAAGTAGAGAACTGAGAAAAACTCCAGTATAATATATTGTAATTAAGAATTTCTTACTTTTAACTGTAAATAGTGCTATTGTTTCCAAATAATATTTGAATTTTTAAACGTTAAACTGAATAAAAAATCGGTTCTCAAACAGTGGAATTTCAAATAACTAACTATAAAAATACACAATTATTCAAGGAAATTTTATTACTACTATATTTATATTTCATTTTAAATCAAACACGAAATAAAATTAAATAGTAGTTAATTTTTAAATTTATAAATTAATATTGTCAATCCTAATACAACTGCCAGCGTCTTCAGTAAAGTTAGTCTAGGAATATTTGGTTTTAATTTAGTTACTTCGTCATACATTTAGCAATATTGACTGTTGACATTGGGTACGTCAAAATTTATATTAATTAAATACGTTATGTTTTAAACTGAAATTAGTTGTAGCACCTTTGCTCAAGTCTATTATTCATGAAATTGTTTTTAAATCTTTGATATCAATACTCTATAAGAAGATATAATCGTTCATAGTCTGATTGTCAAAGTGACGGATGACAGCGTGATTTTTCTTAAATTTAGACATGGCTATTAGGAGTTATCTACACAGGAGCGATTTTTGCGGAATCCAGAATTCATTTTGCTATATTATCATAAAGAGAATTTATTTTATTAAGAAATGTAAAGAAGTTAGCAATGTATTGTGTATCACAACTTGTACAAATGAAACTACTGCAAGAAACAAAGTATTTGTTTACATATGTATTATTTCTATAATTTTACCTTCAATTGTATCTGTGTAGTGAAGTCACATTTAAATAAGAATTCTAAAATACAGTCCAAAACTGATCAGTCTATCATTTGGAACAAGCCTTTACAAACGCAGGTTGAAAAATATCACAAAGTTTCAATAAAACCATTCTACAAAAACACGACTGGAAATTTTCTTGATATTCTTTTTACATTTTCAGAACATAAGCAAAGAAATTTTGTCTGAAACGAGTGCATAAAGTATTATACCTGTAGGGAAATTAAAAGCAGATTAAAAAATCCCCATAAAACAACATATTCTGCAATGAACTCTTTCATTGTAGATGTACCAATAGAAGTAGATTGGTACAGAGAAAATATGGCAGTGATTATTATAATGAAAATGTTGTTGTTAAGAATCAATGGTAACAATTTTTATTGTAATCAAGCTATGCGTTATGGCTTGGAAACCAAAAGTGAAGCGAGATCAGTATTTCAAGCTTCAACTAATATATTATACATGACATTGGACTTGTAGTGTTGTAATATTATCTAACCAACCATACTTAGCATGTAGTGATGTTGGTTTTATCAAAACAGAAAACGGATTTGAACTTCTGGAAATTCCTGTCAAAACAAATTCATTGTAGATTTACAAAATAAGAAATCAGCTGTAAATGATTTAGAATTCCATTAAAATAGTAACGTTAAACTCAAGAAGTCCGACAAATATTACACACAAGTCCACTTTTCAAAGCACATACTTTATATTACCGTTTGCCATTTCATTATTCGTAGAAAAAGATGAGAAGTTTCTATCTACAATAATTCCAAGGATTAGCGACTTTTTTTAAATATTTTATACAGATTGTTCTTAATAAGTTTTAATTATATAATGTAATCAATTTTTATGCATTTTGATCAAATATTTCATAACATTATTTTCAATATTAAATATTATAAAAGCCCTTAAGATTTACTCTAGGGATTCAAGTTTTTTTCTTTTCACATCATACAGGTGATTTGGAAATAAATAAAACAACACTGGCACCACCAGTTAGTTTGGTATGTCACAATGTATTCAAAATATTATTATGTTCTTGTTTTTGCTTAGAATAGTAAATTTCATTTATGCCTAAAAAAATTATTTTAAAATATATACATAATTAAACATAAAAATATTTAATTGTTAAGTAATTATATCGATTCCTTCTTTAGCAGATGCAATAAATTTCATAATTAGTGCCATATATGTGATTTTTTTAAACTGTTAAAAATATTGTTCTTTTTTCTGATATACATACAAACAAATTTTACAAAGACTGGTGTAAACGGTATTGTTAAACCTATAAAAATTGTGTGTACAGGGTGAATACTGAAAACCTTGACATAGGGAAATAACATGGGAAAACAGTTTTTTGCTGTTTCCATCTGTCCCGGTAAATAAAATCGGGTGTATATGGTATCGTTAGTTAGATTAGTTAATTTTGCATCTAATAAAACCAAATGTTGTGTAATATGGCCTTTTCTAACTGAAATATTTGATAAAATAAATTGTATTTTGAAGATTATCCTTCATATTTTCGAATAAGAAACGTCTAAAACAAAATGCTCCATAGCCGAGTGGATAAGAGGGCGGATTCATAATATAAATAATCTACAAGACCTGGTTCGAGACCAACTCGGCCCTGTTTTTTTTTTATTTAATGGTATCAGGCTGGCTAGACCAGTACTATGGGATAAGACAGAAGGAATATACAAAAACAAAAGCGTGAGCAGAAATATGCACTCATTTGAGGCAACATTTTAATTAATTGAAGGACAATTATTTTTTGACGGCAAAGTCGTCTGTATAAAATCCACAATGCATTAATGCGTCCACGCGCCATTGTCGTAAGACAAAATGTAAATGAATTTTCTTGACCGGGGTAAATAGGCAATCGCAGTGCTACTTAGAATGGATACCCGGCTGCCGGCCGTCGGATCCAAAGTGTGTGAAAAGGCTCTAAATGAGAAATATATTTTACGTCGACCTGCTTTTGTATTTTTCAAAAAATTGTTAGAAATATGTCATGTTTCGTATCGAATAAAAGATCTCGTTGTGGGCTAGCGTGCAGAAATGACAAAAATGTTCCCTGTCGATCGCCTTTTGTTTTATGCACAAAGTTGTCAGAAGTATGCTGTGTTTGGTATCAAATGAAAGCACTCGAGTAGGGCAGCCATATTGAAATAACAAAAATTTGACAGGTCTCGTCGAGAGATGGTGTACAGGAATGAAATTAGCCGTCAACTGTAAATATTTAATTGATGCCGGAGGCCTAGGGAAGCTCAGCGTAGCTGAGCCTTCGCTAGTCCTATATACTAAACGATTAGATTCACTATCTATCTATCTATAGATTCATCACGAGCATCGAGTAACTTTTGTAATCGCCTACAGCCTGAACCATGCAAGTGATTGTTATATTTTTTTTTTAATATGTGGGGGCTAATGAGATCTGGTGCCTTTTGGGTGTCTCATATTTTTCCTATTAGTAGTTTTCGTGAAAAAAATTAAAACTTTGCACAAATGCTGCCTTGAAACAATGGATCCCAGAGGCCATGTCTAACTTTAAGAAGAATCACGCCGTCATCCGTCACTTTTGACAATCTGCCTATGAACTTTAAATGATTATATCTTTTAATAGAACATTGATATCAAAGATTTAAAAACAGTATCATGAATAATAAATAGACTTGAGCAAATGTGTTACAACTAATTTAAGTTTAAAACATAACGTATTTAATTAATATAAATTTTGACGTTTCCAATGTCAAAAGTCAATGTTGCCAAATGTGTGATGAAGTAACTAAATTAAAACCAAATATTCCTAAACTAACTTCACTGAAGACGGTGGCAGTTGTATTAGGGTCGCCAATATAATTTATAAATTTAAAAATTAACTACTATTTTTTAATATAAACAGTGTTGCCAAATTATAAAGTAACTAAATAAAAGTCAAATATTCCTAAATAAAATAAATTGAATACTTTGCTGTGTTTGTTTTCAAAAGAAAGAAAACGATAAGGGCCAGTTTTAAAATGAAAAAAAAAATTAGTCATGTCGATCTACATTTGTTTTTCGTAAAAAGTTGTTAGAAGTAGGTCGTCCTTGGGTTTTAAGGAAACGACACAATACGGACTGGTGTGCGCGAATGACAAAAATGTTCCATGTAGATTAGAATTTCTTTTTTGCATAATATTGTCAGAAAAATGTCGTGTTTGGGTATTTTCAAATTACAAAAGTCAATGTAGCCAAATGTTTAATAAAGTAACTAAACAAAGAACAAATATTCCCAAATGAAAGGTTACTGAAGACAGTGAATGTTATATTAGGCTAGGTCACGATGAGGGCTAGCGTGCAGAATGAACAAAAATGTTCTATATCGAACGGCTTTTGTTTTTTGGAAAATGTTGTGAGAAGTATGTGGTGTTTGGTATCAAATGAAAAGGCTCGATAAGGGCTGGCGTGTAGAATTAAGAAAAAAGGTCAATGTTGATCGGCTTTTGTTTTTGCAAAAATTTCTCAAAGATATGTCGAGTTTGGTCTCAAATGAAAGGTCTCGTTGAGGGCTAGCGTGCAGAATTGACAAAAATGTACTATGTCGATCGGTTTTTGTTTTTTGCAAAAAGTTGGCAGAAGTGTGTGGTGTTTGGTATCAAATGAAAAGTCTCGGAGAGGGCTAGCGTGCAGAATTGATAAAAATGTGCTATGTCGATCGGTATTTGTTTTTTGCAAAAAGTTGTCAGAAGTGTGTGGTGTTTGATATCAAATGAAAAGTCTCGTTGAGGGCTAGCGTGCAGAATTGACAAAAATGTTCCATGTCGATCGGCTTTTGTTTTATGCAAAAAGTTGTCAGAAGTATATCGTGTTTGGTATCAAATGAAAGGTCTCGGAGTGGGCTAGCGTGCAGAATTGACAAAAATGTACTATGTCGATCGGCTTTTGTTTTTTGCAAAAGGTTGTCACAAGTATATAGTGTTTGGTATCAAATAAAAAATCTGGGTATAGGCTAGCGTGCAGATATGATAAAAATGTTTCATGTTGATCGACTTTTGTTTAATGCAGAAAGTTGTCAGAAGTATGTCGTGTATGGTATCAAATGAAAGGTCTCGGTGAGAGTTGGGGTACATAAATGACAAAAATGTTTCATGTCGACCGGCTTTTGTTTTTTGCAAAATATTATTAGAAGTATATCGTGTTTGCAATCTAATGAAAAGTCTCGGTGAGACCTGACGTGCAAATATGAAATAATTGTTTCATGTCGATCGGCATTTGTTTTTTGCACTGACAGCGGAGCTCTAGGGAATGCTCGGTGTAGCCGAGAATTCGCTAGTCCTATATACTAAACGATTAGATTCACTATCTATCTATCTATAGATTCATCACGAGCATCGAGTAACTTTTGTAATCGCCTACAGCTTGAACCAAGCAAGTGATTGTTATGATTTTTTTTTAATATGTGGGGGCTAATGAGATCTGGTGCCTTTTGGGTGTCTCATATTTTTACTATTAGTAGTTTTCGTGTAAAAAATTAAAACTTTGCACAAATGCTGCCTTAAAACAATGGATCCCAGAGGCCATGTCTAACTTTAAGAAGAATCACGCCGTCATCCGTCACTTTTGACAATCTGCCTATGAACTTTAAATGATTATATCTTTTAATAGAACATTGATATCAAAGATTTAAAAACAGTATCTTGAATAATAGACTTGAGCAAATGTGTTACAACTAATTTAAGTTTTAAACATAACGTATTTAATTATTATAAATTTTGACGTTTCCAATGTCAAAAGTCAATGTTGCCGAATGTGTGATGAAGTAACTAAATTAAAACCAAATATTCCTAAACTAACTTCACTGAAGACGGTGGCAGTTGTATTAGGGTTGACAATATTAATTTATAAATTTAAAAATTAACTACTAGTTTTTAATGCAAACAGTGTTGCCAAATTATAAAGTAACTAAATAAAAATCAAATATTTGGTATCAAAAGTAAGAAAACCATAAGAGCCGGTTTTGAAATGACAAAAAAAATGTGTCATGTCGATCTGCATTTGTTTTTCGCAAAAAGTTGTTAGAAGTAGGTCGTCCTTGGGTTTTAAGGAAACGACACAATACAGACTGGTGTGAACGAATGACAAAAATGTTCTACGTAGATTAGAATTTGTTTTTTGCTTAATGTTGTCAGAAAAATGTCATGTTTGGGTATTTTCAAATTACAAAAGTCAATGTTGCCAAATGTTTAATAAAGTAACTAAACAAAGAACAAATATTCCCAAATGAAAGGTTACTGAAGACAGTGAATGTTATATTAGGCTAGGTCACGATGAGGGCTAGCGTGCAAAATGAACAAAAATGTTCTATATCGAACGGCTTTTGTTTATTAGAAAAAGTTGTGAGAAGTATGTGGTGTTTGGTATCAAATGAAAAGGCTCGATAAGGGCTGGCGTGTAGAATTAACAAAAAGGTCAATGATGATCGGCTTCAGTTTTTTGCAAAAATTTCTCAAAGATATGTCGAGTTTGGTCTCAAATAAAAGGCCTCGTTGAGGGCTAGCGTGCACAATTGACAAAAATGTTCCATGTCGATCGGCTTTTGTTTTATGCAAAAAGTTGTCAGAAGTATGTCGTGTTTGGTATCAAATGAAAGGTCTCGGAGAGGGCTAGCCAGCAGAATTGACAAAAATATACTATGTCGATCGGTTTTTGTTTTTTGCAAAAAGTTGTCAGAAGTGTATTGTGTTTGGTATCAAATGAAAGGTTTCAATGAGGGCTGATGTGCAGAATTAACAAAAATTGTCAATGTCGATCGGCTTTTGTTTTTTGCAAAAGGTTGTCACAAGTATATATTGTTTGGCATCAAATGAAAAGTCTCGGTGTGGGCTAGCGTGCAGATATGATAAAAAATGTTTCATGTCGACCGGCTTTTGTTTTTTGCAAAATATTATTAGCAGTATATCGTGTTTGCAATCTAATAAAAGGTCTCGGTGAGGCCTGACGTGCAAATATGAAATAATTGTTTCATGTCGATGGGCATTTATTTTTTTCACTGAAAGCGGAGCTCTAGGGAATGCTCGGCGTAACCGAGAATTCGCTAGTCCTATATACTAAAAGGCATGTGTCCTAATCTATATTTATTTTCATCATGACGATCGCCAAATTTTCGGACAAACCTACAGCCTTAACCATTTATGAAATTGTTATGTATAATAATATCAAGTTGTAGAGAATGATGCGTAGGTGTGCCTTTTTGGTGTTACATATTTTGACGTCGAGCAGTTTTTGCGTAAATTAAAAAAACCACACACTTTTTTCATTTTGAAACAAAAAATTCTACAAGGATCCTAGTAGCCATGTCTAAATTTAAAAAGAAACAACCTGTCATCTGTCACTTATAACAATCAGTCTATGAAATTTAAATGATTGTATTTTCAAATAGAACATTGATATTATAGAAGTGAATAAAGTATCATGATTAATAATCTTGAGCAAAAGTGTTACAACTAATTTAAGTTTAAAAAAAACGTATTTAATTAATATAAATTTTGATGTTTTCAATGTCAAAAGTCAATGTTGCCAAATGTATGATGAAATAACTAAATTAAAACCAAATATTCCTAAACTAACTTCACTGAAGACGGTGGCAGTTGTATTAGGGTTGACAATATTAATTTATAAATTTAAAAATTAACTACTATTTTTTAATACAAACAGTGCTGCCAAATTATAAAGTAACTAAATAAAAATCAAATATTCCTAAATAAAATAAATTGAATACTTTGCTGTTTGTTTTTAAAGGAAAGGAAACCATAAGGGCCAGTTTTAAAATGACAAAAAAAATGTGTCATGACGATCTGCATTTGTTTTTCGTAAAAAAATTGTTAGAAGTAGGTCGTCCTTGGGTTTTAAGGAAACAACACAATACGGACTGTTGTGCACGAATGACAAAAATGTTCTACGTAGATTAGAATTTGTTTTTTGCTTAATGTTGTCAGAAAAATGTCGTGTTTGGGTATTTTCGAATTACATAAGACAATATTGCCAAATGTTTAATAAAGTAACTAAACAAAGAATAAAATATTCCCAAATAAACAATACTGAAGACCGTGAATGTTATATTAGGCTAGGTCACAATGAGGGCTAGCGTGCAAAATGAACAAAAATGTTCTATATCGAACGGCTTTTGTTTTTTGGAAAAAGTTGTGAGAAGTATGTGGTTTGCGGTATCAAATGAAAAGGCTCGATAAGGGCTGGCTTGTAGAATTAACAAAAAAGGTCAATGTTGATCGGCTTTTGTTTTTGGAAAAATTTCTCAAAGGTATGTCGAGTTTAGTCTCAAATGAAAGGTCACGTTGAGGGCTAGCGAGCAGAATTGACAAAAATGTTCCATGTTGATCGGCTTTTGTTTTATGCATAAAGTTGTCAGAAGGATGTCGTGTTTGGTATCAAATGAAAGGTCTCGGATAGGGCTAGCGTGCAGAATTGACAAAAAAGTGCTACGTCGATCGGTATTTGTTTTTTGCAAAAAGTTATCAGAAGTGTGGGGTTGTTTGGTACCAAATGAAAGGTTTCAATGAAGGCTGGTGTGCAGAATTAACGAAAATGGTCAATGTCGATTGGTTTTTGTTTTTTTTCAAAAGGTTGAACTGACAGCGGAGCTCTAGGGAATGCTCGGCGTAGCCGAGAATTCGCTAGTATTGTACTAATTATGAACTAATTTTGTCCACTTTTTAAAAATTTTGAACTGCAAAAGGACTGGTAAAAAGGGGCATCGCATTGTGCGGGTGCTGAGTAGATATCAAACTAGCACCCAACTTACTCTCAAGACTGTATGGATTTAAAAAAAAGACATTCATAATTTTGCACTAATTATGTGTTCGCAAATAACAACATTCAAAATCGGAACTAACTATTTTTAAACGTTTTCGGACCAGGACTAAAGAAACGTTCACCGCAAGTCCCATAAAACAAGTCCCTTTTATTTATCGCAGCCCATATAAATACTATTCGGAATATACATACCAACTATATAACATGCATGCATGCTTCCGCGATTTTTCTACGTTAATCGTGATAACTACATACGGTGGAGGTACTATTGAGTTGCCGGCAACTGATGGTTCGTTTGCCGATACATTTAATTGCATTTTAGGCGTGCGTGCATTTTATGTGTGTGTGTGTGTGTGTCTTTTATGTTTATACTACAACGAATTTTTGCTTCATACGCACTCATATAGGCCGGCAGAAAATAATGCAAAATTTTCACATAATTGTTCGAGTTATTTTCTTACGGTGATGTTTCGTATATACAAGGGTCTTTTATGCAAGATTTTTAGTTGAAAGCGAATTTATCGTTTAAACTAATTTTTCAATATGCTTTGCACAGTTGTTAGACCAGTTCAATTAAATTATATATTAATTAATAATGTTTTAATAAAATATAAAAATGAACTGGTATACAATGGTAAATTAATATCAGAAACAAGTGAGAAGTGGAAACGAGTTTCAGAAAAAACTAATAAATCGGTTGCTTCACTGTACGCCTACATTTGGAGAAATACAGGTGGAATCAAAGATGTTTTAATTCCACATTCTGCTGAATCTGAAATAAATCCTGCATTACCAGATACAGGTGAAAATTATTCGTCCGAACCTGAAGAAAATTCGGATCTTGAGGATGCAATATATTTGTACTTGAGTAAATCAGAAATAGACAATAATTTAGAAACAAAACCATGCAAAAAGTATACTATTACACTATAATACTAATTGATTTTCAATAATTCACCTATTAAATATAATAACATTATTACAAATTTTATTTAAATTAAATCCACATTTACAGAATTTACAAAATTTTGTAATTTAATAAAAAATATCATTCTCATGGAAAAAACGACAGCTCGGGTCAAAAATGTCATTTTTTTTGTTACTAGACAACAATTATGCATAATTTTTTTTAAATAAATTCATGGCTCTTATTACCTATATTACTTATGATTATTTTACGTCATTTCCACCCAATCAGAATGCTTCATTTGATGGGGGTAGGCCGTATTTTAGTGAAGAAATTTGATAAAATCACACTAGTGTCGTCATGGTTACATTTTGTTGATATGAAAATTTATACGTTTGAAACGTCAAAAAATACAGTGATACGTGAAGAAATTGACTGAGAATATGATTCGGAGACAAGAATGTCTATTTAGAATCAATTTAATTAATTTTGTGAAAGTCGTAAATATCGGCAACGACTACAGAAAAAGATATTGCAAACATTTTAAAGGATTGGACATTTAATATGCGGTAGAAAAATGAAGAAGATTATAAATAATCTGTGGTAAAAACATTATGGAATTTGTAATTTGTGACGTAAGAATATGTATTCTCTTGTAAAAATATAAGTACGAAATAAATGTGTTATTTACTTGTATTTTTTGTCATTCGTAAAATAATTAAGCAAATATAATTCGAGCTAAGAAGTTAATAGGTAAAATTTACTCTAATTCCTGCGAAGTAACGACAACTCGGCTCAAGAATGACTTATTTTTGACACTCGTTTGTTTGTTACTTCGCAACAATTCGTAAATTTTTCAAATAAATTCTTGGATCTTATTATATTACTTATGAAAAAAAAAAAAAGTGAAAATGAACAAGATGTTTCCATAACATCATATGAACACCGCAAGTCCCATAAAACTTTATAAGAGCCAATCGGCTTTTCCTAAAATGAGTTTCATATATCTATGCTTCTACTACACCTGTTTTTTCCGTCGAATTTCGCTTGGAGTGGCCGCCATTTTGAATTGAAAAATGTCAATAATCTAGATAAATATCAATTTCAGGTGAATTATTATTGTTACAAAAATTGTTAAGGACTATATTTTAAACATTTGTTTGAATTTGTTTTTAAATTTTTAATATTCAAAAACTTTTAAATTTCCAAAAATAACAGGTAGGGGAGAGGTGATCGTGGGTAAATTGTATTTTCGATTTTTTGACGAAACCATTATGCGGAGTTATAGTTATGAAAAAGTTGTGGCCGATAATAAAAAAGAAACAGGTTTACTCCTCCTAAACTGTCATTTATTAAAAAATTATATCTATGCAAATAATAAAAATTAGGAAACAATTTGTAACAATAATTTTGAAGTGAAACCCGTATTTACCAGTATAAATTTCAAACCTAAGTGAAATGTGGTGTTAGCATTGAAATTTCTCTGGACTTTGATTTAGCGTAAACCTCGAAAAACTATTTGACTGGACTAAAATGGTGGACTTTCAAACTATTAAAATTATGTATATTTGACAAATGTTATTCGTGTTGCTATGGTAGTATTATTTATTTATTTTTTAATCTCGCTGGGAGAAAAATTTTTATTCCCTCAAAAGTACTACATTATTTCCGGAAGTGTAAACATTACTTATTTCGTTTAATTTGTTTTCTTCTATTCTCCACAAGTGAACCAAAAAGACAACGTTTGCGTAACAGAAACTATAATGTATTTACACTTGATAAATGGCAAAAATTAATAAGTCAAAAGTAAAATGAACAAAAAATCAAGTGTGCATTTCAATTCAATTATCACAAAATTTATAATTTATCAGACAGAGCTGACGAGTTGACCAGTACATTTGGTGTTCACGTGTCACCCAATCCCTGATCGCTCGCATTGCTGTGCTTCTGGTTCTGGTCCAATGAGTGCCCTGTCTGAGCCCTCACGAGCCAGAGAGTCAGCTTCTTCATTCCCCTCAATGCCTTGGTGACCTGGTACCCACATAATCTTAACGAAGTTACCCTTAGCGAGCTCGTCCAGTGTTTTTCTACACTTAAAGACTAACTTTGAGTCTACTGTATCGTTGTCGAGAGCCTTGAGAGCCGCTTGACTGTCCGAGCAGATATATATATATATATATATATATATATATATATATATATATATATATATATGTGCTTACCACGGTAAGCCCTTTTGATATTTTCTTGGCAACAAATCAGAATTGCAAAGATCTCCGCCTGAAAAACAGAAGAATTTAGACCTAGTGAGAAGGACATCCTTGCTCTAGGTGATTCTCCGTAGACACCTGCACCAGCTCCTCTTTCGGTTAGAGACCCGTCGGTAAACCATACTAGTCCCTGTGGTTGAAATAGAGCTTGGGCGTTATTTTCCCAAGATTCCCTAGAAAAAGGTAATATGGAGTAATATTTGTCAAAGATGTACACTGGGGGCATGTAATCACTCTCAGATTTGAGAATGAGAGAAGATTCTGTCAAAGTGGACAGAATCTTGCTATGTCCCTCTGTGTTATTCCTGGTGATCCACTGGTTAGTGTGTTTTAATCTCAATGCAGCAGCCATAGCTTCTCTTTGCACACTGAGATGCAGTGGTGGAAGATTTAGCAAGGCCTCCATTGCTGCCGTTGGTGTTGTTCTCATTGCCCCGGTAATACCTAGACAAGCTATTCTTTGGATGTGATTTAGTGAAGCCCTAACTGTAGAAACGGACGTTCTGGGCCACCAAACCACAGCCAAGTAAGTAACTACAGGTCTAACCAACGCACAGTACAGCCAGAAAGCTATATATGGTTTTATTCCCCATGTCTTACCTAAGGTTCGTCTGCACGACCACCAAATTGCGCATGACTTCCTGACAACTGCTTCTACATGCTCTTTCCATGTCAGTTTAGAGTTTAGGATGACACCTAGATACTTCACTGACTGTGAGAGTTGTAGCGGTTGACCGAAGGGGATGAGGTTTGGAATACCAATATTCCTCTTGTTTGTGAACAGAACTAGCTCAGTCTTCGTGGGATTGACTGATAACCCATTCTGTCGGCACCAGTTCTCTACAACATTTAGAGCCCGCTGGGTGAGCTCATATATAGTGTTTGAAAACTTACCAATAACTAGAATAGCTAAGTCATCAGCGTATCCTTGTGTATAAAATCCTAGCTCATTAAGAGCTGTTATAAGACTGTCAATTACTAAGCACCATAGCAGAGGAGATAATACTCCTCCTTGTGGGCAGCCTCCATTGACGTCAATGTCGACTCTGATGTCTCTCCGGGTGGTTGTTGCTTTGCGTCGCGTGAGCATGGAGCGTATCCATTCCACTAGTGTGGGTGCAATACCTCTAGCCGCAGCTGCTGCGCAAATGGATTCAGAAGAGGTGTTATCAAAAGCACCCTCGATGTCCAGAAACGTGCCCAGAGCCAGCTCTCTATCCGTGAGCACCGTCTCCACTCTTTTTACCAAGTGGTGAAGGGCCGTTTCGGTAGATTTACCGGTCTAGTATGCGTGCTGGTTGCTGTGAAATGGTACTCGTTGTAGGACCCCGTCACGTAAGTGCCTGTCAATCAGTCTTTCCAGGGTCTTCAATAGAAACGAGGTTAGGCTGATTGGACGAAAAGATTTTGCTTGGTCGTACTTGGTACGCCCTGGTTTTGGTATAAGAACGACTTTGACGTCCCTCCAAGACATAGGAATATATCTGTGGGCTAGACAAAATCTAAATATCTTACATAACGGTCCAGCAATTGATGCTAGCCCATTCTGCAGTAAAGCTGGAAAAATATTATCTTTTCCTTGTGGATTTATAGGGGGCGAAAGTATTAATAGCCCAACGCACCTTATTATAGCTTACCACTTCAGATGCGATCCTCCAGTCCTCTCGCGAAGCTCTGTGTCTCACCTCTGTATTTGTGGTAGAAGTATCGCTGACGGTTGAACCGGGGAAATGCGTTTCAAGTAAAACTTTCAACGTTTCTTTATCAGACGTAGTGTAGTCGCCGTTTGGAACATGCACATAGTCTAGTTTTCCTCTGGGGTCCTTTGAAAGAGACTTTTGAAGCCTCGCCGCCCGTGGCATGGATTTTCGAGCAGAAAGATCTCCTCTCCCTCTTGGAGTCCCTGATGATCTTCTTGTATCTGCGTTGAGCCTGTCTGAAACCTTCCCAATCTGCAGGTAAGTTAGATCTTGTCGCCTTATTGAAAAGACGACGTATTTCCCTGCGGAGTTGCGCAAGTTGGTTGTTCCACCATGGTACTCCGCTTGTCAATTTCCTCGTTTTAAGGGGGCAGTTGTCTTCATAAGAAGTTAAAATGGCCCTTTGGAAGTGCTCTAAAGCCATTTCAAGGTCTTCTATGGTTTTCAGGCTAACTGGGACTCCACGCATTCTCCCCGACAGATCCTCTCTAAAAGAGTCCCAATCAGTGAGTCGCGGGTTCCTGTAAGTCGATGGTTCTGGCTCGGCTGCCTGCAATCTGAAACAGATATGTCTGTGATCAGATAGAGACGGCTCTGTTGACACATGCCAGTCTACTATATCACGTGATATTCTCGGAGAGCATAAGGTGATATCCAAAGTTTCACTCCTTGTACGAGTGACGAAGGTGTGACGACTGCCGCGTTTTAGAATTTCTAAATCCGTTGTTAATAGGTACTCGAGAAGGGCCTGTCCTCTAGGGTTTATGTCCGTACTCCCCCACGTTGTGTGGTGCGAGTTAGCGTCACATCCCACAAGAAGACCTAGCCTCTTGACTCGACAGTACTCTATCAGTGCAACCAGTTTCTCTGAAGGTGGCGGTGTTGGTGAGTCATATGGGAGGTAAGCGGAGCACAGGACGACCTCTCGTTTTATATCTCCCTCCATATATTGAATCAGGACGGCCACCAGGTCCCTGAAACAGAAATTGGGCACCAAGGTCGCATTAATATGTTTTGCAACAAAAACGCATGTCCTTGGTCGTTCTTCATCAGTGCAGTAAAAAGCTGTACCAATTTTGTTATCTATACCTTTGATTTGACCCTTGTACGCCCATGGTTCTTAAATCAGTAGTATGTGTGTGTGCAACTTTGACAGCTGTCTGCTAATTACCGCAGAGGCAGCAGCGCAGTGTTGCAAGTTGATCTGAGTGAAGTACAGTCCTTTATTACCCATTGCTGGTTGACGGCTGTTCTCCCCTCGCCTTCTCGGGCTTTCCGAGCAGTTCTACAACCGCCCTGGTCATCCCAAAGAAGGGCCGTAGATCAATGGCCTCTAGAGCCTTGCAGGAGGCAGCATCCACTCCCAGAATAAGAAGCTGCCCCTTTGGAGCCTCCTCATTCCGGTCGTAAACCCGCCACTTCTCAACTACGAGTCCGTCGTTCTGTTTACCTAAATGGGCCAGAGCAGCTTTCGGTTCCTCAACAGGGCCCGGCAACCACACTGACACAATGGCATCGTTCGCGACATAATGACCACTGTGCCATTCAGCCCTCGGTACGATAGCTCACACCTTGGCTTTGGGTAGTTTATCGACCTACGCGTCTAGATCCGCCGTGTTTAGTTTTAAACAGGGGCACCTCGTGAAGGGTGGTAGCATAGGCTACCGCACGGACGGTCTTGGCATCCCCCAACGGTTCAGCCCTGGAGTCTTCCCGCTAAAGCGTTAAGACTCCTTACCCCCTTTAGTATTTTAGAGAAAGGTGTTTTTTTTTAAAGCATCTGCAAAGCTGCTATGAAAAAAGTGATTTATCATGTAGACATTTTTATTAGCATTGATAATAATATTTCGGAGTGTCAGTGTGAATGTGTTGCTGGGCAAGAACCCAATGCTCATTGCAAACACATAGTCGCAGTTCTTTTAGGTATTGAGAATTTTTGTTCCGAAAAAAAAATATTAATAGAAGAAACATGCACTAGCAAGTTACAATCTTTTCATAAGCCATCTATTAAATTTAACAAATCGCCGATAAAATCAGAAAACTTGAAAATGAAAACAAATATTGTAAATAATAAAAACGTATTTGATCCTAGACCAGTTCATTTAAGTAATTGTACTTCTTATAAAGATTATTTTACAAACATTTGTATAAATCATTGCGATAAGATGCCAATCATGCAAAGTTTTAAATCCGCAAACATTCAGGACATTGAAAATGATCATTCTTATATTTCAAATACGTATTTAATTGACCAACTCTTTGAATCAATGGGCCTGAAAGAATTGACGGATGAAAGAGTACGCGAAATAGAAAGAAGTACTCTTGGACAAACCAAAAATAAACAGTGGAGCTATGAAAGATCTTTCCGCATAACGCCTATTTCATTTAAAGATATTTGTTGCATGACTGGAAAAAGAAATATAGAGAAATTTGTAGAATCAATTTTAAATTAAAAAAAATATTTCCAAATCATTAAGCCACGGAATTAGACACGAAATATCTGCAATTGAAATGTATAAAAAGAAGACAGGCAATGAAGTATCTGAATGTGGTGTATTTGTTGTAGCAGATTTTTCTTTTTTATGTGCTACACCGGATGGTCTAGTAGGTGAAGGTATTGTATTAGAACTAAAATGCCCGTATACTCCTCAAGATATAAAGAAATATCACCTGTTACAGTACCCTACATTGAAATAGTGAATTCTAAACTTACTTTAAAAAAGAATCATAGGTATTAATTTCAATTTATGGGTCAGCTCCTTGCTATAAAACGAACGGTTTGTCATTTCGTTATTTTTACATTCGTAGATTTTGTATTAATAGAAATCGAAAGGAATGATAATTTTATTAATATTATGATAATAAAACTTCAAGCGTTCTTTGATGCACATATATATACTGCTTTAAAAAAAATATATTTATATAAAGTTTAGTTAAATAATGTATATGATACAAATCCTACATATTTTGTTCTTCTTCTTGTAGTTATAATCGTTATATTTAAATATTTTATAATTTTCTTTTGAGACTGAGATATACATTTTTGTTACGTTATTATTATGAATATTTTATTTGACTTTATTTTGTTATACATTGTTATTTACAATATTTCTTCGGAAATTACAAATCATACATATTGTAAAAAAAATGTTACTAGCAAGAGAAATATAATTTTTATTGAGAGGCTGGGAAAGAATTTTGTATGTTTTTATTAAACCAATTATTCTTTCGATATGTATTCGTTGTCTTGCAATTTTTCGATCTTTCTGGAGAACCAGACCAGGAAGTTGAGATTTTCCTTTTAAAAATGCAGGAATATTTACATGAACATCTTTTTCAGCAAATAAATCTTGCACATTAAATCCGCGGTCGGCCATAATGGAATATCCTGCTTGTAATTTTTCTTTTAATGTACTTCTCTCAATTATTTGTCGGTCACTAGTTGATCCTGCATACGCAGATGATACATATGAAATAAGTCCACCTGGAGTACAACCAACAACAACTTTTAAGGTATTGCGGTTTTTATAACTCGAAAATGAAGCTTGTTGACTTATTGGTTCCACAGGTTTCACAATTGGAAACTCTGTTCCATCAATTATTACTTTTGGTTTTGGAAAATTTGCTTTAAATATATCTGGCATATAATAATCAACAAGTTCTCTAGACGGCCATATATCAATTTCACCCCATTGCAATGCCATTAAATTAACCCAAGTGACAAATAAATTGGATACTGTGGCAGTGCTTATTTCAAAAAGACTACTCAATTCAAAATTAGTTTTATTTGTTCGCAATTTAATTAATGTTAAAAAAATGATCTTCTACTGAAATAGTAACATTTTTTCAATCTATATACTGAAGTTGATATATGTTGGGTCCTAAAGTTGTAAATACAAATTCAAATTTTTTGTATGTTTCAAGACCTCATTATTCACAAATTTATGTATTACAAACATTAAATTATTCCATGACGTTTGTGTCTCCTTATCTACTCTTCCACACAAATTTTCTTCCTCTTTCAAATCACTATTTGCTTCTATCTGTTGGTCAAGATTTACGCACAGGATATCATTATGAAAATCCAAAATCATCTCTTTGTCATCTGCACTTTTTGACTCTTCATATTCCAATGATAAATTTTTACAAATTCTTTTGTTAGTGTCTTTCTCCTCACTTGTACTAATTCTACATTCCTCTCCTTTCTTCACTCTTTTTTCATAAATTTTTAAAAATGGAACATCATCTCGTTTTTAAATTCGCCGAGTATTTTGAGTTCCTACGACAAAAGCACGTAATTTATAATATTAGTAGAGTATCTAGGCCCGTTCTACTCCAAATTGACCTTTGGACTTGCCATCGTATTTTTTTGCTTTGATTTCGCGCTCGCTACTTGCAGTGCCATCTATATGATAACGGTGGTCACATTTGGAACTATGATAAGGACTTTAAGAAATTTAAATTATAAGACAGTGCACGTGTAGAAAGGTGTGTAAACAGCACATGTACAAAAGGTTAGGGGGGTTAACGACATGTATTTGATAGCACACTTTAAGAAATTGTGAAATTATAAAAACATATTTGTATCCCGGTACAAGAATTTAATGTGTTTTCAGAAACAGCATATGTATGGAAAGGTTAGGGGTTAAGGATATATATTTGATTACAATTTTGAGTAAACTGTATATAAATGAAATTGCGTATGTGAATATTATCGTATGTTACAATGAACTGTGAACACACAATGATGAACGGTAAAATTATAAATATATATATATATATATATATATATATATATATATATATATATATTTATTTATTTATTTATTTGTACGTGTAAATATCTAGATATGCACAAGAATTACAAGGTGGAAAGCAGCGAAAATTGGGATGATAAAGCTGTAAGTCCCAGTTTTATAGCTTCTTTACCACCTTGCAAATACCGCAAATGTAGGGCAAAAAGAGCAGCAGCCAGCAGGAGCAGCAGCAGCAGCAGCCAGCAGGGCAGCAGCAGCCGCAGCAGCAGCAGGGGCAGACAGAAGCAGCCTAATATGGTAAATAGCAGTCAAAACTAGTATAATTGTGATTATCCTATTTATAATCCTGTAGTCAATGTATAACATAGAACTTTTCTTCTTAGCCCCACGACGACGTCGACGACGAAGAAGGAATTAAAATTTATGTATTATAAAAAATAAACTTTTTTAATATGTATATATTTATTTGATTTCTTAATCCTATTACATAATATATTTTATTAATACAAAAATTACATTAAATTACATTACATTTTTTTTTACATTTAGAACAATCTTTTATTAAAATATTTGCAGACCAAATATAATCGTCATCTTCAATATGATTTTTACATATTCTATAACTTTGAAATACTTTATTATTTTGCCATTCTATAGGAAATCTGTTCCAGTTGCTTTCTATTTCAGATGATGTGTATACCATAAAAAATTCCATAGGTAACAAATGTATATCTTCAGTACATACATTATTTAAAGATTCATAATTATTATATACTGAACGAAATGCATTGTACTTATTAAATCGTAAGTGAAATATTTCTACTAAGTTTATTGCATTTTGTGTTGCACAGTTTGTTTTAAAATTACAAAAATTTGTATTAATTTGAAAATCTTGTAGTAATGGTTCCAAATTTATAACATCACAGTTTAATACATTTTTTAACCACATTTTATTTTCTTCACCCCATACATAAACTTGTAATATTTTAAAATCATTTATTATATTTTGTAAAACTTCTTTTCACTTAGAGTACAAAATATCACCTGAAGTCCAACGAAGATTAGGAGTATTTTGTTCTTGTAGTTTAATAATTTTTTTGCTGTTGTTGCTTAATGATAAAATTGAAAATGGTTTTTTAAAAATTACTTTTTTATATTCATTTGTACTTATTTTTAACACTGCAAATTCTTTGCATAATCGATTTCTTTTACTGTATTTATATTCTTTAAAATCAGCTACAGCAACAGTCGACAAAAAAGTACTCATGTTTTCTGCAATGTTTTCTTGCGTGCAGTACGGAAAACTGTATGTATATTCTGCAAAGCACAGTATTTATAGGAGTAAAGTAGCTGTTATGATTGTTTTGTACTAAACAATTTCATCTTTGTGAATCCAACTATTATGAGTATTATCAAATCCCAACTATTTTACAAGTATTTTATTATTTTGCTTTTTCAAAATTTTTTCTACTAAATAAACATTAGAGTGTTTCACTTTTTGTAATTCTTGTTCATAAAATGCACCATCAATTAATTGACCAAATTTATCCTGCAGTATATACGTAATAGAATTTGTTAACTTCACATTTTTTACAGTAAATATTTCATTTGACCAATTTGGCATATAACCTTTAGCAAAAATTCCTCGATATTTACTGATACGCACGTTATCATTTATTTGAAATTTAGGTTTTTTATTTCAAACAATTTTAATTTTTTTTTTTTAGGTTTAAGGCATCGGCTGCCAGGGCCATTAGCCTATTTAACTGGTACAGAGTACAGTATTCTGCACAGGTAAGTACAATCACAGTTAAAAGATTTGATAACGTATTATTATTATTTTCAGACGATCACAACATGTTAAAAGAAATCCGGTAAGTATAGTATCACAGTAAGTATCACAAGTTGGTTCCTCCAGAGAGGTGCAATTAAAAACACAAGTTAAAATATTATTATTATTATTTTTCAGGACAGTCACAACATATTAAAATGATTAGTTAAAATCTTTCAGGTAAGTAACTTCGTCATTTGTTAATATAAAATAATAAATAGATAAAATAAAAAAATCTCAAAAAATTACACACTGCCATATAGGCCGATTGCCTTTAAAAACCTAAGTATATTTCTCAGTTTCCTAGGATCTTGAAGTAGACTTGAAATATCAGGATCTATTTCGTATATCCTACGGATTGGGTCATACTGTTGACACGCTACCAGGATGTGGTGCACGGTAAGTGTGACTCCACAGTTGACACATAGAGGAGCATTACCCCGACTGAGTCGGTACCCGTGTGTCAAATATGTATGACCCATCCTCAGACGATGGATCTTGACGAGATCCCGTCTTTCAAGATCGCTAGGTAACACGGTAGGTGCAACAGAAGGCTTATTGGTTCTCATATGGTTCTGAACTGCATCCCAGTGTCGTTGCCATAACTTGGTCACCTCTCTCTTTAGCTTCGCGGCAATGTCTGAAGCTGGAACTAGTTCTACATCAGCAGAGTCGTTGTTAGCAGCAAGACGGGCTGCCTCATCAGCCATCTCATTGAGACATCCTTCCCCACATCATGAAGATGTTTCATGAGGGACAGGATGCTCTGTATTATTGGGTCAACGGAAAAGGTATTTGAGATGGCCTGAAGAACGCTCAAAGAATCGCTAACTACGAGGAAGCGTGAAGTGGATGCTTCAAACTCGCAGTAGCGTAGTGCCTGCAGGACTGCGTATGACTCTGCTGAATAAACTGAATAGAGAGGGGGTAGTGACCAAGAGTGTGCGGTGTTATTCACGGCAAATGCGCAACCGACACCTAGATGAGTTTTTGAACCATCTGTGTAAATCACAACAGTTTCCCTATACTTGTCCAGGATGTCGAGGAAATGTGAGCGTATGAGAACAGGTGGCGTGTTCTCTTTATCGAACCTTGTCAAAGCAAGGTTCGTTTGGTGCTCTGGTATGAGCCATGGCGGTACTTCACATTCTCCGACTGAGTTCGTAGGAGGAAGACGAAACTCAATGGCATCTAGAATTTCTCTAGCCCGGACAAATAAGGGTTTGGTAGTGATTTTTCTTCTGTTGCACCTGTCACCGAAAAGTACTACATGGTTTTTATGACCTGGCAACGAGTGTATCTTGTAAATATACAGCAGTGTGAATTTCTTTCTCCGAATGTCAAGTGGCGTCAGTCCTGATTCCGCACAAAGGTTTAGCGTTGGGGTACTAGGAAACGCTCCAAGAGCGTACCTAAGAGCTTGGTTGTGTATGGGGTCTAGTCTGCTAAGGGTTATTCGCTTAGCGGACGCATACACTACACACCCATAATCAATCTTGGATAGGATTAGAGATTGATACAACCTAATAAGCATCTTAGGTTCTGCCCCCCATCTAGTACCTGCTAACATTTTTAAAATATTGAGCGCTTTAAGGCAGTTTGCCCTGAGCTGCTCAATGTGCGGTTTCCAGGTGAGTCTGGGGTCGAAAGTTAAACCAAGGAATCTAACGTTATTGACATCCCGGATTGGAGAACCCCTGATAAACAGGAGTGGCCCGTAGTGTGGTCGATTGAGTCGACAGAAGTGCATGCATTGGGTTTTAGGTTGTGAAAACTTAAACCCTAGTTCATCAGCATTGCGGGTGATGGTGTTGATGGCAGTTTGCAGTGTTCTGTTGATGACTCCCATTTAACTGGTAGAGCAGAATATGGTGAGATCATCAACGTAGAGGCAGATTCCCACACTGTCACTAACTGCTGAAACTAGGGCATTTACCGCTATGGCAAAAAGTGTAACGCTTAGAGTCGAGCCTTGTAGTACTCCGTTCTCCTGTACTCGGAGAGAGGACATGGACGTACCGACCCGAACTCTAAAGCTGCGGTTACAGAGAAAAGATTTCACAACCTGCGGTAGAGAACCGTGGAAACGCCAATAATGCAACTTCTTTAAGATCGCATACCGCCAAGTCATATCGTAAGCCTTCTTGAGGTCGAAGAACACCGTGACCAGGTGTTCTTTTTTGTTAAAAGCCGCTTGTACTGCGTCATCGAGATAAACAAGATGGTCAATTGTGGATTTGAATTTGCGAAAGCCGGCCTGGTGCTCCGAAAGTAGATTTCTGCTTTCCAGAATCCACGTCAACCGGTTATTGACCATTCTCTCGAATATCTTTCCAACGCAGGATGTGAGGCTTATAGGTCTATGACTTGACGGTAGTACTGGATCTTTTCCGACCTTTGATATCGGAACAATGATGGCTTCCTTCCAATTCTCTGGATAAATACCTTCTTCGTACAACTTATTATACACTGAGAGTAAGTATCGATTGAATTCAAGGGTTAGGTGTTTAAGCATGTCGTTAGTGACCCTATCTGGTCCTGGAGAAGAAGATTTAGCTTGACTAAGCGCATGGTCCAGTTCGAAGAGCTGAAATTTTTCATTGTACGGAAGAGTACAAATAGTGGAGAAGTTTAACGGTATCTCTCTTTCAGCTTTACTGTGGACAAAAGCAGGCTCGTAGTTCGCTGAACTACTCGCCTCTTCGAACTGGTTTGCCATGATTTCGGTGATCGTGAGAGGATCACGCGTGTGAGTTTCTTCATCCAGCTTCAGACAGGTCACGCCTAACGAGCCGCCATGCCCTGCGATACGTTTAACCCTTGACCAGCATTCTTGCGTTGTAGTGGTGGAGGATATGCCAGACACATACTCATTCCACGACCTACGCTTACTCTCAAGTATACTACGTCGGGCTGTTGCCCTTGCTTTTTTGAAAACAATCAAGTTGTCTTGTGAAGGATACCTTTTGAATCGGTTGAAAGCCATCTTTTTTTTACGGACCAGCTCCTGAATCTCCTTGTTCCACCAGGGAACTGAGATTTTGTGGGTGGCCTGCCTACTCGCAGGGATGGCAGCGGAGGCTGCCGATAGAATAGCAGATGTCAGTTCTTCTACATTTAGACTATTATCATTCCACAGTGTTGGTATATTAAGGGATTGCTTAAACCTCAGCCAATCAGCTTTCGACGTGAGCCACCTGGCAGGAAACACTTGCTCGGATTTCGGAGAATCCGTAGTTATGACCAAAGGAAAATGGTCACTGCCATAAAGACTGCCAATTGCCTGCCAGGAATAACGTGTGGCTAAACAAGAAGACAGAATAGTGAGATCGATGCGTGAAAAATCCCTTGAGCGGGCATTAAAGTAGGTGAGCGACCCCGTGTTCATAAGAACAAGAGCGGGGTTATCGAGCAGGTTTTCCAAGATCTTTCCTCTTTGATCCGCACGACAGGAATCCCACAGGGGACTGTGCGCATTGAAGTCGCCCATGAGGATAAAGGGTCTTGGAAGCTGGCGAATGATGTCAAGAATGTCAGTCAAGTCCCAGTTAAATATTGGGAGATAAATGTTACACACTGTAACGTTAAAAGGGACTGACATTCTGACCGCAACAGCTTGGAAGTTGGAGTTGAGAGGAACCTGCTCGTAGTTTACGTCTTGCCTTATGAAGATGGCCACACCACCGTTGACCCGGATGAGAGGGTCAGCATCTTTTCTCACTATACTGTAGTTCTTGAGTGCGTAAGGTTGGCTGGGTCTAAAGTGCGTTTCCTGAAGACACACGCATATCGGGTTGAATTCCGATAGCAGCATCTTCAGGTCGCAGTAGTGGTAAATGCATCCCTTAATGTTCCACTGAATGATACAGTCACTGTCTCTTAATGTAGAAGAACTAGACATCTTGTATTAGAGTTTCTTTCGGCTTCCTCGCCATACCCTTCGGCCATCCCGGACCTCGCTTTTTAGGGCGTTTGGGGTTCTGGGATGATTGGGAAGTTTGTGAGGTGGTGGAGTAGACGGATGTGTCTCCGTCAGAAAGAGAATCTTCCCCTCCTTTAGTCCTCTTTCTTTTGTCCACCTCAGAGGGTGTTGGACTGGGTGCCCTTTTCGGGAGGGCACGAGGTAACTCTGCTCTTGGAAGAGCAAAGTTATCTCTGGTTTGAAATACAGATTTCAAAGCAGAGACTAACTGCGGCAAAAGTTCTTTCACGAGCGAAGATGTTATGGAATTATTTAAGGCAGGTTCTTTACTAGCTGCTGCCGCATAGCTCACTCCTTGATTAGGAGTTCGCACAACTACTTTGTTCCGTGCTTCAAAGTAAGAAATTTTTTCTCTCGTTTTAACTTCCTGTATTGCTGCTTCCTGTTTGAAAACAGGGCAATTTCGAGAGCGGGCGGAGTGGTTACTTTTACAGTTTATGCACCGTAAAGGTTCTTCACACTCACCCTCATGCAGCTCTATTCCGCAGGCACAAATCTGCGGATTGTTGCATGTTCGTGTCGTATGACCAAACCGCTGGCACTGGAAACACCGCATTGGTGCAGGGATGTACATACGAACTTTGAGGTTGTAATATGCAACGGTTATATTAGTCGGTAGCTTGGGGGTGTTAAACGTGAGAACGTGAGTTGGCGTGTCCACCAACAAACCATTCTCACGCCTCTTAATTCTCCGGACTTCAATTACGCCTTGGTCGCCTAAGTTTTCACAGATTTTCTCAACAGTACAATTGAGGAGATCATGACAGAAAATGACACCTTTACAGGAATTTAAAGTCTTGTGCGGTGTCACCTCTACCTCAAATGTACCTATTTTTTTGGTTTCAAGAAGCCGATTTGCCTGAGCAGACAATACTGTTTCTATAAAAAGACCTTCTCTTGTTTTTCTAACATTTTTAATGTTACCAACTATTCCAAATAGAGCTTTTTGAATAACAAAAGGACTAACTTTCTCGAATGACCCACTTAGTGTTTTGACGACCAGGAACCGAGGTGTGGACGACTTTTCCTGGCTCGTACTTATTTTTGCAGACATTGCCTCGATGGCAGCCTGTACTTTGGCAGCAGTGTTGTCTACAGTAGACTCTTTCTGTCCACTTGTTCCCGGTTGGGGAGTCTTGTTTGGTGACGAGGTTTTCTCCCCGGGAGCTTTTGACATGGCCCCTGATGCACCGTTTTTGCCGGACGGAGAACCGGTGGGCGGCTTTGGTTTACCTATACCCATATTAACAGAAATTCGGTCTCGGGTATCCCCACCCTTTACGGAGCCTCAAAAGGGACGCTAACGCCGCAAGCCGACGTAGCGCGAGGGCTTCCCCGAGACTATAGCCATCCCAAGGGGCAGCAGGGCCGGTCCACGGCAGAGATCATGAAAGCCGCCGCATGACTCCACGCACGCCCGCTTTCCGGTGATCCCACCACGTCCCCAAGAAAACTCACCCCCCAGCCTCAAACGGGATGGGAACCGATTGGCCACAGTTGGGTTAGACTGCGACCTCCCGTTTAGGTAAATCATGGGCCAAAGTAGTGTGTTGGGGCTTCCTCAACTACCAGGATTCCACTCTCTACCGACACGGGTCACCTGGCACGGTCAACACCCATGTAGGTATTGAAGAACAGATCTCGATACGATCGCCTACTAATCGCACGGTATGAAACGGTATGGCCCGTTAGTTCCCCCTCTGCTGGCAACAGAGGGGTACTAAGCCCCCCCACCACGACAAGGTGGGCCCGCGGGGGGGGGGGGAACAATTTTAATATGATTATATTCAGTATTTAAAAGTTTTTGCTCATTTTTCTTTGTTACATTAATTGGTTTCATTTTAATTATCCTATGTATTTTATTATTATATTCTGAAACAACAATTGGTAATAATTGTAACCATTTATATGAACCTTGCATACTAAATTTTCTCCACATTATATTTTTTAATGTGCGATTTACACGTTAACAATGGAAGCTTTTGGTGCTTGTTTTGCAAAATAATGATTAATATTATATTTTTCAGTCAATTGTTAAAATTTTTCATTTTTAAATTCTTTTCCTAAATCTGTGTGTAAATTTTTTGGAATACGATTACTTGATTCAAAAATTTTTTGCATTGCATTTGCTACTTCAATACTTGATTTATTTTTTTATAGGTTTTGCCCACACATATTTTGAAAATATATCAATAACTACAAGTATATATTTATATTTTTTATTTAAATTAGCATAGGCGTTCATTTCAACCAAATCAGCTTCAAATGTTTCATCTAATCCTTTTATAATAACACGTTTTCTTGTAAAATTTTTTCGTGCTGGCTTGTGTAGCTCATTAACTATATCTTGTTTTATTTTTGACATTTTACTGTTTACTTAGTTGTTGTAGTTGTATCATGAATGCGTAATTCTTTAAATATAATTTTTAAATCGTCTTTTATACTATTTATGTCGTTTGTTATATTTTTTATATTGTTTTGTATAGCATATATCACATTTTCAGCTTTTAACATATTGTCTTCAGCACTTTTATTATGCAAGTTTATTTTTTTTTTCTAATTCTTCTATTTTGTTAATATAATCTTCACTATCGCTATCGCTATTGTTACAAATCTGTAAGCTATGACGTCCAAACTTGTCAATAGACATTTTACTACTAATTATTTAAGATAAAGATATTATATTAGCCTCTTTCAATTCATAATTAAAGAAATAATTTCATTGTCAAGGTTATTGTTACCAGCGTTTTTAGATGCTATTATTTTTTTTAATTTTTCAACTAATTCATTAGGATCATCCCAATATTCATATTCTACAGGTTTATTATTATAATTTTTTAATAACATATTCAAACCTGAACCGGTTTTATCAGGAGTAGAGGTAGATGAATGCCTTTTAGGCATTAATAATGGTTTAATAATGCTTTTGTATTTAACTGATGTACTTCCCTTAAGTTGTCCTAATGGGTTATTGTCACGACGTGCAGCATTTGTAATATTTAATATTTTTTTATAATTATTTTCATCATCAGAATTGTAAATTTTTATAGGATTTTTTTTAAAACTAAGTTTGCATTAACCTTCAGTTCCTAAAAATTTTTCTTGATTTATATGTATATTTTGTTTTTTAAATTTAATTTCTTTATTGCCCATTAGAAATTTTTTTCTACTTCTATTAAAAGTAACACCGTATGTGTCATCCATATCTTTAGAATTTTTTTTGACGTCACTAATATATTTTTTAAGTTTGGATCAATATTAGAATTTAATTTTAAATTTTCATCAGTTTGAGTGCGAGTATATATGGATTTTTCAGACTAGTTCTAGTTTTTTGCTTTTTTTCTTGATCTTCTGTTTTGATTTGTTCAACCCTGTCCGCTTCTTCTTCTTCTTCCTCCTCCTTCTCTTCCTCCTCCTCTACCTCTTCCTGTTCCTCCTCCTCCTCCTCCTCCGGTTCATTTTTTGTTACATTTAATATATTAGTGTTTTGGTTTTTGTAGGTGATATATTATGTAAATTTTTACTAATTTCTGATAATTTTTTGGTTATAGGAATATATGTTTTTTCTAAATTAATTTCGTTTTCTATTTCACCACTTTTTATTAATTGCAATTTTCGTCGAATATTTGTTCTGGCTTTTATTAATTGTGTTTTTAAACTTTTATTAATATTCATTTTAATATAACAAATATATTTTTAAAAAATAACGTTATAGTTCTGAACAGCTTTGTATACTGCTCTGTATACAAATATACAGCTTTTATATACTTATATAATGATCAAATCCTTTACGATATCGTCCATTATTTATTATACATTCTATATTTATAACTAAAAATCCATAATTGTGATTCCAACAAGTAGCACACATTTTTTTAAATTGATCAAAAGTCATATCAGTCTCAACATGATCATTGTAAATATGTTTTAAATTTAAATCATCTTGTTTAAATAATATAAGCAAATTAGCATTATCACGAATTAAATGTTTTGGCAAACGTGCATATGTTTGACATAAATAAAAACAATCTACATATTTATGACGTCCCATAGAAAAATAAACTCTAATTATATCTTGTTTTTCGCAGGCAATATCATCGAATATAAAAATAGAATTATATTTTGCTTCATTTGGTTAAATTATATTCTCCCTATTATTATAAGCATAATATCCAATAGCTCGAATAGGTTTTAATAATTTTTCTAAATACAAATATTTTGGTTGAAAAAGAGAATTTGAATATATATAAATATTTTCAAAATGTAACCCTTTAGGATGTTCTAAAAGAGCGATTATAACATTTGTTTTACCACAACCAGAAGGACCACTTATAAGACAACGAATTGTTGAAGGAAGTAAAACACTATGGCGTGGGTTTTCTTTTGTTTCTTTAAAATCGTAATTTTTTACACTAAGTGTATCTTTTTGCTTTAAAATTTTCATTGTAACTAAAATGTAATACTATATATTACAATTTTATACCAAATACTATTTAGTTAAATGTAAAACACAGATGATTCAACATCGATTTCGACAACGACAAAATCATTTAAGAAAAAAAATTGGTGGTGGTATATTAAATACAGTTATTAATAAACTTCCTGTTGAACTTCATATACCTGGCTATAATTATTGTGGCCCCGGTACAAAACTACAAAAACGACTATCACGTGGGGATCAAGGTGTTAATTTATTAGACGAGGCTTGTAAAGTTCATGATATTACATATTCTAAAAGCAATAATTTGGAAGATCGTCATAAAGCTGATATAATATTATCAAATAAAGCATCTCAAAGGTTTCATTCGAAAGACGCTTCTATAAAGGAAAAATTGGCGGCTTTAGGTGTGTCAGCTGCAATGAAATCAAAAGTTAAATTAGGTGCTGGTACTAAAAATATAAAAAAACATCAGCTTGGTAAAAAACATAAAAAAAGCAGCTAAGTTTCAAAAATGAAATAAAACGTATTCAATCTACATTAAACAACAATGAGTCTAACAATAAAAATATTAAAATTGCTTTGAAAGAATTTAAAAAAAATAAAAAAATATTACGTAAACCAAGAATAATATCAGTGCCGAAGAAAGGTGGTGTGTTACCACTTATACCAATATTTGCAGGGTTAAGTGCATTAGGAACATTAGCTGGGGGTGCTGCCGGTATTGCCAAAGCCATAAATGATGCTAAATTTGCAAATAAACTACTAACTGAAAACCAACGTCATAATAAAAATATGGAAGCAATCGCTTTAGGAAAAGGTTTATATTTACAACCGTATAAAAAAGGATTAGGTTTATGTCTATCAAAATTGCCGCATTCTTCTTCTTCTTCAAAAAAAACAATACAAAAAAACTGTTAAAAAGCTACCAAAACATGCTCTTTCTAATATTGAGTTGTTAAAATATGTAAAAATTTTAAAAATTCCAAATTTTAGAGGAGTTTTTATGAGAAACAATTTACCTAAATATATTAATTATTCTGAATGCGGAATAATTAACTTGAACAATTATAATAATGAAGGTACACATTGGGTTTCTTATAAAAAATTTGGTAAAAATGTGATATATTTTGATAGTTTTGGAAATTTAAAACCTCCAAAAGAAGTAATTAATTATTTTGGTAGCTGTAATATTAAATATAATTATAATCAATATCAATTATTTAATACTATTAATTGTGGACATCTTTGTTTAAAATTTTTATGTAATATTAATAATTTATAATAAAATTTTTATGTACTATTAATAATTTATAAATAAATTATCTACTGTTTAACCAAATATACTGATTTACCTTTTGTTTTTTCAAAAGTCAACATTTCTTTTAATATTGTTTTAAAATTCCAAAAATGGAAAGTTTCATTGTTAATAATAAAACACAATCTGTACCAAAAAGAATTATTCATCGTGAAATATTTGGTACTCATATATCTCCATCATATTGCAGAAAGAATGATGAATTAAGTAAAATTGCTAAACTTGAAAATGTTCAGATATTTTGTAAAGAAAATTTAATACGAAAAGAAACTATTTACGATAAGCAAATAAAAATTCTTACAAACTTAAATATTTTATCGCATACAAAAAGTAATAAACATAAGTAAAATGTGCAAATTGTTTATAAATAATTTAGTGTTAAACAAACAGCAATGTCGTACACATTTACGTTTTCTGGAAACAGCTTTCAATTAACAACAACAATATATCCGCCAATTCAACTAGACCCTAAATATGAATATGTAATAGGGTTAATAAATTTTGAATCTTTTAATTCAATACCAAATATTGATAGTAGAAATAATTGTTTTTATTATTATGAAGAAGTGGAAAAACGAAAAGAAATTCAAAAAATCGAAATTCCTGATGGATCGTATGAGCTTAAAGATATAAATACATATTTAAGAAAAAAGATGAAAAGAATTGATAAGAAAAATAAAAATAAATATAGCCCCATTACAATCGAAGCAAACAATAATACTTTAAAATGTGAAATGATATGTGATTATGAAGTGGATTTTACACAGCAAAATACAATAAGAGAACTATTGGGATTTGAAGAAAAAAAGTGTATTGAAAATAAATTTCACATATCTGAAAAACCTGTCAATATAATTAGAGTTAATGCTATTTGTGTAGAATGTAGCATAGTAACATGTTCTTATGATAATTCAAAACAAGTTCATAGAATTCACGAATTTTTTCCGAACGTTCCATCAGGATTTAAAATAATTGAAAATCCATTGAATGTTATATATTTACCTATAAATACAAATATAATAGATAAATAAATTTTTAAAACAAAATGGGAATAATATATAATAGACATGCTAAATCATATATAAGAAAAAAATATATTATTAAAGAAGTTAGTGTTAATCAAACACTGAAGCAATTAACAAGTGAAAATAAGAACTAATTAAAATCTTTAGGATTTAAAGTGTTATAATTATCAAAAATAAAACTCATAAATTTTTTTAAAAATTAATACTAAAAGAAGTAAACCAAAAAACACAAATAAAATAATTAGTTTAATAATTTATATTCATTTAAAATTTCGTACATCATTCTGCAAGTGTTCTAATTATATATATATTGTATAAAAAAAGAAAAAAATGACTGAAAATATTTTAAATATAAAGGAACGTGTTTATTTTGATGAAAACATACAAAGTCTAGAAACTCATACTTATCAACCGTATGCTTCAACTTTATTAAACAACAATGATGAAATAAGAATATCAATACAAAGGCAAGATTTATTTACATTGCCATCAAATAGTTTTATTTATATTGAAGGAGCATTATTAACTAATGAAAATACAGTCACCCAAACTGGAAAAATTATTAATAATGGAATAATGCATCTTTTCGACGAAATTCGTTATGAAATTGGTGGAATTGTAATAGAACGTATTCGAAATCCTGGAATTACAACAACATTGAAAGGTTACTGTTCATATTCTAAAAATGATTGTATTTCTTTACAAAATGCTTGCTGGTCACCAAAGGATTCTATTATTACTTTGAGTGATAAAACAAAAGGAACTTTTAATTTTTGCATACCACTTCGCATGATATTAGGATTTGCTGAAGATTATAAAAAAATAATTTTAAATATGCGTCAGGATTTAGTTCTTTTACGTAGTAGTACAGATAAAAATGCTATATATACAAGTAATGATAAAGAACAATTAAAAATAAATCTTACAAAAGTACAATGGCATGTACCCCATGTAACTGTTGGAGATCAAGAAAAATTAAAATTAATTAAATATATGGATAGTAACACTGAAGTTCAAATTCCATTTAGAAGTTGGGAATTACATGAGTATCCATCATTACCAAAAACTAATCGCAACACATGGGTTGTAAAAACAGCTACTCAATTGGAAAAACCAAGATTTATTATTTTTGGATTTCATACGAATCGTAAAAATATTATAAATAAAAATATGAGTGAATTTGACCATTGTGATTTAACTAATTTAAAAGTTGAATTGAATTCAAAAATTTTTCCATATGATAATTTAAATATAAACTTTGAAAATCATCAATGGTCTATTTTATATAACATGTTTGCACAATTTCAATCTGTTTATTATCAGAAAGATGATAACATACCCATTTTTACACTAGAAGAATTTATAACAAAATGTCCTATTGTTGTAATAAATACGCAACATCAAAATGAATTAATAAAATCTGGTGTAATCGATTTGAAAATAAATTTTGAAACAAATAAAACTATTCCTGACAACACCACTGCTTATTGTTTAATATTATATGATACAATTGTTAAATATACTCCTTTAACAAATACTGTATGAACAATGTAATTTTAAAATTATAACACAAATAAATATTATTTAACATAAATTAATTTATTTTTATTTATATATACAAAGTCAAATTTATACATTTATTAATTTATTTCCATTTCTTCTTTTCCTTCTTCTTCTTCTTCTTTTTCAGTATTGTCGTCTTCATCATCAGTTGATAGCGTTGCTGGTATTTGAATCTTTTCATACTCTTTATCCGGACTCCATTTTCTAACATGTTCACAATTTATACAATTATTGTGACCTGTTAAACGACATAATATTATGCATTGGTTAAAAACATCGCATGACCCTCCATCTAACTCTTCCTCGTCGTTAACATATCGAAATGAATTTAAAATCCACTTTTCGTATAATGTTCTTTGTTTTTCCTCCTCATTAGATGGTAAAATTTTAAAAATATTATGTATGTATTTATATTCACTTTCATTGTTGGTATCATGTAATATGTTATAATTATAATAATCAGTTGATGATCTTATAAATTCTATTTTAAATGAATGCACTTGTCCACAATATAATTCAATATAATATTTAAAAAAAATACATATTCCGTCTTCATCTTCAATAATCAAATCAAACATTCCATTTAATAATGGAGTTTTATATTTTAAAGGTAGAACAATTGCTTTATTTCTTGTTACAAACACTCCATTATTATTATTGAAATATATACCCGAAATATTATCAAAAATTATTTTTGTTAAATCATTTTTATTAGTAACACTACAGATAAACGTATGCATGTTTGAAAATTAAATATTTTAATATGTTACAAATTTATTCATTACATTTATTATACATATACCCCCACCATTTCTTATTCCACTTCCACTAATAATTGTGAACTAATAATTAATAAAGTATTTGTTACAATATTTGAATAATATAATAAAATTTCTTTAATAGCTATATTACATACATTATCATTACAATTATCAATTATATTATATATATTTTTATATATGTCAGTATCTTCCATTTGCAATGCTTCTTTTATTATATTATTATAATAATTATGCAAATTTAGTGAATTTAAATAATTTATTACTTTATTTATAATGTATGATAATTAAAATAAGTTATTGATACAATTATAACCTAAATAAATATCATTATTTTTAAATTCACTAATAATAATTTTATTGTTTTCAATACTATCAAAAAATAACTTGTGTTCATTAAAGTTATATGACTCTATATTTGAAGTACTATTTAAATGTGATACAATTAAATTATAACATGAAAGGAACTCATTCCATTCTTCTGTATTAAAACTTATTTTTTTTCCTAACTTTTTATTACATAAATTTATATTTATTTCAAAATTTTGTATAGGATTTATACCTACATATATAAATATATTATTGTCTAGAAAATATCGATGTTCCACAAGTAACTTTTTATAAGTTTGGTTTTGCATATTTTCTTGTTTGTTATTGTCATTGTCATTAATAATTTTATTATTTTTTTCTTCTGTAACTTCTTTATGTTTAGTAGAAGATTCAGATATCATAATTATGCAAATTTTTTGTAAGTCGTTTTCGAGGTATTGTAGTTTTTGAACGATGTGCAGACATTGTAGTACTTTTATGTGTCTAAAATTTTTTTATTATATTAAAATTTTATATAAATATCTATATATTTTATTACCTTCATTTTTTTTTCTTTTAATAATATAAAATATTAACAATTTAAAAAGTAGCAGGTTTAGTAAGCATGTACACACACAACCAAGATAACTTTTAAACTAATTTATTTAAAATATATTTTACATATTTATGTTATTATCTTATCAATTCCTATTAATTATAACCTTTTAACCTTATAACAAATATAAATTCTTTATCTAAAATATTACAACACAATTTATTTATGCTCAACAACATTTCTTGTTTTGCATTCACAAATACAGTAAGAAAATTTTCACAAATTCTGCATGCCATACCATCCAATTGTACTGTTGGTAAAACAAAGCATTTTAATGCACAACAATAATCTTTCTCTTCTTTGGATAATGATTGTAGCAACTTACTTATTGCAGGAGTAGCTGTTTCATTTTTAGACGTCTAAAAAATTTTTTTTATTAATACATATAAACTTATAAAATAATTTTATATTAGCGTCATTATAAAACAGCACAATTAACAAACATGCATGTGAATACTGTGGAAAATAATTTTAAACTAATTAATTTCAAAATGTTTATTCATATTTATTACTTATAATCTAATAACATTTGCCATTTCATCATTTTTATAGCACAACACTTTATATATTTACAATGGACGAACGAGTACACCATGTTTTAGTATTTTTCTCCCATTTTCTCCATATTGAACGAAGGTAATGTGTAGCCTACCGTTGTGACATACAGGACACTCCATGTTTCTGGTTGATGCTGGTGGATTATCTCTCAAAATCTCCCAACGATTATTGCAGGAAGTGCAATAATATTTCCAAATAGTCCAAGATGAGTCTGTTGAACGTGTACACGAAGACATACTTGTAGCGCGCTTCGACTCGCTGAGCGGAGTGTGAGATCTGGGGTTCAAATCCCAGTGACGACAAACTTCTAACCAAAAATAAATACCGCTGTATTTGGACTTCGGTCTGTTGGACAGTGTAAATTAAAATAAAATAAAATAGATGATTATATTTCACCGTCGTGAACTTGGTTTAACGACTGCATCAAATAATGGAATATGAAAACGATTTCGCTTTATATAAAGCAACTGGAACTGATATCCTACAGAATGGTAAAATAACAAAATATATTATGTAATAGGATTAAGAAATAAAATAAATATATATATTTTAAAAATGTTTATTTTTTTATAACATACATACAATTACAATATAAAAACAAAATTTACATATAATTTTTATTGTAATTTTTTTACAAATTCTAAATTTGCTGTATTATTAATTAGTCCTCGGTGAATTAGGTATACATTTTCTTCAGTGTCACTCGCAGCATCCTGGTTCATTTGTTCAAGATGTTCATCACTAATTGCGTTAAATCGTTGCCCCAAATAAATTCGAAAATCTTCTAAATACACCAAAATACAAACACCAAATTTTGTAGTAGTACGTTTTAACAATTTGATTTTATAAGGCTTGCCTATCGTTAAGGTATTAATACCCCTAACTTCTGCTTTTTTCGATAAACTTGTCATCGAAGAATATGCTGATGATGATGATGACGAAGAAGAAGAAGCCATTGTTGAATTATTGGTAGTAAAGATTAGTTAATTCTAGTCTTGTAACTACTTGTTAATGTGTGTACTGTTGTTACACATATATTTAGTTTCTGCTATTGGATTTATATATATTGTCTTATCTTGCTTATAGTTTTGATACCATATTTATAAATGTGGAATATTTTAATATTTTGTAACTAGTAAACAACACGTGCACAAAGGTTATAGGTTCACAATAACAGACTGATTTACAGTTATTTTAATAACATATTTATACTTGTGCACTCAAAGTTATAGGTTATTGTTGATAAACTAATTTTTTAATTCGTTTTAATATTTGATTTTATTAATTTAGATAAAAGATTTTATGCAAAATCTGCATTAATATAGACTCATTAAAACATTGTATATTAAAAAAGATAAACTAAATGGAATTGCTTTCGTAACAGTTTTTAAATATTCACTACATTCATATATAATATTATTTTTCAAAAAATATATATATATATCCATTTATATACTGAAAAACTCCGTCTATATCAGATGGTATACCGGGAAACAATGAATTTATTGTTCCACGATTTATAACAGAATTACTACATTTGTCAAGCTGTACTACATGAATATTATTAAAAAATATATAAGTTCGCCCCATATTAGTATGTACAGCAGCAATAATGTCTTTAATTTCTTTTGAAACTGAACTTCCTTTAGTAATTTTAAATATTTCTAACAATGGCCACTTAATATCATAAAAAGTATCATCATTTATTAGTACTATATTACCGTTTGGTTTACGGTATACAGCTGATACATTTTAAAAATTATTATTTAATGATGGTACCCAATCTTGTAAATAATAAGGTTTTGTATAACCATCCTCTAAAATATTTTTAATCCATACCCAATTATTATAAAATATTAATAAGTTATTATTAACAATTGAAAAATTTGTTATATTATTTAAATTACATAATTCTGGGTCTGATTCTGTTTGTTTTTTATCTATTTCTGTATTTGTTTTATTGTTGTTATTTGTGGGGGGGTGATAATGTTGTAAACGGGGTTGGAGAAGGAATTATATACCTTTTTCCATATAAGCTTTGTATTTTCTGAATATCGATTAAGTTCAATTTAAAACCAGAAATATTTTGATATAATACATTTCTGTGTAGGCTATACATAACAGAATTTTTGTTTTGTACATGTTCTAAAGCGGGGTTTATAATGACGTAAAGTAAGCGGTAACGTAAAGACGCAACGTATTCAGTAACGCAGATGTAAAGCAAGAAAATTTGTCTGATTTATAACCACCGAAGCCCGGTAACAGCTAGCCAATCGGAAGACGACATCTCGTTTATCAATTTCGTACTGACAGTCTTTAGATTTTACATTTAATTGAGGTTATTTATAAGATTTTTTTATAGTTTCATTGATAATGTAGAAAAAACTTACCTGTAGAATTCATTATTGCAGCTATATTTGCCCATATAGCATTTTTTTAAATATATTTAGACTCCTTACAGGACTTGTCATACAATATTTTATGTTGTTCTACAACTGCAATTAATTTTGAATCATCCATGATTCCTTTTTCAAATAAAATTATTGTAACCTAACCTGTGTATATCTGATAAACAACTGACAGTTTACAGGTACAAGTATAAAATACTGATTTCTTATTGGTCAGCGGTAAAGACGCAACGCAGAAAGATAAAAGTTGGCCATCTCTTGCGTTCCTTGCGTCCCGTTACTTTCTACGTTACCGCTTTATGAATCATCCCTAGCCATAGTGCGCGCTCATCTTTCTACGTTACCTACTGCGTCCGCGTTACCTCTTACTTTGCGTCATTATAAAGCGACCTTAAGCCCAATGCATGTCCTATTTCATGAACTAAAACTTCAAAAAATTTATATATTCTTTATCTTCTTTGGTATGTGATAATTTATAACTCCATTTTTCTACAGCATCCATATGAATATCAACAGAACTTTGGTATTGTTCAAGCGAAAATGAATGTGCTAAAACTTGTCCTGGGCCATCAAAATTATATGGGCAGTAATTATTTTTAAAATATGAATAATGTCGTATTCTACTCATTGAAATTATAATATTTGGATATATTGTGTATTAATAAATGTATTTTTCTATTATATTGTTTTTCTGTAAGTTTAACAGGTACAATAATATTTTTATTTTTTTCCCTTTTTTCTCTTCTTCAATTGTATACACATTTATTGATAATTTGTTCATGTCTTCAAATTTTCCAATATTTTTAATATGCATAGGAAAGTTCAATCCACTATATTGTAAAACGGTAGAAAAATGAGGATATGATGTAGTACGCTCTGAATGTTTTATAGTTGGATATAAAGCAGACACAACAGCCCAAAGAAAACAATAGTTATCAGCATTTTTAACATTTATAACAGCTCTTTTACTTTTTATGTCAGGTGGTAATTCTATATAACTATTACCTTTAATAGATTCATACTTATTTATGTTTACTTTTAAATAAAGAACTTTGTACAAGGCCCAACCAGAGTCTCGCTCTTGAAATTCTTCTAGTTTTCTTAATAATTTATCTTCAACGTTGATATTGTACCATTCTTTTGTGTTTGTAGTTTTGTCGATAACATTGTTAGCTGTTGTAAAATGTTTTATCTCCATTTTTCCAGTGTGCGGCAATATAAATTCGCAGCAAAATATTACATTTACTTTAATTATATATTGTAATAATTTTTTTTTTATTTTATTAGAAAATATTCTCTGCGCTGCTTGTAAAAAAAATTTGGGGTCTTTAAAATTAGCCTTATTAATTATCGTACCTGTCTGTATTCTGCTGTTGAAAACAGATTGAATATTTTGCCATATTAACTTTTCAGATTTTCTTTTTTGTTTATATCCAGATCCAATTGTTATTTTTCTTCTTTGTATTTCATTTTTCAGCATTTCTCGATATGTTTTTAATAATGTTAAATTACCTTCTAATTTAAAAAGATTTTCTGCTTTGTTAAAGTTATTTTTTTGTTTTTTTACACATTTGTTAAGTATTATTATAATTTTATTAATATATTTTCGCAACCTTTTATGTTCTTCTTTTGTTCTTAACAGTTGAAAAACTTTTTGAATTTTTTTAATAACATTGCTACTTAAAAAACTTATTGTGTTGGTGTCACAGTTCAATGTAACATACGATAATATTCACATACGCAATTTCATTTATATACAGTTTACTCAAAATTGTAATCAAATATATATCCTTAACCCCTAACCTTTCCATACATATGCTGTTTACGAAAACACATTAAATTCTTGTACCCGGATACAAATATGTTTTTATAATTTCACAATTTCTTAAAGTGTGCTATCAAGTACATGTCCTTAACCCCCCTAACCTTTTGTACATGTGCTGTTTACACAAACAAATTAAATTCCTAAAAATAATATCAAATCGTCGGCAAATAGATAACCTTTAACCTTTCTACACGTGCACTCTCTTATAATTTAAATTTCTTAAAGTCCTTATCATAGTTCCAAATGTGACCACCGTTATCATATAGATGGCACTGCAAGTAGCGAGCGCGAAATCAAAGCAAAAAAATACGATGACAAGTCCAAAGGTCAATTTGGAGTAGAACCGGCCTAGATACTCTACTAATATTAAATACCTACTACACATTTAAATATTAATAACTTACCATACTTTACACTTTCGCATATGAAATCAGCTTTATCGAAGTGATCACTACAGACATATAAACATTGTTTTTTGGATGTAATATTATCTATATTTAATTCTCTCATCCATAATTGTCTCTTAATTTCGTCTTTGGGGAAACGATATAATTTTGTTCGAGAACTACAAACACAACAAGCCGTATACATTTTTATTAAGAAAAAGGTTAGAAATCAATTGGGGGAAATCCAGATAGCTGTCAGATTTTTCCTCAGAAAGCTACTGCTGGAGTGGCGCCATTAGTTCAACAACAGACCACCAATTGCTCTCATTTACAAGTAATAATATTTAAACATGGCGCAGTCGATGTAAAAGACTAAATGAGCCTGCGAAATAGTAAATCAAGTATACAAAATTGTCAAGATTAAAATATAGTGACAAGAAAAGGAAATATAACCTAAAAAATTATGACGGTACCGGTCAAGTTACCACCCGATTTCGACCTGCAAAGCCAGAATGCAGCCACCGAATGGAAGTTTTGGAAAACGGCTTTTGAAGATTATCTTGTAGCAACAGAACAGCATGAAGCAGCTGGCAAAATATAACTGTCAATTTTAAGAAATATTATTGGCACAGATTCAGTGAGAATAATGTCAACATTTACAATCGCGCAGGCAAATGTAGACAATTACGATTTTGTGATAAATTTAATCGATAGATATGTAAATCCTCGAATGAACGAATGTTTTGAAAGATATAATTTTTTATAGAGAAACCAGAAAGAAAGCGAATCATTCGAGCATTTTTTGACCAATTGTAAGCAGCTAGTGAAGTCTTGCAACTATAATGTAGTTGACCCAAATGAGTCTGCCGAGGATAAAGCTTTGAGAGACAAAATCGTAATGGGAATACATGATCCATCAACCAGAGAAGCCCTTTTGAGAATAGACAAACTGACGTTGGAAAAAACAATACAATTCTGCAGAACCAGTGAGCAGAGCAAGAATTAAAATCTACAGTTCGAGCAACAGGTAGAGATGTGAGTCATGATAATAATAACTCGAAGAAAAAGTACAGTGCGCGAAATGAGTACGAAACCAAAAATAGAAGAAACTACAAAAAAGAAGAAAAATTTGAATATAGACGGTATAAAAGAACTCATGGACCGCGCGAGTGCCCAGCTTACGGTAAAACTTGCAATAAGTGTGGGAAACTTAACCATTTCGCTATTTCTTGTAATGTGAAAAATGTAGAACACGACAATAGCTTAGAATCAAGTGATGTTTTTGTAGATTCAGTTAAAGTTAACGCAAATATTTGTAACAGTACTAGTAAAAAATGTGATCATAACAAAGGTATGTGGTCAGAAACTATTCAGATAGAACCAAAACAAGTTAAAGTTAAATTAGACACTGGGGCAGATTGCAATGTTATCCCTATTAAAATTTTTAAGAATATTAATGTTTCGTTTAAGGTTACGCAAACAGATTTTATACTAAAAGGATTTGAAGGTAGTTTAGCAAAACCCATTGGCGTTGTAAATTTATATTGCAAATTTAAGAATAATGAAATTTATGAGGATTTTGTAATTGTGGAGGGTGCAAATCAGGTTCTAATAGAAGAATAAACGTGTGTACGGCTAAATTTAGTAAAAAGAATAAATAACTCAAAGGTTGAAAAAAACAGCGATAAAGATAAGTTTATTAATGAAAACATAGAAATATTCTCGGTTTCAGGTAAATTTCCGGAAAAATGTGAAATTACGACACATGAAAATTTTGAAACTGTACGTCATCTACCCAGTAAGATACCTTTGGCTATACGAGACGCATTAAAAAACGAACTAGATAGGTTAGTCAAAAGAAAAGCGATAGTTAAAGTTGAGAAAATAGATCCGCGTGCAAGTTTAAATAGAATAGTAATTGTAGAAAAAGCTTCAGGTAAGCTAAGACTGTGTTTAGACCCGGTAGATTTAAACAAACAAATAGTGCGAAAACCAAAAATAAATAAAAGAATTGAAGAAATATGTACAGAATTAAGAAATAAAAAGTATTTTACTGTTTTTGATTTCTCTGAAGGCTATCACCAATTTCAAATTGATGAAAATTCATCTTGGAAATGTTGTTTCGGTACACCATTTGGAATATTTAGGTTTGTTGTGTTACCATACGGTTTATCCAATTCACAAGACTTATTTGAAGAGATATTTGAAAAGAATTTTGGTGACAATAAAAATGTACAAATATGTCACGACGATATGATTGCAGCAGCCGCAACAAAGCAGGAGCATGATGATGCAGTAAATAAAATAGTTCAAAAAGCACTAGAAGTTAATGCAAAATTTAACAAAGATATATTGCAATATTGATAAAATCAGGTTTGATTTTTAGGTCAAATATTATCAGAGAAAGGGATAGAAATAGATCCTGATCGTGTTGAGGCTTTATGCAAATTAGATAGTCCAACGAATTAAGTAGAATTACAGAGAATAAAGCCCAATTTATACATTGCATAGAATAGAATGAAATAGAATGGAATAAGGAATAGAATGGAATAGGCACAGAAATACGTAGCACCCATTTATACATTGCATAGAACAGAATAATATGGAATAGAATAACCTCACTTTGTCACTAAAATATCAAAATTCTGATTAAACTAGAAGCTGGAATTTTATAAAAATTGTCCCATAAAGAAGCAAAATTAATATTACGAGTATATATAAAAATAACTTTTTAAAATATTTCCTAATTATTGCTTACACATGTCCATTACTATCATATGTATTTATTTATTTATTTATTTATTTAAATTACACTGTCCAACGGGGCAAGCCCAAAAAAGGACAGGAACAACTATACAATGAAATCTCAGTCTACATGAAGTTATTATAGTTTACATCTTTTAACATCTTTTATAAAATTATAAATATCAAAAATATCCAACTCACAATGATAATTATTATAGGTATTGCATGCTTTATATATTGGTGATTTTAATATCGAATTCGTGCGTGACAGGGGCAGGTAAAAAAAAATTTTGTTGTGAATTAAATTAAAAATGAAAATTAATGAATTTTGAGTACGTCTAGCCGAAAGAGAATTTAGATTAAATATATTTAACAAAGTATTGTAATTTAAATTATTATCTGGATAATAATTCATTATTTTGAAGTACACATACTTAAGAAATTTACCTTGAATTTTTTCAATTAATTGAATATGTGTATAGTAAATCGGATTCCAAATTAGCGCACAATACTCTAGTTTAGATCTAATGAAGCTGAAATATAAAACAAAAATAGTGGATACATCTATGAAAGATTTTGTATTCCTAATTACAAAACCTAACATTCTGTTCGCGGCAGAGGACAAAGCAGACAAGTGTGGTAAGAATAATAATTTTTTATCAAATTTGATTCCTAAATCTACTGTTTCCTCACATCTTAATAAATCGGTGTTTGATAATCTATAGTTGAATGAAATTGGATTGAGTTTTTTTGAAAAAGACATTACTTTGCACTTTGAATTGTTTAGCTTTAATTTGTTATTTGTACACCAATTCTCCAGATCATCTATATCGCTTTGTAATTTGAGAAAGTCTTCTAGACAATCGATATTGTAAAATAATTTAAGGTCATCAGCGAACAATAATTTATTACAATGCAATGAATCAGTAATATCGTTTATGAAAATTAGAAACAGAAGTGGCCCTAGGTTGGAGCCTTGGGGAACACCTGAAGAAATGGGGTAAGACGAAGAAGATTCACCATTGAAGTTAACGAAAAAAGAACGATTGAGAAGATAGGACGATAAGAAATCATTTAAATTGGAGGAAAAAGAATAATACTGAAGCTTATGAAGTATGATGTTGTGATCAATACTATCAAATGCCTTAGAAAAGTCGGTATATACGACATCAACCTGACCATTAGAGTCGAGTATAGAAGAGACAAAATGCGTAAACGAAGTTAGATTGGTGAGCGTAGACCTCTTTTGCATAAATCCATGTTGGAAAATAGAAATAGAATTTTTAACTAAAGGATATATATTGTTATAAATTATAGACTCGAAAATTTTACTGAAGTTGCAGAGTATAGCAACAGGTCTGTAATTTTTAATATTATTTTTTTCACCACTTTTAAATATAGGAACAACCCGTGCCACTTTCCAAGCGTCAGGGAAAGTTGATGTTCGTATAGATAAATTGAAAATATGATAAAGAGCAATAGAGAGAAAATTACTACAATCTTTGATAATAATATTAGGAATGAGATCATATCCTGAACTAAGATTATTTTTTAATTTTTTTATAGACAATTTGATTTCATCAATTGAGATATGATTAATATATATAGTGTTATTAGAGTAAAATTTTAAATTGGGTTGTGAGCTATTTCCAGATGTAGAGTAAACAGAAAAGAAATAAGAAGCAAATGCATCAGTGATATCATAGATATTTTTTAATTCATTATCCTCATACGTCATAACAGAAGGAAGGTTATTTGAATTTCTTTTCATATTTACAAAAGTCCAAAATTTAGTTGAGTCAGTATTAATAGATGATTCACATTCATGTAAATAATTTTTGTATGATTCTTTTATTTCACGCTTTATCAATGAACGATAATATCTGAATTGGTTATGGTAATATGTCGAGTAAGGGTTAGATTTGTATAATTTAAAATAATGTTTTTTTGTTCGTAAATGACGTTTAATCTGTGGTGTAAACCAAGGGGGGTATGAAGATTTACGATAAGATTTGGAAGGAACGCACTTATCAAAAATGTTATACAGTGTATTATATAAAAAGTTACAAGCAGTATTGACGTCTGTGAAATTTTCAAATTCGTGCCAATCAAACTCACTGATCATTTGATACAATTTTTGGAAATCTGCATTTTTAAAATCATACTTACAAGAAATGACAGGCCTTATAAGGCGATCAGAGTTAGATGTATGCAGATGTAATGAAATTGAAAGAGTAGGATGATGTACATATTCTCTACCAAAGATTGTGTCAAATTCACGAGATACCGAACAATTTTCATTACTAAGAACTAGATCTAACAATTTGTTATTGAAATTAGTACATATATTATATTGATTTATATCAAAAAATGACATGAAATCATTTAAAGATTTTACAACAACATTTTCATTATTATTAATAAAATCAGGAATATTGAAGTCACCTAATATAATAAATTTATTATTGTATAAGAATGGTAGCGATTCGAAAAACTGAAATACGGCATTGTAACAAACAAGATGCATACCAGGAGGAATATATAAATTAAATATGAAATAACATACGCTATTAAACATAATTTTTGTACATACAATGTCCACATTTACGGGAATAAGATGACGGTAATCCTTAAGATCAACATGGAACGAACGCAGCGAGTTGTTGACTAATAGAAGAACACCTCCGCCTCTGAGCAGTCCGCATCCTTCAAAATTACGATCAGTTCGAAACACTGAATAGGACCCATCACTTATTTCAGAGTTTAAAACACTTTCACTAAGCCAAGTCTCACTGAATGCTATAACATCGTAGTTTAAGGACGAAAGTTGCGAATTAAGAATATTAAGTTTCATATTTAGACCTTGAATATTTTGATAATATATATTAAGTTTATAATATTTAGACCCGTCGGACAGTGATGAATTTAGTTTACCTGAAGTTTTTCTACAATTAAAAATTATGCATCAAAATTCTGCTAAGTCCAACTTTTTTACTATTTTTGCTTACATTTTCTAATTACTACAAATATAAATTTTTAAGTTTTTGTTATAATTTTGAAAACGTTTGCAACAAATTTGTAAAACTGAATATACATAAATAAAATAGCTTTGTCAAACAGATAGCAACATAATTTTTTTTTGTAGTTTATTTATCATACAAAATTGGGTATTTTTCAATTAATGAAATTAATTTTATATTGTCTATTCTATACTCATAACCAAACACAACAAAATGCGTAATCCAGCAATAGACGTAACTTCACGAATATCCTCGGAGTAACACGAATGAAACAGGAATGGAATGGAACAGAATAGGAAATAAAAATAATTCATTTCCTATTATATTCTAATCCATTCTGTGCAAGTATAAATGGTTCCATGCGTTTATATTGTTTCATATTTCTATTCTATTCCATTCCTTATTCTATTCTATTCCATTCCATTCTATGCAATGTATAAATCAGGCTTAATAGGATCATTTATTTATATTAGACGGTATATACCAAATATGGCAGATTATATGTAACCCCTTTGTGAGTTGATAAAATCAAATGTCGAATGGCAGTGGTTACCCAAGCACCAGAAAACCTTTGATAGTCTTAAATTAATTATTACTAAAGCACTACCTTTAGTACCATTTGACCCAAATCGAAAAACAATTATACAGTGTGATGCGTCAAAGAACGATCTTGGTAGATGTATGTTCCAAGAGTACGACAACAAAATTTTGAAATTAGTAGCATGCGCTTCGAAAACCATGAATGACCATGAAGTCAATTATAGTCAAACTGAAAAGGAACTATTAGCTATGTAGTTTAGTACAAAAATATTTCATACATTTATATATCGTGCAGACGTAGATGCTCAAACCGACCACAAATCAATAATATCGATTATGAAAAAACCCATTTGTAAGATTGGTTCAGTTAGACTTCAACGTTTAAGATTAAAATTGTTAAGATATTCATTAAATTTAAAAAGTAAAAACTATGATTCAGTTATGTTAGAAATGATTCATTCAGTCTCTAAATATTTACCCTTGAGCACTGAAAAAAGAAACATTTTTAGAAAAGAGACAGCCACAGACCCAATATTATGTAAAGTTAGTGAGTATTATACTATTAGTAATAAAGGATGGCCCAAAAGAAGTTTAATATCACCAAATATACAACCATTTTATAATTTAAGACATAATATATTTGTAGAAAGCGGTATAATCTTCCTTGATGATAAAATTATAGTACCAGATAAACTGAAAGTACCCATGATGACTATCTTACACAAAAGCCACACAGGCATTAGTAAGTATATGCCTAATAGTTATAAAGAACTATTATTACCACACGAAGTGCGTAAGTTGAGATTTAATAAGATAGGTGTAGATATTTTACAATTTGTTGCAAAAATTTATTTGGTTGTAATAGATCATTTTTCGTATTGGATGGAAATCCATTGTAACAGTGGGGGTTGGCGACGATGAGAAGCGATGAATGTTGTCATTTTTACTTCGAGGAGGACATGATGATGCTAGATGATACTAACTGGTGATGATGGTTGAACCAGGATAACGACAACATGGCACACACATATTTGCTTTAAATAACTTTAAATTTATTTACATTATTTACAACGCAAAACTATAACAAACAACAAATACTACAGAGCTAGTCACTCTGGACTAAAGTCAGTCTGAACCATGTCAGATGACTGCTACTGAATCGTTGACTACATTGCGACATCAACTTACCACTTAAGACTCTACTCTGCTAAACCGACTCTACTTACGACTATAGACTCTACTATACTGACTGCCTAACTCTACTAAATTAAATCCTATTTATATCCTAAAAAGTGCTAGGGTTGGCAATGTAACTATTACGCACATCGCACGTGGATAAGTTACAAAACGTTAATAGGTTATTAAACTTTATGAAATATAATATAATCCACGGTGCATTTTGTTTGACCACGATATATTTATTTCTAAATGGAATGCTGTCTTTTCTAAGCGTTAACAGTACCTAAGACAAACAATTACAACTATTAAACAATGACCAAAAATTTGAACAAATACATAAAACAAAATTACAAATTCGAATTAACAAACATAAACAATACAATCATTAACAGATGATTGAAAACAAATCTTTAAGTTATTATGCATTACTAAACCAAACACATTATCGAACATAAACAATCATAAACAGATGACTGAATATTAAGCAATGACAACTTACAAAACTTTCACAAATTCAAAAACAAAATCATAATGTCAAACATAAACAATACAATCATAAATATATGATTGAAACCAAATCCTTAACTATTAAGCATTTCTAAAGTAATACTTATCTAATCCGTAAATCCATAGCCTAAACATAAACAAATTATCGGGGCATATCAATGTCAACTGAAAACACTTTAGGGTGGGTCATTAAACACAGGGGCGGGGGTTCTTCGTTCCACAGCGGTCTCTGTCCGGATACAATAAAATGTTTGGTTGCAAATTGTTTCTTTATCACTATAATATCAAATACCACAGGGTCGGGCTCACTACACTCTGCAAAAAGCACTACACTGGCTTCTTTGTCGTCCATGAAGATTCTGGAATGGTCGTAATCCTTTACCTCGTAATTATCCTGTTTCATTTCCATTTTCGTTGCCTTGTTGTTTCCACAGTGCTGCCCGTGATCTTGATGAACTATTTCCTTGATGGTCGGAACTTCTGTCAAGAGCTTCACCATCTGATCTTCTGTCGGAGTTACCTGTTTGGTCGACTCATCCGACAGGTGATCTTCTTCTACTTCCGGTTCCTGTATGCCTCCATCTACATACTTTGTGGCTACTGTTGCCACATTTTCCTCTGTACGTGGTATACCAACCACCTCAGGACGCACCTCTGCTGCTAGCAAAGCTTCCAACTCAGCCGCGCTTATGTTTGCTACTGGCAGCTCCCGGGTTTCGCACCTATCTGCTCGAACTGAACCAAGCCTGTAAGGAATCCTCTCGGTCGTTTCCTCCGACCGATAATCTTTCCCTCTTACCTCCGGTAGCTTTATGTCCCTATCCCTAAACTTGGTAGAGATAGTAGCTAACTCTTGCTCTTCACGTGGACGTGGTATCCCAACCACCTCAGGACGCACCTCTGCTGCCAGCAAAGCTTCAAACTCAGCCGCGCTTATGTTTGCTACTGGCAGCTCCTGGGTTCCGTAACCATCTACTCGCACTGGACCGAGCTCGTAGGGAACCCTTTGCACTCCACACCCATTATCTGCCGTCTGGCAATGGCCGTATGGAGGCAACCCAAATTGTACCTGTGGTTGATGAACCACCTGATGTCCGTAAACAGTCGGAAGAATCTGAGGCATACATACCGGGTAAAACCATGGAGGAAGCTGCTGCGTCGCCCTCATCGCAGGTGTCTTGGTCGTAATCATCTTCCCTCAATGTCACAAAACTGATGTCCAGAATTTGAACATAGGAACTTTTCGGATTAATTCAGGGTAAATGTTAAATTTACCCTAAAAATCCTACCGACTGCGCCAATGTCACAGTGGGGGTTGACGACGATGAAAGCGATGAATGTTGTCATTTTTACTTCGAGGAGGACATGATGATGCCAGATGATACTAACTGGTGATTATGGCTGAACCAGGATAACGACAACATGGCACACACATATTTGCTTTAAATAACTTTAAATTTATTTACATTATTTACAACGCAAAACTATAACAAACAACAAATACTACAGAGCTAGTCACTCTGGACTAAAGTCAGTCTGAACCATGTCAGATGACTGCTACTGAATCGTTGACTACATTGCGACATCAACTTACCACTTAAGACTCTACTCTGCTTAACCGACGCTACTTACGACTATAGACTCTACTATACTGACTGCCTAACTCTACTAAATTAAATCCTATTTATATCCTAAAAAGTGCTAGGGTTGGCAATGTAACTATTACGCACATCGCACGTGGATAAGTTACAAAACGTTAATAGGTTATTAAACTTTACGAAATATAACTTATCCACGGTGCATTTTTGTTAACGCGCAATTTATATTATGAAATCTATCAAACAATAATGATTTGGAATAATTCGTCAATTACTGTTACATTACCACCCCTTAAAGATTTAATTATATATTCGCAGAAGATATAATTAAATCCATTGTTCTGAATCTATGACTCGTGTTCTGGCCGGTATTATCATAGTCTGCTTAATCAGCAAAGACGGCCGTTGCTATTTGCTGAAGTCAGCATTTTGCTGACCTACCAACACCAGAGTCATAGACCTCAGAACTATGACAAGCCGTATCAAGATGAAAGGCCTTGTCGTTTTTTCATCTTGTTACACCATAGATTACCAAGTAAAACATCAGAAGCTGTCTAGATGTGATGCAAAATATTTTACAAAATTCGGATACCCCCAAATTATCATAGCAGACAATTTACCCTTTATATCAGTCAAATGTCAAAATTATTGTCGAAGTAAAGATATATCAATTCTAACATGTGCTCCCCATCACCATCAAAGTAACGGGTTAGCCGAAAAAGCTGTAAGTATAGGGAAACAGATTTTACGCAAGAGCTTTGAGGAAAAAAGCGATTACGTTATCTATTATTAGGTTACAATAACACTCCTATTATTAATTTAACTGCGTCACCTGCTCAAATTTTCCAGAGTAGAGAGCTTAGAACTGATCTCCCTATAACAACAAATAATTTAGAACCAAAAATACAAAAACATATCTATAATTATTTATGAAAAGAAAAAAACGAATAAAAGCCAAATATGACGAAAGAAGTAGAAAAGATCCCATTAATTACAAAAAGGTGATAAAATAGTAATCAAAAGTTCTATAGATAAAGTGTGGGATAAAGCTGTAGTTATGGAAAAAGCTAACGAGCCTAGATCCTATTGGGTGAGGAAAGAGAAAAATAATAAAATAGTTAGACGTAATACTAGCCAGATGAAACTATCATTTACTAAAAATATTTATGGTGAAAAAACCCTGGAACCAGATTTGCTACCTGATATAACAATAGAAACTAATGTAGAACATAGTAGTGATAGTGAATCAGCAAGTACAACAACAACGAATGTTAGTAGAAAGACTTGATCTTTGAAGGTTCGGAATAGTGATGTAGCGATCCCAGGGTCGCGGCGCGGGCGGCGGCCTCTAACGGACAGGTCACAACAGGTTCGTCCGCTCCCCATTGTTCTGATTTCCAGAGAATCGGCGAATATTCGAGAGTGTAGTGTTTTACTTTAAATACCCCGAGCAAGAGATCGCGAGGACAGTCTTATATTGATACGTATAGTGAACAGATGGTAATATAAATAAATAGATAGTGATATAAATATTGTGGAAATAAATATTGCGTAGTTTTAATTGTTTAAATAAATTATCTTAGTGTTTAAGTCTTTATTAATAATACTTAGTTCTAAATTAGTGTTTATATTTGTTAATTCTTAGTGTTAGTTATTTTTCATTATTCTTTATAATTAATGTTTCTTTTATTAAACATAGTTATATATATATATATATATATATATATATATATATATATCATCATCAGTGGCACAACATTCCTATGTGGAACAAGGCCTCAAGTACCTGAAGTACTTGTTTCGTGACATGTTTTACTTGCATTTTAGTGATGCAGGTTGTCAGCCTACAGTCTCTGCAAGGCCATCACACACCGAGCCGTTGTGCGGCAACCCATCCAATTGGACAGGGCGGGCTATGTTGCTTATCTACACGATCAGACAAGACACGCCACGACCACACAACCGTACTGGCTGACTTATATATATATATATATATATATATATATATATATATATATATATATATATATATTGTGACGTGTGCCAGAATTTTAAAAATTATGTTCAAAAAATTACCGTGATTTCTCGAAGAGAAATCACGCGTCACACACTTACCTCGGCAGCTCAGAATTGGTCGTGGTATCGCTAGGCCGAAAGGAAAAATGGTGGACACAACAACACCGAAAATAACAAATTGAAAATAAAACTAATTTTATTGACGGCAAGTAAATACAATAGGGAAGTTAACGGGGACAATTATTGCCTATTACAAAAAAAAAAAAGAAAATACCTTTTGCGGGGTAACAAAATATCGATGAGTCTGGAATGGCTAGGTCGTTGGAGTGAGTCCCTGGACGTCTTGGTACCGAGGTTCGGCTTGTCGACGGAATGTGTACTGTTCGTGTTAGTATTAAGCGGCACCGCAGGATGTCGGACACAAACAGTGTAGTAGCGTAAAGCAGGATAGCAGGATAATGCGTGGTGTCACCGGACTAAGCGTGTCTGGCGGTTGCGTGAGTTGTTCGTGTGTAAATGCAAACTGCTGTTTTTTTCTGCGTGATGCCTGAGTACTATGTGTAAGTTGGTACAGTGTACGTGTGCACGTGTCGCAGTACTATTCAGCTTGGATTGGAACTCCACACTCCACTACCAACAAACCTCGACCATCCAGGATCAGGAGGGAATATAAATCATAAAAATTTTTAGCAGATAATTGATCCCAAAAAAATAACTTGCCGTGGCAAAAATACAAAAAATCTTTATAAAAAAAATGAACAAATAAATTATTTAACAATAAATAAATGCAAAAATTATTATTCACAAAAAATTGTACACAAAAAATACTCCAAATAATTTTAGAAAAAAAACTATCAGCTGGCCAGGCCGTAAAAGACTAGAAAATAGAGAAAGAAAGAATATAACAAGACTTGAAAGGTTTTCAAAAACTAACGTTTTGACTGCGGGACTTGTAAAATTTATTACTTACTTTTTGGCTGCCAAAAAAAATAATTAACGATAAAAAGGTAACTAATGGCATCCAAAAACAAAGAGAAAAAATAAAATTGGAACGATAAAAATTCAACTAACGACAGTAAATCAGCGTAAGCTCTGTCTAAATCCCACAGTATAAAAAATAACCTAAATCGTATTCAAAAAAAATATTAAGCAAACTAATAAAAAATGAATCTTTCCTGTGAAAGATACACGAGGAATTTTGAAAATAAGATCTATCAAAAAAAGAAAAAAGTTGAGGAGGTTTCCTCGCAAGCTTTGACAACACGTGGTTATCTAAATATTTCTTTTAAAAAAGTTTCGAATAAAATAAAAATATCACTTTACTCACCAAAATCAGTGAAATAAAAAATCCGGAGTAAGAATATTTTAAATAAAATCTTCAAGATTTTAAAAATAACTTTAGATAAAAAATTTTAGAACAAACAAAATGGCTATCAAAATACGTCCGTTGTCTCAGCTTGCAGAAACTCAACTCCTCTGTACAGACCGCGCTCGCCTCTCAAGCAGTCAGCAGCACTAGAGATGTCGTATGTTTAATTAAAATATAAAAGATTTAAATAAAAAACCGCGAAACGAATGAAATCGTTTCAATATATATATATATATATATATATATATATATATATATATATATATATATATATATATATATATATATATCAGTGTTTTAATCAATTTTACACTTCACCTAAATAAATAAAAGGTTACAGTAATAACAATACATCATAGATGTCAGCATAGCATAGTAGTAATGTAGTAAGAAGAAGAACTACGACATGAACATGTGTAGTGAGAGTATCCATTATGTCTATGTTATGTCAACTGTACCTGATATATCTGTAGACTGTATCAAATAAATATTGTACTTCAATTTACAAGTAACATTATTTAAACAACCCTATACTTCATAAATTCTACTTGACTTTCTTTAAAAATTAAATATGTTAGTTTATTATGCAATGAAATATTTTTATACTATTTATATGAACATAGGTAAATCTCCCGCTGTATATCGCGTTGAAGTAGGGGAAGATTTGATAAGTGACGATGACACTGAAAAATCAACTTTGTTACCAAAGACTTTTACATTTCGACAAGGTAAATGTGACTTTATTAAAAACAACATATTCACAAGGATCCAATTGAAGCTCTGGACATTTTAATGACCAGGGAACTGAGAACGTCGATCCATAACCTGGGAAAGCATCCTTTTAATGTCCATTTTTGGTCAAACAGTCAGTTAAATATTTTTGACAAATATCCGAATGAAAATAAAGGAAGATGCATTAGCATTGATGCCACCGGAGGAGTGGTCAACAAAATTTACAGGGCTGATCAATCTGGATCAATTTTTTTATACACAGTGGTAATAAAAATTGACTACGAAGAGTTCAACCAAATTCCTGTGGCACAAATGTTGTCAGAACGACATACATCCGCTAGTATATTTTACTGGTTATCAGAATTTACAAGATTGAGTGGATTAAAAACACATTGTTTGTTATATTATAAATATTTCATCCAGAGCGCAGATGCAATAAAATCACTTATTAATGAATTATACTTCAGGTATTTATTAATTAATTTATAATTCATAATTTTTCAATAATTTTTTTATTAATTCAGAATTAAACAGTCGTACAAATGTTTTGGTTGACTACACTAGAATGTCAAAATTTTTTACTGGTATTTCGATCCTTCATTATTAATTTTTAATTGATTTATATATGCATTCGTAAAATTTAAATGTAGATATCATTGAAGACTCTGAGGATGTAGCGATACCAACGAGTTGCTCTGAATGGTCCAAAACCATTGATGATCGAGTTCAAGCAAATTTAGACAAATGGGGAACAGATCCAAACGGTTTCCAAAACCATGATCTAGCGGAGAATTTATTGAAGCATTACAGCACATTACCAATGTGGACATGTGTCGTACGAGATAAATTCGGTTTTGGACGTGTACCGACTACAAGCTCTCCCGTGGAATGGAATTTTAATGATTTAAAAAATCGTATCTTTAAGGGAAAATTACCTCTTCGAGTTGACGATTTCGTTGTATAATACTTAAAATTCAATGTCCACTATGTAAAGAAATTCAAAATGACCTAGTTGATGGCAAATCTCTTCCAGATTCACACCATAAGTGCAAAGACTGTGGTAGAATAGTACACTGTTTGCCGCAGTGCTCTGTAAACTTAGAAAATGAAGAACAAGAGGACGAAGGAAGCGGCCTTAATTGTAAACGGGAACGGCACACAAAAATTTTTTTGTAAGATTATAATCAAGAAGAGGATTGGATGGGATTAGCTTCAAAAGCTAAAAATAAACGGAAAAATAAATATATCAATGGCCAATTATACCCAGAAAACTTTAATTTATTAGCTAAATTAAAGAAAATACCACTTCTGTCAAATGGAAATATTTTAAAATTAAAGCCGATTAATATACAATGGAAAAGCTGTACATTTGTAAATACCTGTGCCTTTGACAGCTTGTTTCAAACTTTTTTACTAGCTGAAATAGATAAGCCCTTTATAAATAGTACAAGCCTTGATGAAAACAATGAATTTTTAAAATTGGTCCTTCATGTTGCAACGAAATGAGTCTCTGCTTCAACATACAGCAAACGAGGCAAAATGCTACATTCCAGCAAATGTACCGTAATTAATGAAGTAACGAAAGACTGCATTGACATGGTATGTACATCCAACATTGCAGAATTGGCAGAGGAGTTATTAAAAGAAATGCCTACATTTCAACAAATCAAATCTTGCCAGTCGGGATGTTTTGAGAAATCTTTATATGCAGTTCATGTCACCATGCCATGTAAGGAATTAGTTGATGGTAATTTGAACCAATATGTTGTACAATTCATCGAAGAAGAGATACAATGTACTAAAACTTGCAAAGATTGTGGAAAAAATGTTCAACGTGAACTAAAAATTTTAGGTAGAGTATAATAATTTTTAATAGCATATATGTGTAACGAAACCCGGAACAAAGGAATCTAACGTAAGAATTAAAAAAACTGCGGATACTATCCCTCGTATTAGCTTTAGAGAAAACTGCAAAAAGACAAAGTTGTTCAAAATTAAATTCTACATCTCATTACATTTTTTCTAGTAGCAGATCTATACTATGAGATATATTAAAATAAAATAGTACTGTTTTCGTCAGTAATCAGACAGCGATAGAAATAAAGAAATTATGAACGTGACATTTAGTTATTGTACTGAAATGTCATTTGAGTGTTAAAGATATTTTTTACTTATGCATGTATTACAAGTAAGCTTAATAACAATTAACTTCTAAATTGGATTAAGTAAACATGGGATAGATTAAAATTAAAATATTAATAAATAGTATAACATTTTTGTGACAATTACGAAAATAAAAAAAATATCTATGTCACAATTTAGTTCAGGACTTACAAATCATTATTTTTATTATAAAAATGTTTCTTTCACTCTAAATATAGTTTATTTCGAAAATTATTAAAAAGCTTACTTGTACTAAATGTTACATTTAATACGGCGATGGAGGCTTACTGAAGGAAATTATAGGAAAATAAAATGCGGTTTTATTTAATAACTACCACCTGCACTCATTTAATATATGATTTGTTCCAACAGACTTCCAGATCAGTTTGAAACTGATTTGGAAATCTATACACTTTCCAGAAAATTTACTAGAGCCTCACAAAAGTTAGAGCTGCCTGTAAGAGTTTTTACTACGCCTTCAATGTTACCTTGACCAGAATCTTATCAAACTTTAAATTTTAACTTTTCTTAATGTGCAGGTTCTTTAATTTTTAAGGACATCTGTGTCAATTTCGAGTCGAAAGAAATATCAATTGAAGACATCGAAGAAACGCTTCATCTGCCCGGATTTTCAATTGAAGCTTTTTCTCTCCATTCGGTAATTGATTTCAAAAAGCCGACATCATATACTATTTTGGTAGATTCACTATATATATATCTATATTTGGATTCATCTCGAGCATCGCAAAAACTTTGCTCACGGGTACAGGTCAAACCATTCATGGAATAATTTTAATATTATTTTATTAGATGTGGTTTAAAGTGGAATAGGGCCTTTTTGGGGTCTCATATTTTTACTGTGAGTGGTTTTCGTGTAAAAAATCGAAAACTAAGCGAAAAAGGAAAACTGGAACAAAACTGAAAAAAATATCCTAGATGCCAGGTTTAAATTTAAAAAGAATTACTGTGCCATCCGTCATTTTTGACAATTCAATATGAAACTTTTAATTGATTTATTTTGAAAATGAAAAGAGATATTGTAAGGGTAATTATATTTTTACACATTATAATAGTGAGCGAAACATATACAAATACACTGAATGTTAAATGTGGTGTATTTGAAATATTTAATTTTATGACATTGACGTTTATTATACGTAAGGGTACCAAAAATATAAATAGGCTATTATAAATTGTAAATATAATATATTTTGTTATAAATCAGTATATTTTAATGATTCGTACATATACATTCCAATAAAAACGTATTTTAAATAAAAAAAACTAATTCCATTTTCACTTTTGTTTGAGAACTGCTTTCAGCCATTACAGGTATATTTTAGAACGAGAAATCTTGAGAAATACGGCGAATTAAAAGGTAATATTTGTATTATTAGGTGTATTACTATAAAACTTAATTTATCTATATGTTTTCTTTTCAATTAAAACACTTTAAATTACAAAGTTTTGTATAACCGGCAATTTTGACAGTTGCTTCCGGGGCTCATCAAGTGACGGATAGCTCGGTGAAAAAGGCTATTTTTTCTAATATTACAGCGAGATATTGTATGAGAATTATCACAAATCATCAGTAATACAATGTATTTTAAGGTATGATATAAATTTTTGCATATTAATACTAATTTTTTCTCATTTTTATTTAGTTTTCCTAACCTGTATGAACTCTGGCATATCGAGATGAAATTTATATGAAATAAGGCTATTCGTTGGATGAAAATCATTATTAAATGTGGAAATATAACGTATCCTTTAAAATGAAACCAGAAATTTTGCACGATATTATAAAATTTAACAAAAATGCCGTATTTGACACTTGAGTTGGAGACACGACCGAGTTATCTGCTTGAAATATGACATTTTTACTAAAATGTATAATGAAATATTGTACGAAATCATCTCTGTTACAAGGTACTTCCATATGGAATATAAATATTTATATATTAATAGTTAAATATTTCATTTTTTAGATCAGACTATAACCTACACGTACTCAGATACACAATGGTGAATTTTTAAATTAATTAAAACAATTCGTTGGGCAAATATTGTTAAAATGAATGAGAATATAATATATTCTTTTAAATAAATTCACAAGATTATTCCAGAAAGTATTATTTAATCAAGAAAACTCCATTTCAAAGTCGATTTAGAATCTCACTTTTAAAAATTGATTTTTGATTACTATTCAAACACTAGCAAAGGTAAATACATACTGTACAGTATTCTACCCTTATTATAAATACTTTTTTATCTAATTTATACATATTTTAGAGAGCTAGACAATGGATTTTGTCTGATTACGTGGAAAACCTGAAAACCCTTTGCTTCATACCGTTTTGGAGGGAATTGTTCAACAGTTTAATGTACAATAATTAGTATATAAATAAATGATGTATCTGGACCTTATTAAACTTTAATTAATTGCATTTTACACTTTCTTTACGCATTTCTTGACATTTCTGATAAAAACATCTGATTACAACAGAGATTACATTTTTCAAAATTCTGTAGTATTTTATAATGAAATGAGATGATTTCTCAGATGTAAATGTTTACATAAACAAATTATCTATCCATTTATTCATTTGTAACTGATGTATGAAACAATAAACATCTTTTCAAACCAAATATTCATATACTCTTAGTCGGACTTGACTGTGATTGTACTGCACAAAAATTCATGTTTTCATTAAGAAATAATGCAAAAGAACGTATAAAAATTGGTTACTTTATCTACAACTAACAGGCATATAAATTTTCAGTTATGTGTGAGTAGTTCATATATACCTCAACAGATGGCGCCACAGGATCACTTAAATTCCAAAATAACTATTCAAATTGTATTTATTATAATTTTATAATCATTTATATTGATATTTATAATAAAAAATAAATTATTAATAACAATAACAATAGTTGTAGGTAAATACATATATAATTCAGCTTCATAAATATATAAATGAACATAGCAACAGAAAAACATGAATATAATCATGTTTTTTTTGGCAATATAAAAATGTATCAGTTTATAATTTTTGGTATGTTATTTCACATTATTTATATTTATAAAATAGATAATTATTTTCAAAATAATACATTTTTATATATTCTTTAACTAACTTCATATTTATTGTGTCAAGTTATGACATTTAAGTTCTGTCAAACTGAATGTATTGTATGAAAATACAAATATTGTTAAGATATAATAAAAATACATAAAATTGGGTTAAACGTATTATTTAAATCTTTTCTTCTTATGTATTTTGATGATTAAACCGTTGTATCTCAAAATACCTAAGCGCGGGAAATTTAAAATCTCTATAATTTCATTTATTTATCAACATGTATTTTTATTTATTTCCTAAACGGTCTCGCGTACCACTTTGAACGTGTTATAAATAAATAATATACATTACAACAAATGTTTCTAGGTCTAACACATAGTAGCACCCCCCGTAGAAGGGTGTGAAAAAAATTCATCAATTTCCAAAGTTGGAATATTAAATATATGATATTATTTGATAAGTTATGTGTGAGTAGTTCATATACAGGGTGTTCCATTTAAGCGTGCCACCATTTCTATCTCGAGAACTATAAGAGCTACGAGGTTGGTTAAATTAGCAAAGAACCACCATTTTACAAGACTAATACAAAGAGCAAAAAAAAATTTTTTTTTTGACCTGTGGTTCTCAACATACGGGACACAACTTTCTCTTTTTAGATGGGAACATATGTTTATTTTTAGGTTATTCGATGGAGCATTTTTTTCTGAATTCAGCGATATAAACATCATATACTATTTTGATAGATTCATTATCTACTAGCGTGCAGAATTGAGAAAAATGTTACATTCCGATCGGCTTTTGTTTTCTGCAAAAATTTCTCAAAAGTATGTCGAGTTTGGTCTCAAATGAAAGGTCCCGTTGAGGGCTAGCGTGCAGAATTGACAAAAATGTCCCATTCCGATCGGCTTTTGTTTTCTGCAAAAAGTTCTCAAAGTTATGTCGAGTTTGGACTCAAATGAAACGTCTTGTTGAGGGCTAGCGTGTAGAATTGACAAAAATGTTTCATGTCGACGGTCTTTTGTTTTTTGCAAAAAAATATTAGAAGTATATCGTGTTTGCAATCTAATGAAAGGTCTCGGTGAGGCCTGACGTGGAAATATGAAATAATTGTTTTATGTCGATCGGCATTTGTTTTTTGCACTGACAGCGGAGCTCTAGGGAATGCTCGGCGTAGCCGAGAATTCGCTAGTCACTATACTAAACGATTACATTCACTATATATCTATCTATCTATCTATCTATCTATCTATCTATCTATCTATAGATTCATCACGAGCATCGAGTAACTTTTGTAATCGCCTACAGCCTGAACCATGCAAGTGATTGTTATAAATTTTTTTTTAATTTGTGGGGGCTAATGAGATCTGGTGCCTTTTGGGTGTCTCATATTTTTTACTGTTAGTAGTTTTCGTGTGAAAATTTAAAACTGTGCACAAATGCTGCCTTGAAACAATGGATCCCAGAGGCCATGTCTAACTTTAAGAAGAATCACGCCGTCATCCGTCACTTTTGACAATCTGCCTATGAACTTTAAATGAATATATCTTTTAATAGAACATTGATATCAAAGATTTAAAAACAGTATCAAGAATAATAGACTTGAGCAAATGTGTTACAACTAATTTAAGTTGAAAACATAACGTATTTAATTAATATAAATTTTGACGTTTCCAATGTAAAAAGTCAATGTTGCCAAATGTGTGATGAAGTAACTAAATTAAAACCAAATATTCCTAAACTAACTTCACTGAAGACGGTGGCAGTTGTATTAGGGTTGACAATATTAATTTATAAATTTAAAAATTAACTACTATTTTTTAATGCAAACAGTGTTGCCAAATTATAAAGTAACTAAATAAAAATCAAATATTCCTAAATAAAATAAATTGAATACTTTGCTGTGTTTGTTATCAAAAGAAAGGAAACCATAAGGGCCAGTTTTAAAATAACAAAAAAATTGTGTCATGTCGATCTGCATTTGTTTTCCGTAAAAAGTTGTTAGAAGTAGGTCGTCCTTGGGTTTTAAGGAAACGACACAATACGGACTGGTGTGCACGAATGACAAAAATGTTCCATGTAGATTAGAATTTGTTTTTTGCTTAATGTTGTCAGAAAAATGTCGTGTTTGGGTATTTTCAAATTACAAAAGTCAATGTTGCCAAATGTTTAATAAAGTAACTAAACAAAGAACAAATATTCCCAAATGAAAGGTTACTGAAGACAGTGAATGTTATATTAGGCTAGGTCACGATGAGAGCTAGCGTGCAGAATGAACAAAAATGTTCTATACCGAACGGCTTTTGTTTTTTGGAAAATGTTGTGAGAAGTATGTGGTGTTTGGTATCAAATGAAAAGGCTCGATAAGGGATGGCGTGTAGAATTAAGAAAAAAGGTCAATGTTGATCGGCTTTTGTTTTTGCAAAAAATTCTCAAAGATATGTCGAGTTTGGTCTCAAATGAAAGGCCTCGTTGAGGGCTAGCGTGCAGAATTGACAAAAATGTTCCATGTCGATCGGCTTTTGTTTTATGCAAAAAGTTGTCAGAAGTATGTCGTGTTTGGTATCAAATGAAAGGTCTCGGAGAGGGCTAGCCTGCAGAATTGACAAAAATGTACTATGTCGATCGGTTTTTGTTTTTTGCAAAAAATTGTCAGAAGTATATCGTGTTTGATATCAAATGAAAGGTCTTGGAGAGGACTAGCGTGCAGAATTGATACAAATGTGCTATGTCGATCGATATTTGTTTTTTGCAAAAAGTTGTCAGAAGTGTGTGGTGTTTGGTATCAAATAAAAGGCCTCGTTGAGGGCTAGCGTGCAGGATTGACAAAAATGTTCCATGTCGATCGGCTTTTGTTTTATGCAAAAAGTTGTCAGAAGTATGTCGTGTTTGGTATCAAATGAAAGGTCTCGGAGAGGGCTAGCGTGCAGAATTGATAAAAATGTGCTATGTCGATCGGTATTTGTTTTTTGCAAAAAGTTGTCACAAGTATATAGTGTTGGGTTTTAAATGAAAAATCTGGATGTGGGCTAGCGTGTAGATATGATAAAAATGTTTCATGTCGATCGACTTCTGTTTAATGCAGAAAGTTGTCAGAAGTATGTCGTGTATCGTATCAAATGAAAGGTCTCGGTGAGATTTGGAGTACATAAATGACAAAAATGTTTCATGTCGACCGGCTTTTGTTTTTTGCAAAAAATTATTAGAAGTATATCGTGTTTGCAATTTAATGAAAGGTCTCGGTGAGGCCTGACGTGCAAATAGGAAATAATTGTTTCATGTCGATCGGCATTTGTTTTTAGCACTGACAGCGGAGCTCTAGGGAATTCGCTAGTCTTATATACTAAAACGATAGATTCACTATATATATTTGGATTCATCTCGAGCATCGCAAAAACTTTGCTCACGGGTACAGGTCAAACCATTCATGTAATAATTGTAATATTATTTTATTAAATGTGGTTTAATGAGGACCAATCGCTTTTGGGTGTCTCATATTTTTACCGTGCATAGTTTTTGTGTAAAAAATCGAAAACTAAGCTAAAAAGTATAACTGGAACAAAACTGGAAAAAATATAATAGATGCCATGTATAAATTTAAGAAGAATCACGCAGTCATCCGTCACTTTTGACAATCTGTCTATGAACTTTAATCGATTGTATCTTTTAATAGAACATTGATATCAAAGATCTGAAAACTGTGTCATAAATGATAGTCCTGAGCAAAGGTTTTACCAATATTTTAAGTTTATAACACACCCATTTATTTATTTTAAATTTTGACGTTTCGAATTACATAAGTCAATGTTGCCAAATGTGTGATGAAATAACTAAACAAAAAACAAATATTTTTAAATGAACTTCACTGAAGACAGTGGCTGTTATATTAGGATTGCCGATGGTAATTAATAAATTTAAAAATTAACTACAATATTTTAATACAAACATTGTTACCAAATTATGAAGTAACTAAATAAAAAACAAATGTTCCTAATTAAATTAAACACTTTGCTGTGTTTGATATCAGAAGAAAGAAAACCATCATGGCCGATTTTGAAATGACAAAAAAAATGTGTCATGTCGATCTGCATTTGTTTTTCGTAAAAAGTTGTTAGAAGGTGGTCGTCCTTGGGTTTTAAGAAAATGACACAATGTGGACTGGTGTGCACGAAAGACAAAAATGTTCTAGGTACATTATAACTTGTTTTTTGCAAAATGTTGTCAGAAAAATGTCGTGTTTGGGTATTTTCGAATTACATAAGTCAATGTTGGCAAATGTGTAATGAAGTAACTAAACAAAGAACAAATATGCCCAAATGAACTTTATTGCAGATAGTGTACATTGTATTAGGCTAGGTCTTGATGAGGGTTAGCGTGCAGAATGAACAAAAATGTTCCATATCGAACGGCTTTTGTTTTTTGGATAAAGTTGTTAGAAGTATGTGGTGTTTGTATCAAATGAAAGAGCTCGATAAAAGCTGGCGTGTAGAATTAACAAAAATGGTCAATGTCGATCGATTTTTGTTTTTTTGCAAAGAGTTGTCAGAAGTGTATGGAGTTTGGTATCAAATGAAAGATTTCGATAAGGGCTGATGTGCAGAATTAACAAAAATGGTTAATATAGATCGGCTTTTGTTTTTTGCAAAAATTGTTTAGAAGTATGTCGAGTTTAGTCTCGTTGAGGCCTAGCGTGCAGAATTGACAAAAATATCTCGATGAGGGTTTGCGTGAAAAATTAACAAAATTGCGCAATGTTGATCGACTTTTGTTTTTTTGCGAAAAGTTTTTAGAATAATGTCGAGTTTGGTCTCAAATGAAAGGTCTCGTTGAGGGCTAGCATGCAGAATTGACAAAAATGTTCCATGTTGACCTGCTTTTCTTTTTACAAAAAGTGGTCAGAAGTTCATAGTATTTGGTATCAAATGAAAGATATCGGTGTCGGTTAGCCTGTAGAAATTGCAAAAAGGTTCCACGTCGATTGACTTTTGTTTTATGGAAAAAAATGTCAGAAGTATGTTGTGTTTGATATCAAATGAAAGATCTCGGAGAGGGCTAGCCTGCAGAATTAACAAAAATGTACTATGTCGATCGGTTTTTGTTTTTTGCAAAAAGTTGTCAGAAGTATGTCTTTTTTGATATCAAACGAAAGGTCTCGGAGAGGGCTAGCGTGTAGAATTGATAAAAATGTGCTATGTCGATCGGTATTTGTTTTTTGCAAAAAGTAGTCAGAAGTGTGTGATGTTTGGTATCAAATAAAAAGTCTCGTTGAGGGCTAGCGTGCAGAATTGACAAAAATGTTCCATGTCGATCGGCTTTTGTTTTATGCAAAAAGTTGTCAGAAGTATGTCGTGTTTGGTATCAAATAAAAGGTCTCGGAGAGGGCTAGCGTGCAGAATTGACAAAAATGTACTATGTCGATCGGTTTTTGTTTTTTGCAAAAAGTTGTCAGAAGTATGTCGTGTTTGATATCAAATGAAAGGTCTCGGAGAGGGCTAGCGTGCAGAATTGATAAAAATGTGCTATGTCGATCGGTATTTGTTTTTTGCACAAAGTTGTCAGAAGTATGTGGTGTTTGGTATCAAATGAAAGGTCTCGTTTGGGCTAGCGTGCATAATTGACAAAAATGTTCCATGTCTATCGGCTTTTGTTTTATGCAAAAAGTTGTCAGAAGTATGTCGTGTTTGGTATCAAATGAAAGGTCTCGGAAAAGGCTAGCGTGCAGAATTGATAAAAATGTGCTATGTCGATCGGTATTTGTTTTTTGCAAAAAGTTGTCACAAGTATATAGTGTTGGGTTTTAAATGAAAAATCTGGATGTGGGCTAGCGTGTAGATATGATAAAAATGTTTCATGTCGATCGACTTCTGTTTAATGCAGAAAGTTGTCAGAAGTATGTCGTGTATCGTATCAAATGAAAGGTCTCGGTGAGATTTGGAGTACATAAATGACAAAAATGTTTCATGTCGACCGGCTTTTGTTTTTTGCAAAAAATTATTAGAAGTATATCGTGTTTGCAATTTAATGAAAGGTCTCGGTGAGGCCTGACGTGCAAATAGGAAATAATTGTTTCATGTCGATCGGCATTTGTTTTTAGCACTGACAGCGGAGCTCTAGGGAATTCGCTAGTCTTATATACTAAAACGATAGATTCACTATATATATTTGGATTCATCTCGAGCATCGCAAAAACTTTGCTCACGGGTACAGGTCAAACCATTCATGTAATAATTGTAATATTATTTTATTAAATGTGGTTTAATGAGGACCAATCGCTTTTGGGTGTCTCATATTTTTACCGTGCATAGTTTTTGTGTAAAAAATCGAAAACTAAGCTAAAAAGTATAACTGGAACAAAACTGGAAAAAATATCCTAGATGCCATGTATAAATTTAAGAAGAATCACGCAGTCATCCGTCACTTTTGACAATCTGTCTATGAACTTTAATCGATTGTATCTTTTAATAGAACATTGATATCAAAGATCTGAAAACAGTGTCATAAATGATAGTCCTGAGCAAAGGTTTTACCAATATTTTAAGTTTATAACACACCCATTTATTTATTTTAAATTTTGACGTTTCGAATTACATAAGTCAATGTTGCCAAATGTGTGATGAAATAACTAAACAAAAAACAAATATTTTTAAATGAACTTCACTGAAGACAGTGGCTGTTATATTAGGATTGCCGATGGTAATTAATAAATTTAAAAATTAACTACAATATTTTAATACAAACATTGTTACCAAATTATGAAGTAACTAAATAAAAAACAAATGTTCCTAATTAAATTAAACACTTTGCTGTGTTTGATATCAGAAGAAAGAAAACCATCATGGCCGATTTTGAAATGACAAAAAAAATGTGTCATGTCGATCTGCATTTGTTTTTCGTAAAAAGTTGTTAGAAGGTGGTCGTCCTTGGGTTTTAAGAAAATGACACAATGTGGACTGGTGTGCACGAAAGACAAAAATGTTCTAGGTACATTATAACTTGTTTTTTGCAAAATGTTGTCAGAAAAATGTCGTGTTTGGGTATTTTCGAATTACATAAGTCAATGTTGGCAAATGTGTAATGAAGTAACTAAACAAAGAACAAATATGCCCAAATGAACTTTATTGCAGATAGTGTACATTGTATTAGGGTAGGTCTTGATGAGGGTTAGCGTGCAGAATGAACAAAAATGTTCCATATCGAACGGCTTTTGTTTTTTGGATAAAGTTGTTAGAAGTATGTGGTGTTTGTATCAAATGAAAGAGCTCGATAAAAGCTGGCGTGTAGAATTAACAAAAATGGTCAATGTCGATCGATTTTTGTTTTTTTGCAAAGAGTTGTCAGAAGTGTATGGAGTTTGGTATCAAATGAAAGATTTCGATAAGGGCTGATGTGCAGAATTAACAAAAATGGTTAATATAGATCGGCTTTTGTTTTTTGCAAAAATTGTTTAGAAGTATGTCGAGTTTAGTCTCGTATGAAAGGTCTCGTTGAGGCCTAGCGTGCAGAATTGACAAAAATATCTCGATGAGGGTTTGCGTGAAAAATTAACAAAATTGCACAATGTTGATCGACTTTTGTTTTTTTGCGAAAAGTTTTTAGAATAATGTCGAGTTTGGTCTCAAATGAAAGGTCTCGTTGAGGGCTAGCATGCAGAATTGACAAAAATGTTCCATGTTGACCTGCTTTTCTTTTTACAAAAAGTGGTCAGAAGTTCATAGTATTTGGTATCAAATGAAAGATATCGGTGTCGGTTAGCCTGGAGAAATTGCAAAAAGGTTCCACGTCGATTGACTTTTGTTTTATGGAAAAAAATGTCAGAAGTATGTTGTGTTTGATATCAAATGAAAGATCTCGGAGAGGGCTAGCCTGCAGAATTAACAAAAATGTACTATGTCGATCGGTTTTTGTTTTTTGCAAAAAGTTGTCAGAAGTATGTCTTTTTTGATATCAAACGAAAGGTCTCGGAGAGGGCTAGCGTGTAGAATTGATAAAAATGTGCTATGTCGATCGGTATTTGTTTTTTGCAAAAAGTAGTCAGAAGTGTGTGATGTTTGGTATCAAATAAAAAGTCTCGTTGAGGGCTAGCGTGCAGAATTGACAAAAATGTTCCATGTCGATCGGCTTTTGTTTTATGCAAAAAGTTGTCAGAAGTATGTCGTGTTTGGTATCAAATAAAAGGTCTCGGAGAGGGCTAGCGTGCAGAATTGACAAAAATGTACTATGTCGATCGGTTTTTGTTTTTTGCAAAAAGTTGTCAGAAGTATGTCGTGTTTGATATCAAATGAAAGGTCTCGGAGAGGGCTAGCGTGCAGAATTGATAAAAATGTGCTATGTCGATCGGTATTTGTTTTTTGCACAAAGTTGTCAGAAGTATGTGGTGTTTGGTATCAAATGAAAGGTCTCGTTTGGGCTAGCGTGCATAATTGACAAAAATGTTCCATGTCTATCGGCTTTTGTTTTATGCAAAAAGTTGTCAGAAGTATGTCGTGTTTGGTATCAAATGAAAGGTCTCGGAAAAGGCTAGCGTGCAGAATTGACAAAAAAATGTGCTATGTGTTTTTTGCACTGACAGCGGAGCTCTAGGGAATGCTCGGCGTAGCCGAGAATTCGCTATCATATACTATTTTGATAGATTCATTATATATATTTCTATATATATATAGTTGGATTCATCTCGAGCATCGCAAGAATTTTGCTCACGGGTACAAGTCAAACCATTCATGGAATAATTTTAATATTATTTTATTAGATGTGGTTTAAAGTGGAATAGGGCCTTTTTGGGGTCTCATATTTTTACTGTGAGTGGTTTTCGTGTAAAAAATCACAAACTGTGCATAGTTGGTACCTTGAAACAATGGATCCCAGAGGCCATGTCTATCTTTAAGAAGAATCACGCAGTTATCCGTCACTTTTGACAATCTGTCTATGAACTTTAAATGATTGTATCTTTTAATAGAACATTGATATTGTAACGTTTTATTTATTTAGGTGAAGTGTAAAATTGATTAAAAACACTAATATTTATATCAACGTGTATTTATATCACTATCTTTTTATTTATATCACCATCTGTTCACTACACGTATCTACACAAGACTGTTTTCGCGATCTTTTGGTTGGGGTATTTATATAAAACGCTTCATTCTCGAATATTCGGCGACCCTTCTCGAACATTCGCCGGTTCTTTGAAAATCAGAACAATGGGGATCGGACGAACTTGTTGTAACCTGCTCGCTAGCGGTCGCCGCCCGCGCCGCCGCCCGCGCCGCGACCCTGGGTTCGCTACATTGCCCCCTCCTTAAGACTGTTTCGTCCCGGAACAGTTCGTTATGACGAAATCTGCATGCATCACCCTTGGTGCATCTGGAAGTCTTGAAGAAGTAACAGTCGACGGTCCGTTTGAGCTCTTCTTGGCCGGTAGAGTTGAAGCTGCAGACTAGAATTTCCACTCCGGTAAAGCGGAAGACTGTTTCTAACATGCTTCTAACAATCCTCCAATCCAAACCATCTAGTCCACAGCCTATCTTCGGTACTGCCAGTTTCATGATGTCGTTTTCCAACAGATGGTCCTTCATGTCGCACAGCGAGTCCCATAAATTGCGGTATGACGGCTTCTGATGTGAGTATTGTTTCGTAACGAGATAGTAAATGTACTGCTTGTTTTCTACGTTATCATCCTTCAGTTGTAGCGTTTTTCCAACAGTTGGACGTTGGTTGGCCAGTTCTTGTACTCGTCCAAATTTTCTTTTAAAAACTGAAGCGATGCCGCGGGACATTTTAATATCTTTCGCTACACAGTGTGCGAGGGAATACTCTGGGGACACTGTGAACAGATCTCGTTGTTCTTCTCGTGTCACGCCATACCGAGCCTTATGACCAGTAGAATGACTTTCCATGAAATATTCAAATGTAGGTTCCTCAGGTACAACCCGGCGAACCGTCGCTCCATGATGATCGTCAAAGTTATCACCAGCGAAAGGGGCTAACCGATTGAAGTGGACTACTCTCGGCTTTCCATTAGGTGTTTTCCTAATTCTGTAGACCACATCATTTATTCTCTTTACGATCTCGTAGGGACCTTCCCAATTCTTTTGTAGCTTCGGTGATAAGCCACGACGTCTTTGTGGATTGTAAAGCCACACCAAATTCCCAGGTTGAAAACCACCTTTTTCAGCCTTGACGTCATACTGGTCCTTCATCCGATCGCTGGCACCTTGAATGTTTGTGCGGACTTGTTCATGGATGTCATTCATTCTTCTCCGTAAGTCCGTTACATAGTCCTCCCCGGCTAGATCTTCACCGGGTTTACTGCCAAATACCAGGTCGCATGGTAAGCGCAACTCCCGCCCGAATAAGATGTTAGCTGGTGTCTGCCCTGTTGTCTCATGCACGGATGAACGGTAAGCCAACAAGAACAGATGAAGATGTCGGTCCCAGTCCCGTTGATGGTTAGAGACTACCTTTGATAAATACCGATTTATTGTTCTATTCATCCGTTCAACCATGCCATCAGACTGCGGGTGTAATGCAGTAGTTCTGGTTTTCTTTATTCCTAATATCTTACAGATATTTTGGAACAGAGCAGACTCGAAATTCCTTCCTTGGTCGGAATGTATCTCTCGCGGTACTCCAAATCGGCAGATGCATTCTTTTACCAAGACTTCAGCGACCGTTACGGCTTCCTGGTTGGGTAATGGATAGGCTTCGACCCACTTAGTAAAGTAGTCCATTACTACTACTATGTATTTATTTCCATCATCAGTTTCGGGGAATGGTCCGGCCACGTCAATCGCAATGCGTTCAAAGGGACTCCCAACGTTATATTGGCGTATAGGAGCTTTTCTTTTCCTATGTGGCCCGTTACTTCCCGCGCAGATCACACATTTCTTGCACCACTCTTTAACATCTTCTTTGCAATTTACCCAGTAAAATCGTAGGCGTAGCCTCTCAAGGGTTTTATTCACTCCAAAATGTCCTCCACCAGATCCGTCATGGATCTCTTCCAATACTTCCGGTACTCTGTTCCTAGGAATTATCAACTGGGTCTAACTCTTAGTACCATCCGTATTTTCTACGACACGTTTCAGGAGGCCCTCTTCAACCACAATAGAATCCCACTGCGCCCAGTACGATTTTACACTTTGTGAGTGTCGTGCAACGTCTTCCCAAACTGGCCTGCCATCGCCATGCTTCCAATCAAGTATGATCTTTAAGTCCGGATCATTCTCTTGGTCCCTCCGTAAGTCTTCAGGTTGTCATCGCCCGTCCACTACCGTTGTCCTTTTGACGGTGGCAAGTTTCGCTTCCAAATGACAAGAGTGCTTGCACTCTTCTTCACGGGTCTTCTCTCTCGCCAGGTTTACACCGTGAACTTTCTTCACTCCTACTTCTTTAACAGCAAGAGGAGCTGACGCTACTTTCTCACCCGTTTTCTTTTTAAACTTCTTTTCAGTATTCGCTGCAGTATTCTGTTTTTGCAGTTTCCCGCACAGCCTTTGCGGGTGGCCTAGCTCTCCACATTTCCAGCAATGAAGTATCTTTCTTTCAGCATGAATTTCAGATACAACTCGCTTTATCTTGTCTTCAATTCCCTCAGCATCGATATTTTGCACTTGTGATAGGTTACGTGAAGCTTGTTTAGCTGCTTCATACTCTAAGGCGTATGACAGTGCATCAACTACAGTTTTCGGTCGAGCTAATAGTAGTGCTTGCTGAGTTTCATTATCTCGGACCCCATAGATAAATGCTTGTGTTGCTAGGCATTCCAAAACGCTATCAGGAGCTGTAGTGTGTGCAAGACGCACCAGACGAGCTATGTCGGCTTCAAATTCTTGAAGGTTTTCTTTAGAACTTTGATATCGGTTCCTCAGTTGCGTCTGGTACACTTGCTCCAGATGCGCATTGCCATATCGCATATCCAATCGTTTAACAAATTGTTCGTAATCTTCTTGTTCATCTTCTTTTAGCGTTTGTAGGATATCGATGGCTTCTCCACGCAGCGAAACTGTCAACGCTGTAGCTTTTTCTTTGGAAGTCCAGCCATTCGCTTTGGCAGCAGCTTCAAACTGTTTTACATAATTCGGCCACGAAGTCTTGCCGTCAAATTCTGGTGTTTTTATATGCAGTCTAGAACTACTTTCTGGTTTCTTTTCTTGAATCTCATCCGTCTTAGCTATATCATGATTTGAAACCACTGGTGACGTAATTTTGGAGAAATTTTGCTGTAACTCTTCAAGTTTCTTCCCATAAGTTTCTATTCTTTCTTCTAATATTCTAGAACTTTCTTTCAATTGTTCGTTTAGCTTGTCCTCCAAACCTTTAGAATTTTCCATTAATTTCTCCTCCCATATTCTAGAATTTTCTGTTAATTTCGCTTCTAAAATTCTAGAATTTTCTATTAACTTTTCTTCCAAAGTTTGAGAACTTTCCACCAACTTTTGTTCTAATGTTTAAGAACTTTCTTTCATTTGTTCTAAAGTTCTAGAATTTTCTTCTAATTTTTGTTCTAATGTTCGAGAATTATCCGTCAATTTTTGTTCTAAATTTTCTATCAGTTCTGCTTTCAATGTTCTAGAATTTTCCGCTAACTTTTCCTCCATAATTTTACCAAAATCGGTGAAACCCCCCGCAATTTCGAATATAAACTCCTCTGGATTTTCACCAGCTTCTACTGAAGCTTGCCGTAGACGAAGTTGCAGAACAGCCTTGGATCCCGATGTCTCTAACTCTCGGTCTTCCAGCTCCCTCTTGAGATCGGTTACTTTTAATTCACTTAATTTTACTTGTTTACTCGCCATTTTATTTATTTTTAGTTTACACTTCACAGTATTTATTTAACCCTCACACCTGACACCAATTGTAACGTTTTATTTATTTAGGTGAAGTGTAAAATTGATTAAAAACACTAATATTTATATCAACGTTTATTTATATCACTATCTTTTTATTTATATCACCATCTGTTCACTACACGTATCTACACAAGACTGTTTTCGCGATCTTTTGGTTGGGGTATTTATATAAAACGCTTCATTCTCGAATATTCGGCGACCCTTCTCGAACATTCGCCGGTTCTTTGAAAATCAGAACAATGGGGATCGGACGAACTTGTTGTAACCTGCTCGCTAGCGGTCGCCGCCCGCGCCGCCGCCCGCGCCGCGACCCTGGGTTCGCTACAATATCAAAGATTTGAAGACAGTGTCATGAATAATAGTCCTGAGCAAAGGTGTTACCATTATTTTAAGTTTATTACACAACACATTAAATTATTTTAAATTTTGACGTTTCGAATTACATAAGTCAATGTTGCCAAATGTGTGATGAAATTAGTAAACAAAAAACAAATATTCCTAAATGAATTTCACTGAAGACAGTGGCTATTATATATAAGGATTGCCTATGGTAATTTATAAATTTAAAAATTAACTACAATATTTTAATACAAACAGTGTTGCAAATTATTAAGTAACTAAATAAAAATCAAATGTCCGTAATTAAATTAAAACACTTTGTTTTGTTAGATATCAAAAGAAAGAAAACCATAAGGGCCGGTTTTGAAATGACAAAAAAAATGTGTCATGTCGATCTGCATTTGTTTTTCGTAAAAAGTTCTTAGAAGTAGGTCGGCCTTGGGTTTTAAGGAAACGACACAATGTGGACGGGTGTGCATGAATGACAAAAATGTTCTACGTAGATTAGAATTTGTTTTTTGCAAAATGTTGTCAGAAATATTTTGTGTTTGGAAAAAGTTGTGAGAAACATGTGGTGAAATGAAAGGGATCGATAAGGGCTGGCGTGTAAAATTAACAAAAATGATCAATGTTGATCGGCTTTTGTTTTTTGCTAAACTTTTTCAAAGGTACGTCGAGTTTGATCTCAAATGAAACGTCTCGTTGAGAGCTAGCGTGCAGAATTGACAAAAATGAGCTATGTCGATTGGTTTTTGTTTTTCGCAAAAAATTGTCACAAGTGTGTGGTCTTTGGTATCAAATGATAAGTTTCGATAAGTTCTGGTGTGCAGAATTAACAAAAATGGTTAATGTTGATCGGCTTTTGTTTTTTGCAAAAAGTTTTTAGAAGTATGTCGAGTTTGGTTTCAAATGAAAGGTCTCGTTGAGGGCTAGCGTGCAGAATTGACAAAAATGTACTACGTCGATCGGTTTTTGTTTTTTGCAATAAGTTCTCAAAGGTATGGCGAGTTTGGTCTCAAATGAAACGTCTCGTTGAGGGCTAGCGTGCAGAATTGACAAAAATGTGCTATGTCGATTGGTTTTTGTTTTTCGCAAAAAGTTGTCACAAGTGTGTGGTGTTTGGTATCAAATGAAAGGTTTCGATAAGGGCTGGTGTGCAGAATTAACAAAAATGGTTAATGTTGATCGGCTTTTGTTTTTTGCAAAAAGTTTTTAGAAGTATGTCGAGTTTGGTCTCAAATGAAAGTTCTCGTTGAGGGCTAGCGTGCAGAATTGACAAAAATGTGCTATGTCGATTGGTTTTTGTTTTTTGCAAGAAATTCCCAAAAGTATGTCGAGTTTAGTATCAAACAAAACGCGTGGTTAAAAGCTAGCGTGCAGAATTGACAAAAATGTTTCATGACGATCGGCTTTTGTTTTTCGCAAATAGTTGCCAGAAGTATGTGGTGTTTGGTATCAAATGAAAGTTCTCTGTGTTGGCTAGCCTGTAGGTATTACAAAAATGTTCCATGTTGATCGGCTTTTGTTTTATGTAAAGAAAATATCAGAAGTATGTTGTGTTTGGTGTCAAATAAAAGGTCTCGGTAAGGACTGACGTGCATAATTGACAAAAATGGTTCATGTCGACCGGCTTTTGTTTTTTTTCAAAAGTTAATAGAAGTATATCGTGTTTGAAATCTAATGAAAGGTCTCGGTGAGGGCTGACGTGCAGATATAAAAAACTGTTTCATGTCGATTGGCATTTGTTTTTTGCACTGACAGCGGAGCTCTAGGGAATGCTCGGCGTAGCCGAGAATTCGCTAGTCATATACTATTTTGATAGATTCATTATATATATTTCTATATACAGGGTGAATACTGAAAACCTTGACATAGGGAAATAACATGGGAAAACAGTTTTTTGCTGTTTCTATCTGTCCCGCTAAATAAAATCGGGTGTGCATGGTATCGTTAGTTAGATTACTTAATTTTGCATCTAATAAAACTAAATGTTGTGTAATATGGTCTTTTCTAACTGAAATATTTCATAAAATAAATTATATTTTGAAGGTTATCCTTCATAAATAAACTTCAAAATACAATTTATTTTATCAAATATTTCTGTTAGAAAAGGTCTTATTACACAACATTTAGTTATATTAGATGCAAAATTAAGTAATCTAACTAACGATACCATATACACCCGATTTTATTTAGCGGGACAGTTGGAAACAGCAAAAAACTGTTTTCCCATGTTATTTCCCTATGTCAAGGTTTTCAGTATTCACCCTGTATAGTTGGATTCATCTCGAGCATCGCAAAAATTTTGCTCACGGGTACAGGTCAAACCATTCATGGAATAATTTTAATATTATTTTATTAGATGTGGTTTAAAGTGGAATAGGGCCTTTTTGGGGTCTCATATTTTTACTGTGAGTGGTTTTCGTGTAAAAAATCACAAACTGTGCATAGTTGGTACCTTGAAACAATGGATCCCAGAGGCCATGTCTATCTTTAAGAAGAATCACGCAGTTATCCGTCACTTTTGACAATCTGTCTATGAACTTTAAATGATTGTATCTTTTAATAGAACATTGATATCAAAGATTTGAAGACAGTGTCATGAATAATAGTCCTGAGCAAAGGTTTTGCCATTATTTTAAGTTTATTACACAACACATTAAATTATTTTAAATTTTGACGTTTCGAATTACATAAGTCAATGTTGCCAAATGTGTGATGAAATTAGTAAACAAAAAACAAATATTCCTAAATGTATTTCACTGAAGACAGTAGCTATTATATATTAGGATTGCCGATGGTAATTTATAAATTTAAAAATTAACTACAATATTTTAATACAAACAGTGTTGCAAATTATTAAGTAACTAAATAAAAATCAAATGTCCGTAATTAAATTAAAACACTTTGTTTTGTTTGATATCAAAAGAAAGAAAACCATAAGGGCCGGTTTTGAAATGACAAAAAAAATGTGTCATGTCGATCTGCATTTGTTTTTCGTAAAAAGTTCTTAGAAGTAGGTCGTCCTTGGGTTTTAAGGAAACGACACAATGTGGACGGGTGTGCATGAATGACAAAAATGTTCTACGTAGATTAGAATTTGTTTTTTGCAAAATGTTGTCAGAAATATTTTGTGTTTGGAAAAAGTTGTGAGAAACATGTGGTGAAATGAAAGGGATCGATAAGGGCTGGCGTGTAAAATTAACAAAAATGATCAATGTTGATCGGCTTTTGTTTTTTGCTAAACTTTCTCAAAGGTACGTCGAGTTTGGTCTCAAATGAAACGTCTCGTTGAGAGCTAGCGTGCAGAATTGACAAAAATGTGCCATGTCAATCGGCTTTTGTTTTTTGCAACAAGTTGTCACAAGTGTATGGTGTTTGGTATCAAATGAAAGGTTTCGATAAGGACTGGTGTGCAGAATTAACAAAAATGGTTAATGTTGATCGGCTTTTGTTTTTTGCAAAAAGTTTTTAGAAGTATGTCGAGTTTGGTCTCAAATGAAAGGTCTCGTTGAGGGCTAGCGTGCAGAATTGACAAAAATGTACTACGTCGATCGGTTTTTGTTTTTCGCAAAAAGTTGTCACAAGTGTGTGGTGTTTGGTATCAAATGAAAGGTTTCGATAAGGGCTGGTGTGCAGAATTAACAAAAATGGTTAATGTTGATCGGCTTTTGTTTTTTGCAAAAAGTTTTTAGAACTATGTCGAGTTTGGTCTCAAATGAAAGGTCTCGTTGAGGGCTAGCGTGCAGAATTGACAAAAATGTGCTATGTCGATTGGTTTTTGTTTTTTGCAAGAAATTCCCAAAAGTATGTCGAGTTTGGTATCAAACAAAACGCGTGGTTAAAAGCTAGCGTGCAGAATTGACAAAAATGTTCCATGACGATCGGCTTTTGTTCGCAAATAGTTGTCAGAAGTATGTGGTGTTTGGTATCAAATGAAAGTTCTCGGTGTTGGCTAGCCTGTAGGAATTACAAAAATGTTCCATGTTGATCGGCTTTTGTTTTATGTAAAGAAAATATCAGAAGTATGTTGTGTTTGGTGTCAAATAAAAGGTCTCGGTAAGGACTGACGTGCATAATTGACAAAAATGGTTCATGACGACCGGCTTTTGTTTTTTTCAAAAGTTAATAGAAGTATATCGTGTTTGAAATCTAATGAAAGGTCTCGGTGAGGGCTGACGTGCAGATATAAAAAAACTGTTTCATGTCGATCGGCATTTGCTTTTTACACTGACAGCGGAGCTCTAGGGAATGCTCGGCGAAGCCGAGAATTCGCTAGTCATATACTATTTTGATAGATTCACTATCTATATATCTATATTTGGATTCATCTCGAGCATCGCAGAAACTTTGCTCACGGGTGCAGGTCAAACCATTCATGTAATAATTTTAATATTATTTTATTAGATGTGGTTTAATGAGGACCAATCGCTTTTGGGTGTCCCATATTTTTACCGTGTATAGTTTTTGTGTAAAAAACGAGCATCGCAAAAACTTTGCTCACGGGTGCAGGTCAAACCATTCATGTAATAATTTTAATATTATTTTATTAGATGTGGTTTAATGAGGACCAATCGCTTGTGGGTGTCCCATATTTTTACCGTGCATAGTTTTTGTGTAAAAAATCGAAAACTAAGCGAAAAAGGAAAACTGGAACAAAACTGAAAAAAATATCCTAGATGCCAGGTTTAAATTTAAAAAGAAATACTGTGCCATCCGTCATTTTTGACAATTCAATATAAAACTTTTAATTGATTAATTTTGAAAATGAAAAGAGATATTGTAAAGGTAATTATATTTTTACACATTATAATAGTGAGCGAAATATATACAAATACACTGAATGTTAAGTGTGGTGTATTTAAAATATTTAATTTTATGACATCATCCGTTGGTCTATAACCAAAAAATTCGTTACACAAGTTTAATATTTTCAAAGAGAAATATACAGAAATATAAAGTAAACTATGTTTAAAAGAATATGTACAATACACTTTGTGATGTAAGTATAACATTTTAAATTTGTTTCGCTATATTTAAATATGTATTTTCATTACAGTTATAATTTTTAATTGGTTACCCAAACAAGAGTACATTTATAGAAGAGAAATAACATAAAATTACTGATAATAACACTACTGAAGTGTAACTGATTATCATAAAAGTGCATTGTACATAATAATTTACGGCAAACCTTATTTACAATATAATCAAACAATCATAATGCAAGTCTTGTATTTGCTTGGAGAAATATATAGTAAAATTAGTTTAAAAGTAATATTACACTACGTTCTGTAATGTATGTTATAGTTTTTAATTGGTTAAGGTTTTATATATATTTTATAATGAAATGAGATGATTTCTCAGATGTAAACGTTTACATAAACAAAGTATCTATCCATTTATCCATTTGTAACTGATGTATGAAACAATAAACACCTTTGCAAACCAAATATTCACCGAGTAGTGCGTTTGATTACCAGCTAATGGCATCTGCTCTTAGTCGAACTTGAATTTGATTGTACTGCACAAAAATTCATGTTTTCATTAAGAAATAATGCAAAAGAACGTATAAAAATTGATTACTTTATCTACAACTAACAGGCGTATAAATTTTCAGTTATGTGTGAGTAGTTCATATATACCTCAACAGATGGCGCCACAGTAGCACTTAAATTTTGAAAATAACTATTCAAATTGTATTTATTATACTTTTATAATCATTTATATTGATATTTATAATAAAAAATAAATTATTAATAACAATAACAATAGTTGTAGATATATACATATATAATTCAGCTTTATAAATATTTAAATGAACATAGCAATAGAAAAACATGAATATAATCATGTTTTTTTGGCAATATAAAAATGTATCAATTTATAAATTTTGGTATGTTATTTCACATTATTTATATTTATAAAAGAGATAATTATTTTCAAAGTAATACATTTTTATAGATTCGTTAACTAACTTCATACTTATTGTGTCAAGTTATGATATTTAAGTTCTGTCAAACTGAATGTATTGTATGAAAATACAAATATTGTTAAGATATAATAAAAATACATAAAATTGGGTTAAACTTATTATTTAAATCTTTTCTTCTTATGTATTTTGATGAGATGATTAAACCGTTGTATTTAAAAATGATACCTAAGCGCGGGAAATTTAAAATCTCTATAATTTCATTTATTTATCAACATATATTTTTATCGTATATACTATTTTGATTGATTCATTATCTATATATATTTCAAATAATCAAGAGCATCGGCGAATTTTTACCCTGGGGGTAACAGGTTAAAGCATTTATGTAATAATTTTAATTTTTTTATCACATGATGTGGTTTAATGAGGATTGCGATCCTTTTGAGGTTTCATATTTTTACTGTGAGTGGTTTTCGTGTAAAAAGATAAAAACTGTGCAAAATTGGTACCTTTTGACAATCTGTCTATGAACTTTCAATGACTGTATCTTTTAATAGAACATTGATATCAAAGATTTGAAAACAGTGTCATGAATAATAGTCCTAAGCAAAGGTTTTACCAATATTCTAAGTATGTAACACAACACATTTAATTATTTTAAATTTTGACGTTTCCAATTACATAAGTCAATGTTGCCAAATGTGTGATGAAATAATTAAACAAAAAACAAATATTCCTAAATGAACTTCACTGAAGACAGTGGCTATTATATTAGGATTGCCTATGGTTATTTATAAATTTAAAAATTATCTACAATATTTTAATGCAAACAGTGTTGTCAAATTATTAAGAAACTAAATAAAAATCATATGTTCGTAATTAAATTAAACACTTTGATTTATTTGATATCATAAGAAAAAAAAACCATAAGGGCAGGTTTTGAAATGACAAAAAAAATGTGTCATGTCGATCTGCATTTGTTTTTCGTAAAAAGTTCTTAGAAGTAGGTCGTCCTTGGGTTTTAAGCAAACGACACAATGTGGACGGGTGTGCATGAATGACAAAAATGTTCTACATAGATTAGAATTCGTTTTTTGCAAAATGTTGTCAGAAAAATGTCGTGTTGGAAAAAAGTTGTGAGAAGAATGTGATGTTTAGCATCAAATGAAAGGGCTCGATAAGGGCTGGCGTGTTAAATTAACAAAAATGATCAATGTTGATCAGCTTTTGTTTTTTGCAAAACTTTCTCAAAGGTACGTCGAGTTTGGTCTCAAATAAAAGGTCTCGTTGAGGGCTAGCGAACAGAATTGACAAAAATGTTCCATTCCGATCGGCTTTTGTTTTCTGCAAAAAGTTCTCAAAGGTATGTTGAGTTTGTTCTCAAATGAAACGTCTCGTTGAGGACTAGCGTGCAGAATTGACAAAAATGTGCTATGTCGATGGGTTTTTGTTTTTTGCAAAAAGTTGTCACAAGTGTGTGGTGTTTAGTATCAAATGAAAGATTTCGATAAGGGCTGGTGTGCAGAATTAACAAAAATGGTTAATGTTGATCGGCTTTTGTTTTTTGCAACAAAAATTTAAAAGTGTGTCGAGTTTGGTCTCAAATGAAAGGTCTTGTTGAGGGCTAGCGTACAGAATTAACAAAAAGGGTCCATTACGATCGGCTTTTGTTTTATGCAAAAAGTTCTCAAAGGTATGTCGAGTTTGGTTTCAACTAAAATGCCTCGTTGAGGGCTAGCATGCAGAATTGACAAAAATGTGCTATGTCGATCGGTTTTTGTTTTTTACAAAAAGTTTTCAGAAGTGTGTGGAGTTTGGTATCAAATGAAAAGTCTCGGTGTGGGCTGAGGTACATAAATGACAAAAATGTTTCATATCGATCTACTTTTGTTTTATACAGAAAGTTGACAGAAGTATGTCGTGTATGGTATCAAATGAAAGGTCTCGGTGAGAGTTGGGGTACATAAATGACAAAAATTTTTCATGACGACCGGCTTTTGTTTTTTGCAGAAAATTATTGGAAGTATATCGTGTTTGCAATGTAATGAAAGGTCTTGGTGAGGCCTGACGTGGAAACATGAAATAATTGTTTCATGTCGATCAGCATTTGTTTTTTGCACTGACAGCGGAGCCCTAGGGAATGCTCGGCGTAGCCGAGAATTCGCTAGTCTATACCGGGTGTCCCATTTAAGGTACGAATGCATTGGTATCTCGAGAACCGTAAGAGCTACGAGGTTGGTTAAATTAGACAAAAGTTGCCCCGTTGGGAGGCTATTTTAATAGTGTTTTGTTATTTGCGGAAAAATGCATAGATCACTAGATATAGGGGAAAATGTAAATTTAGCGATTTTCTTTTTTTGCTTATAACTTTGTTATAAGAAATAATACGAGATTCTGGTTTGCACTTTCTTAAGGCACTTTTGTAGGGTGAATTTGCAGAAGTACTCAATTTTTTTTTATATCTAACCATTTACGAGTTACTGATAGCAACTTTTATTTTTCATATGAAGGTCATATTAAGCTATGGTATTTTTAAATAGAGATTTTTTTTAGCTTTACAATGATATAAAACAGTAATAATTTATTTTTATAATTAACAGAAAAATTAACAAAAATTATTATTTATACTAAAATTTCATTGAAAAAAGTAAATCGAAGGCGGCTGTGGAAGAAAAAAACTATTTCATAACGTATATGGCAACAAGTTTATTTAATTAAAGTTAAAAATACAAAAATAATTTGCGAAAATTTAACAATAAATTTAGTTAGAAAAAAAAGTTAATCGAAGGCGGCTGTGGAAGAAAATAACTAAATTTATTGTAAAGTTTTCGCAAATTATTTTTGTATTTTTAACTTTAATTAAATAAATTTGTTGCAATATATGTTATGAAATAGGTTTTTCTTCCACAGCAGCCTCCGATTTACTTTTTCCAATGCAATTTTAGTATAAATAACAATTTTTGTTAATTTTTCTGTTAATTCTAAAAATAAATTATTACTGTTTTATATCATTGTAAAGCTAAAAAAATCTCTATTTAAAAATACCATAGCTTAATATGACCTCCATATGAAAAATAAAAGTTGCTATCAGTAACTCGTAAACGGTTAGCTATAAAAAAAAATTGAGTACTTCTGCAAATTCACCATACAAATGTGCCTTAAGAAAGTGCAAACCAGAATCTCGTATTATTTCATATAACAAAGTTATAAGCAAAAAAAGAAAATTGCTAAATTTACATTTTCCCCTATATCTAGTGATCTATGCATTTTTTCGCAAATAACAAAACACTATTAAAATAGCCTCCTAACGGGGCAACTCTTGTCTAATTTAACCAACCTCGTAGCTCTTATGGTTCTCGAGATACCAATGCATTCGTATCTTAAATGGGACACCCTGTATACTATTTTGATAGATTCACTATCTATCTATATTTGGATTAATCTCGACGATCACCGATCCTGTGTCCAGCTTAAACTCCTGGCCCATTTAAGTAATTGCTGTAATTTTTTTTTCAAGTTGTAGTGTCTATTGTGCCGGAGTGCCTTTTGCGGGTCTCATATTTTTACTGTGAGTGGTTTTTGTTTAAAAAAATAAAAACTGCGAAAAATTGGTATACTGAAACAATGGATCCCAGAAGCCATGTCTACATTTAAGAAGAATCACGGTTCTCATCCGTCAAATTTGACAATTCAATATGAAACTTTTATTTGATTTTTTTGGAAAATGTGAAGAGATATTATGAATTGAATTATGTTTTCATATATTATAATAGTGAGCGAAATATATACAAATATACTGAATGTTAAATGTGGTGTATTTAAAATATTTCTTTTTTGACATTTCACGTTTATCATACGTTAGAGCCGTCAAAAATTCGTGGTACAAGTTTTATATTTTCACAGACAAATATACAGAAATAAAAGTAAACTATGTTTAAAAGAATATGTACAATACACTTTGTGATGTAAGTATATCATTTTAAATTTATTTCACTTTATTTAAATATGTATTTTCATTTCAGTTACAATTTTAAATTGGTTACCCAAACAAGAGTACATTTGTAGAAGAGAAATAACATAAAATTACTCATAATAACACTACTGAAATATATCTGATTATCATAAAAGTGCATTGTACATAATAATTTACGGCAAACCTTATTTACAATATTTAAATTTTCATGAAATATGACGTTTATCAAAACGTCAGTTATAATCAAACAATCATAATGCAAGTCTTATATTTGCTTGTAGAAATATATAGTAAAATAAGTTTAAAAGTAAAACTACACTACATTTTGTAATGTAAGTATGTAATTTTATATTTCCTTGGCTGTATTTAGATGTGTTTTCATTTCAGTTCTAGTTTTTAATTGGTAAGTTATTCAAACAAGAATATATTTATAGAAAAGAAATATTATAAAATTACGGATAGTATTACTATTGGCAAAAAAATAAATTCTGGAAATCAAACAAGGCGCGTCGTATTCAGTCATAAACACATTTATTTAAAAATACTGACAAACCTTTCCTTCATACTCTCTTGGAAGAAATGTTTCACAATTTATTGTACAATAATTATTTTGAATTATGTATCTGGATTATATTAAACTGTAAGTAACTGCAATTTTATACATTCTTTATATATTCTTTCATCAAATTTCAGATGAAAGTAGTTGATTACAACAAGGATTAGATTTTTTAAAATTCTATTGTATATTGTTATAGAACAAGATGATTATTTAGATGAAAACGTTTACAAAAACAAAGTATCTATCTAATTATTTATTTATCATTCATATTTCAAACAATAAACACTTTCTGAAACCAAATATTAATCGAGATATGCGTTTGATGACATATGCTCTTAGTCGAATGTGACTGTGAATGGATTGCATAAAAAATCATATTTTTACTACGAAATAATGCAAAAGAAGGTTTGAAAATTGTTGTACATTGGTTTGAGGTATGATATAGATATTTTTAAGTACATTTTTAATTTTTATCACTTACAGATGTCATATTAGGTTACTGGCTCAGAGTGTAATCAAATTAAATTAAATAAAGCTATTATTATCATAAATAATGCTATAAAAAGAGTAAATATAATATATTATTTCATATACAACCATAAAGTTTTAAAAAATGGATTATTTATTATAGTTGCGAACAAGGTTTGCAAGTTCCCACAGTTAGTTTTAGTTATTATTCTGTACTTATAAACATATGTCATTTTAAAATATAATATTATACCTTTATATTCATTGGATAGTAAATAAAAATTACTTTATGAACATTATTATTTCACATATTTTACTTATTTTATTTAATTTAAATTTGTCAATCTGACATCTAAAAATTTATTTTCATGAACGAAGTGTACCTATTAAAATGATAAGATATATTTTAAAGAGATTTATTTAGAGACAAAAAATATTTAACATTTAACAGTGAGCCTTTATATATCCGAAAATTTAAAAGAAAACGGCCAGCTTTGATTGTTAGCTGCTCTTTTTGTTAATTTTCGGGACCCTAAAGACCCATTGTTAATTGTTATGGTACATTTTTAATATTTTTATTCAAAAAATATTGTGTTCTAAATAAATTTATTAAAAAGTTTGTTTGAATTTTAAAATTTAAGCTTAATGGTCACATTCAGTAATCCGGCTGTACAACAACACATGTTTGAACGCATCCAAAATAAAAGTTGACAAATTATCTTGTCATTTTGACATTGCTGAAAATATAAGTATTAGACTGTATTATGCATTTAAAATCAACAAGACTAGATAATCATGTTGCTGTATTATCATAAAGAGACTTCTTTTTATTAATAAATGTAAAGAGAGTTAGCAATGTATTGTGTATCACAACTTGTACAAATGAAACCACTGCAAGAAACAAAGTATTTGTTTACATATGTGTTATTTCTATAATTTTACCTTGAATTATAACTGTGTAGTGAAGTCACATTAAAATAAGAATTCTAATATACAGTCCAAAATTGATCACTTTATCATTTGGAACAAGCCTTTACAAGCACAGCTTAAAAAATATCATAAAGTTTCAATAAAATCATTCTACATAAACACGTATGGATATTTTCTTGATATTCTTTTTACATTTTCAGAACATAAGCAAAGAAATTTTGTCTGAAATGAATGCATAAAGTATTATACTTATAGTGAAATTGAAAGCATATTAAATAGGGCTGGAAGTGTAAAGAAAAAATGAGTAGGAAATAGAAGTCCAAAAAATAAAAACCGTAATAAAAATTTCATACGATAGACAAATTCGCAATAATACTACATATTCTGCAAAGAACTCTTTCATTGTAGATGTACATATGTACCATTACAATTAGATTGGTACAGAGAAAATATGACAATGTTTATTATAATGAAAATGTTGTTGATAAGAATCAATGGCTACAATTTTTATTGTAATCAAGCTATGCGTTATGGCTTGGAAACCAAAAGTGAAGCGAGATCAGTATTTCAAGCTTCAACTAATATATTATACATGAAATTGGACTTGCTGTGTCTAACCAAACATACTTAGCATGTAGTGATGATGGTTTTATCAAAACAGAAAACGGATATAAACTTCTGGAAATAAAATGTCCTTATTCCTGTCAAAACAAATTAACTGTAGATTTACCAAATAAGAAGTCAGCTAAAAATGATTTAGAATGGGGACTTCCGCGTTGCGAGCTTTTCACAAAATTTTAATAGCATATTAATTCTATCTTCAAATAAGTTCGTATAAAGTTATAAAATATATAAAATATTTATTAGACTTAAACATTTTTTAGAAAAACTAATTCAGCAAATAGGCGTGTGACGTATTAACCCTGAAGCAAATCTGACTTAGAGCGCATGTCTCGAAATCACTTAAATCAGCAGCCCAGTTCAAGATTGTTTCATACTTCATACTTATTTACTTGTGTTTTGAGATACATATACAATAAAATATCACCTGATAACATATTTTGTCCTTTAATAAGCACTTAATTAAGAAAATATATTAATGAAAACAAGTTTTTGATAATACACGAGCAAACTTCACAAACAAGCGTGGTTGAAACGAGAGGTTATGTTTGCATTGGCAATATGTTTACATACAAGTTTGAATTTGACGTTACGCGCGGCATTTGTAATGCTATCTTCACATTGGTTACTATAGCTATCTCTTTCTAACATCTTGCCTTCTTTGCCTGTCAGGGATATAGTCAAACCGGAGAAGGAGAAGACTCACGTCATCAAATAATATTACTAAAGTAATGACGTCATGTACTACTATGAATATATGGGATACTGATTTTTTTAGAATAAAAGTGCAGTGCATGTTGCATAACTTACTATAACCTATTTCTTCAAGTGACACTTGACAAATTAATAACCACAACCTCTCGAAGTCTGTCGGCGTCATCACAGTTAATGTGTGACGGAAACGATAGTGAATAAGTGCATTTAGTAAATTGAAGGGCATTAGCTGTTCTCTAAAAGTACATAATTAAATTAAATTTAAAAAAAAAAATAGAAAAAAATTACCTCTCGTACGGTTTTCAATGGAATTAATGGACCAACGTTGTCCAGTTCCCGTTCAAAATAATGCACTACATTCATTGTCAGTTTTTTTGACTGCTTTGATAAAGCTTTAAACATGATTTGTCAGTAACATAGAAAAACTGACACGATACTTTCTGACTGACACTGACAATCGAATGACAAGATCAATATTCAATCGGTATAAAATATAATATAAATAAGATCATTTTTATTATTGCCAATGTATGGTATGAAAATCAACTACAATTATTTCAAATAATTTTATATTCTCTAAGAGGAATACGGATTGACTTTAGAAATAATTGTAAATTCATTAATATATACGTTTCTTAATACAAATATTTTTATTCTTCTTTTTTTAAAAATAAATAACACCCAATAATCTTAACAAGTTATATTTCATTTTATAAAGTTTTTTTTCAGGTTGATGACGTGAGTCTTCTCCTTCTCCGGTTTGACTATAGTACGTCACAAACCTATTTGCGAATATTTTTTAGCAAAACTATTAATTTATTTGCAAAATAAAAAAATACGGGTCTTTTATTTTAAAATTTAGATTTATTTAAAAAAAAAATGACGGAAGTCCCCATTCGATGAAAATAGTAACGTTAAAGTCAAGAAGTCCGACAAATATTACACACAAGACCATTTTTCAAAGCACATACTTTATATTACCGTTTGCCGTTTCATTATTCGTAGAAAGAGATGAGAAGTTTCTATCTACATTAATTTTAAAAATTCAAGACTTTTTTTTGAAATATTTCATTCAGTTTGTTCTGAATAAGTTTTAATAGACTGCATTAGTGTACCGGTCCTTTTGTGGCGCCAAATTCAAACTGAAACCCTAACTCGCCTCCGCCGATTTATACGCCCATGTTATTCTTATGTGAATAAATATATGCTATCTTTAAGCTACTGGAAAGTATTATAAAATGCAAATCTTAATTATTAAACCTTATAACTACTAATCTCTTTTATCTATCTTCTAATGTAATGTACACACCCAAAAAACATAATATTATTTAATAAACTTCAATTTAAACAGTAGGTGCAAATTTATGAAAACGTATGTCGTAGCTGTCTTAGTATTCAGTTGAACCTGCCACTTTAACGCGGTGTTTTTCACCTGCTGCACCAAGTAACGACATATGTTACTATTTGCGATACTACTTTCTTTAAAATGAATTTTTTCTTAATTTATTATTTTATTTGTACTTTTTCTGTAAGGACAGCAAAGAGTAATGTTTTGGAACATAAAAAATCTCTATGTTATAATTAAGAATCGCCAAAATGCTTTAATATCGGAATTGAAAATGTACTCCCATAAGAAATGCATGCACCCAGATTTGAATTAGGGTTTCGCGCCAAATGTAATTCTTGACCTCACTATATAAAATTAAATAGAAAAATATTTCATTGTTGAATAATTATATCGATTCCTTCCTTAGAAGATGTAATAAAATTCATAATTAGTGGCATTTATGTGATTTTTTTAAACTTAAAAATATTGATTTTCTATGATATACACAGAAACAAATTTTACAAAGACTGGTTTAAACGGTATAGTTAAACCTATAAAAATTATGTTTATCATTTATTTAAAAATATAGATTTATTAATACAAAAATATTATTATATAGTAATTAAATTTATAAACAAAGTTATAGTAATTTTTAATACAAGAATACAATAATTTTAAATAAAATGATAATTTATCGATGAGTCAAAAGTGTTGATAGATAATTTATCCAAAAATTTGTTTTATTTATCAAGGCAATATTAATTTATGTTCTAAAAAACCTTAAATTTTATTTAATTAATATACCGTCCAATATGAATATTTATGAAAGTAATTTGACTTTATAGGATGCCTTTTTAATTTTTGAACTACTTATATTCCAACGCTTTTATATCTGAGGGAAAATTTAGTAACTTCTGATTTTAATTTTAATTTAAAATTATGTTAACTGGGTAAACAATATTAAACAATGTCAATTGACAATGAAAAATTAAAAGAAAAAAGTATGACAGTAAACATAAATAATTACCACAAAGGCAATAATATAAAAAATATATAATGTCGACATCGTAAGTTATATTTTCGAAAATTTTTTATCTATGTATTAGAAAATATTTTTTTTTATTTACAGTTCAGCATATAAGTACCGATGTAAATACCCCAACTGCAAGAATAAAAGAAGTGTGAATGTCCGCGGCACACAGAATAAACATTTTTTAATTTTCCTCTTCACGATCAAACAAGCTGTGACGTGTGGATAAATTTTTGTAAAATTAAAGCAAGTACAAATTTATCATATTCTTATCTTTGTGAAGATCATTTTGATATTAATTTTTTTTACAACATATCGAAACACTGTTTACTAAAAATGCATTCATTCTGGCTCCCAGACACTTTTAAACTCCGATACAAATGCAGATCTGTCATGACTTAATGATAGGATAGAGTTTTCCAGAACCGAATTAGGATCTAAGTGTAACGTTATACGTCAAATTAATTTAAATCAAATTCCTTCCAATACTACAGTTTCGGCATGTGATTCTACTCGTAGAAATAAAAATAGAGGTTTGTGTATAACAAATGTATCTGGAAAAGAAAGAATATTATATAAATTTTATAGACAAGAGAAAATAAAAGTTATAAAATTGAAGAACAAGCTTTCAAAAATGAATTATGCTAAGAAATATATAAGTCAAATAGTATCTAATCAATTGGTAGAAAATATTGTAAAACGGGTTAATTTAAATCACAGTTGAAAACATCTCTCCAAAACTTTTGCTGAGAGAACATCGCTCTAAAAATTTCATCGAGAAAATATCTCTACCACAAATGGCATTGAGAGAACATTTCTCCAATACTTTTGCTGAGTGAACATCATTTCGACAAATTTCACCGAGAGTACATCTTCCACAAATGACACCGAGAGAACATCTCTCCAAAAGTTTTGAAGAGAGAACATCGCTTCGACAAATGGCACCAAGAGAACATCGTTCATCATATATTTTTATTTTAAATGAATAAATAAACAATAAATATGATAACAAATGTATATCTTTTATTTAAAATTAAAATATCCAGTAGTAATAAATGAACAAATGAAAATTGACAGCTGCATTTGACGTTTATGTGGAATATACAAAATTTAATGATCAAGTAGGCTTAGAGTAAATCAACCCCGAGAACATCAGATGGCAGCAGTTCCGTGCTGCACATTTGATCCATTGGGTTACGCTTCTCCTTATGTTAATGTTTTGTGAATTCAACTTTTATTTACAACGGCTAGAAAACATGGAATCAAATTTGGTTGACATTGAAATGTCTGTACTCATCTGTTAACATTGTCAATGTCGTATGATTTTCAAATGCTGTTTAGTGTTTACATATGTACATTGTTTTGAAAATGAAACCGGGGTAATTTGCCAAATGTACATTATTCTATAATAAATGACTTTTATCGAACGAATTCAAATCCTCAAAGTTTTCTACGTGACGTCACATATCCCCTCTCCAAAACTATATTATTGTTTTTCTCCGGAATTATCAATAATAGAGCGATTTAAAAAAATACGGGTATTTTATTTTTTTTCCAACACCGTGTAATTATAACGATATAAGTATGCTGTTTTTAGATAAATAAAGTAGGTCATAAGTCACTAGTGAGCTAAATATATTAGCTCACTGTTTTTTGGTTCGTATCATAGTAACTACGTTATAAAACCTTCTCTACACCATTTTGTTCCTAAATGTCATTTCGAAATTCCATGTGTCAAAAATCTTATATGTATTTTATATCAATGATTAAAATGTGTTAAATAAAATGTTGTATGGTACACGAGTGTTAATTACCTAAGTCACTTGAAAAAATACCACACTTGGCTTAACGGCCTCGTGAGCTAAACTTTTCCCACGTGACTTATCTGTAATGTAACACACTTGTACCATAAATAACTATTATACAGAACAATAAAATGGAAGAAAATAAATTAGATCAT